>CM077244.1:19708284-20155784 GCA_039654775.1 Spinibarbus caldwelli
TAAGCTAAAATGGGCTGCATATACACACACACACACACACACACACACACACACACACACACACACACTTTTAGAGATTTTGTGTTTTAAAGAAAACCAACCAGATTTATCTTGTTTTACATTTAGATCTTGTAAAATATGAGATTTGTATTTTAAAGAAAACCAGTTCGAAGGGAGCATAATTTGCTTTTTGGGTTAGAAGAATTTCTTAATATGAAATTCAAATGGCATGACAATTAGATTAGACTGTACAGAAATTGAAATCTACACGTTAATACACTATACTCATAGTCATGCAGTGCTGATGTTGTTAACATGAATAATTTGAGAATAAAGTATAACAATAATAATAATTTGGACGGTTTGATGTGATATGAGCTAACCGATCGTTAGATTTAATCACCATTGGTAGCGCGATTTATTGTAATGCTTTTGGTCAGAACAAACGTGGTAGACTTGTTACTTGTTCAGATGACAATATCCGGTGAAAATTCTTATTTGGGTCGTATATTCCAAGACATAGGCTAGAATCTGTGATTGCGAAGTACAATAAACATCCACACCGGCGCAGTGACTGACAGCTACATATACTCCTCAAAACATTAGATTAGACATTAATTGACATTAGACATTAGATTAGACATTAGACATTAGCCGGAGCACAACCCCACACACGGAAGATTATTCCACAAGTAACTGCAATTCCAGGTTTTCAAACAGAGATGGCGACAAAGAGGCAAAACTTACAGACTCCAGCTTTAAGAGACCCATGCTAATTTATAAGAATATCATTAGATCTCATGCATAGCTTATTTGATGGTATTATAAGTAATTTACCAAAACGTGGCCCATTTTAGCTGACTTCACCCTATATCATCTGCAATTTTTTTGCGCAGCTTGTCAGAGAACTACAGCTCTGTGTAGTAAATGCTGCTCCATCTCAAAGCAGGTGATGGAGGTTTACTTCTAATCACAGAACCGGCTTTAAAGACGGGATGTGATCGCGTTTGATTAATTGTCCAGCCCTACTTATAAAGCACTTATTCTGCATGACCATATTCTATCCCTAATCCTACCCAATACCTAAATTTAACAACTACCTGTTGTGCCAGTATTTAGGAGTTTGAGGCAAATTCATAGTTAATAGTTAAAGGGGATATGCAGCAGCCCTTCAGCGTCGAACAAATGAGGCACAGAGTTTCTGACTGGTGCCTTCAGTTTAATTTACTCAGATGCAATAAACTTCATTTGAAGTATTCGTTGTCTCAATTCTTTGTCTCATTGCATCACAACCATTGATTGACTTCATAGCACCATAACAATCAGATCACAGCACCGTAAACTACAAAGAAAACAAATAAAGAAACAAACATAAGCAAAAGAAAATAAACTCAACACTCACAATAAACAAGCATTCACTGCATTGACTAAACATATTCAAATTAATCAACAATATCGTACCAAGGAAATACATGCGAAAAAAAAACAAAACAACCACACTCTGCTTGCCGAAGGGTTACTAAAAGCTGAAAGCACGAATCATTCTCCCGAGCTATGCCTGTTAGTTCGTGAACAAACGTGGATTACTCTTGCTCTACTTCGTTTCACTTATATCCTATACATTTATTACTCCCTCTAGTGAAGACGCAAAACAAAGCGAGTTAAAGGGGAAGATCATTACAGGATAGTTCACCCAAAAATGAAAATTATGTCATTAATTACTCACCCTCATATCGTTCCAAACCCTTAAGACCTTTGTTTATCTTTGGAACACAAATTAAGATATTTTTGATGGAATCTGAGAGCTCTCTGACCCTCCCATAGACAGCAAGGATCCTTACACGATCAAGGCTCAGAAATGTAGCAAGGAGATCGTTAAAATAATCCATGTGACATCAGTGGTTCAACCGTAATTTTACGAAGTTACAATAATACTTTTTTGCGCAAAGAAAACAAAAATAATGACTTTATTGAACAATTTGTCTCCTCCGCGTCACCCTATAGTGCCATTATGGAGAGTATCACATACGAAAACAACATGCAACATATGTACGCGGATACGTTGTTTACGTTCAGATCAAAGCTTAAACAACATAAACAGCGTATCCGCGTACGGTGCTGCTGACACAGAACAACATACCTTGTTTACGTATGTGATACTCTCCAAAATGGAGCTATAGGGTGATGCAGAGAAGACGAATTGTTGAATAAAGTTGTTACTTTTGTTTTCTTTGAGCACAAAAAGTATTCTCGTAGCTTCGTAAAATTACAGTTGAACCACTGATGTCACATGGATTATTTTAACAATCTCCTTCACTGTAAAAAATTTACATTTAGAAAAATTGGGGAAACTGACAAATAAACATTGGCTCAACAAATTCCTTCCCAAAAATTACTCCAAAACAAAAAAATACTTTGTGCTAATTTTAGCTGAAGGTCTGAAGTTAAAGTTAAAAATATATATTCACCGAACATATTAAATTGTTTTCAGCCAATTTATCAAGCAGAAGTGAAAAATCTGTTTTGGCCCAACAAGTCTTGCAGCAAAAAACGAGTGTGCGCATGCGCCTGAGAGAAACCGTTGGCGGATTCAAATGTCTGTGCGCGGGAGAGCGAGAGATGCTCTGGAGCAAGGAAACGAAACAATTTCCAGACGGATTTTCATCTATAAAGTTACGGTGAGTACTGAACTGTATTTATTAAGTCCTCTTTAGGTTAAATAGAGTGCAGCTCTCAGTAATTTCGACAAAAAAAAAAAAACGTAAAACACGGGCATTACATTACCGCCTCAGACAAGTACGTTAACATTATTCGCTAAACGAATTGCCAGGTTCTCCGAATTATCCAGGTTTAGACTCGAGGACACATTACATTTTACGTATATTACATTGTATTTTTTGCAGATTAAGTGTGAATTCACGCCTTTACTGGTGTTTATTTCACAGAATAACGTAACGGTGAATTCACATCTTTAAGTTACTGGTGTCTTGTTGGCGTTTATAACTCAATTTAGCCCATGCTGATCCCTCGGTTACTTAAAGTTACTATTTATTTAACTAAATTATTTTGTATCACTTTATAATAATTATATTAAATGTATGAGACACAGTGAATACGTTTCTGCTATAAATATAAATATATTTTTCCCCTCAGTGAACCCACCATTGCTAGGCCTGCATGAACACACGAGGCACAATTTAGTGAAGAACACTAACGTACGACTTGAACTGTGAGTATTAACGAGTTCTTATTGAATTTATGTTTATTCAATATTAGTGTCAAATACTATTAGCTTGTAAATGTAATTTGTGTGGAGTTGCTTTGAGAGTCGCCATGAGACATGGCTCGGCCTCGGTGTATTCAGGCTGTGTAATTTTCTAAAGTTTATGTCTGCCATTTTGTGTAAATGTTTGGGAGCACCTGCGGTGTTTCTCAGTATAGCAGAATTAACGTTATATGTGATAAACGTTACCTCAGTTATCTTGTAGCCCAATACATTACTATAAAATGAAATATGTAAAGCACAACAAATTTGTGGTTGACTATCATTTAACTGCACAATTAAATTGTGTCAGAAACATGGAAATTCGTAGGCATGTATTAAAGAAGTAATAGAATATAAAAGTATTTTTGTGATTTTAAGCCACAGCGTTTGTGCTTTTAAGTGTAGCCTATTTAGAATACTGGTTTTCAATCATACAAATACCTAGAAACCATATAGTTATATTTTTACTATGGTATTGCCGTATTAAAACAGGCTATGTGTTTTTAACTGTGGTTATCATGATCTAAATGTATGCTACTAGGTAATTTAAAAAAAAATCTCAATGCTGCAAAAGCATTTTCAGTAACAATGTTTGGATTTGAAATCAAAAAAATGGATAAATGTGTTTGTGGAAATCAGGCTTGTGCTGTGTGTAAGCTATTGTGCAATTTCACAATTGTAAAAACAAAAATGCACTGCAAGAACAAAAATGTAGGTGAGATAAACATTTTTAAAAATTGTCTTAAAAACCCCTTTCACAAGTGTCACCTAAGAGAGGAATTACCCCATTTTTAGGGCTGTGATAGTCTACATGACAACCTGACTGACAAAATCCCCAACAGTACACTGATCATTTCATTTATGACATGCTGGCATGAAGTTCAAATGATTTTTAACTGTCTTTTTTTTAGCGGGTGCGGTGCGTTTCCAGTTGCTATTTCCAAGAGGAGGCCAGCGAAGACGGCTTGGTGGTGGAATAATGAGGCAAGATACCTGACTACGGCTGATTTAAATGCATTTGCGCAAGCACACGATCTGAACGCGTGTTCAGTGTGGTTGTTCATTAGTCCCTCATTGGTCCCGAGCAGTTCAACTTCCTGCTGTTCTTCAGAAAAATCCTCCAGCTCCTGCACTTTCTTTGGTTTTCCAGCATCTTTTTTTATATTTGAACCCTTTCCAACAGTGACTGTATGATGTTGAGATCCGTCTTTTTACACTGAGGACAACTGGGGGACTCATACATAACTATTATATAAGGTGAAAACATTCACTGATGCTCAAGAAGGCAACACAATGCATTAAGAGCTGGAAGAAGGACTTAAAATACACTTTTGAGTTCATTCAGAAGGTGTTTTTAAACCTTGGCACTGAGTGCAGCAAAAAAGTTCAAGCTCTTAGGTCCAAATTATTGGGAATTTAGGTGATGAAAACCCTTAGGGGAGAAGTAAGCTCAAAGTACCTCTTACAAGATTTTTTTAGTAGTGTAAGATGCAGTTTTACAAGCTCAAAGTACCGCTTCTGAGAATGGTTCAATTCAAGCGAAACTACACTAAAGAATGGGTGAAGTTACCTCCCCAGTTAACTTACATTTTTATGCTGTTTTGACATTAAAAATGCATAGGTGTATTTGATGTTTTATATTTAAACTGTTAAGATGCCATTTCATGAGCTCAAATATGAGCCCCGTGTGTTTTTGCACCTTACATTTATAAATGTTTACATGTTTAATATTTGAATTAGATAAAACTTTGTGAGTTAAGATTACCTCTTTTTTCATTTTTGTAAAATGTTGGATGCAGTTTGGTTTCATGAGCTTAAAGTGAGAATGTTAATAAATGTGTAAATTGTGAGAATGGTAGAATTTGTGAAATTACTCTAAACTGGGTGAAATAACCACCCCATTATGTAAATTTGGTGTGTGTGTGTTTTTTTATTTTATTTTTTTTTATGTGAATGTACATGCGTTTAAACAGTTAAGATGCAGTTTCATGAGCTCAGGTGACGTTGCACTAAATGCTGAAGTAACCCCAGATAAATTACATTTTATGGTGTTCTTGCGCGTGTTTGTATGTGTTTTAATTTATAAGATGCAATTCTTAATCTTTGTTTATCTTGTAAGAATTAATGTATGAGTATATTGTGTTAAATGTTAATATATTTGTCATTTTAAGGTATTTTTCACAATATTGTGTTGTAGATTTAATAAAGTATTAAAATGTGGCAGTGTTTAGTATCATTTAATGCATTTTTTTTTTTTTTTTTCATTTGGGACAATGGGGAAAACGCAATTCAGTAAAGTTGCTTTAGCTATATAAATTTGCCAATGGACATTTTTAAATTAGGCAAAACCAAAAAAGTAGACTTGTACTATTTAAAATATTCAGTTGGGCCAATAACATGCTTTGGTAGATTTAATGTTTTTCCAATTGGCTCAACACATTATGTCTCATTGAGCCAATGTCAACTGACTGTTGCCACAAGTGAAAAAAATCAATTTGCCGAATTTCAATGTTTAAAAATTGGGCCAATGGAAAATTTTAAATGTTACCAGTCACTAGAAAATTTTGAGTTGGGCAAATTTTGAATTTTTTACAGTGTTGCTACATTTCTGAGCCTTGATCATGTAAGATTCCTTGCTGTCTATGGGAGGGTCAGAGAGCTCTCTGAATGCATCAAAAATATCTTAATTTGTGTTCTGAAGATGAATGAAGGTCTTACAGGTTTGGAACGACATGAGGGTGAGTAATTAATAACAGAATTTAAATTTTTGGGTGAACTATCCCTTTAATTAATAGTGAGAATTGGACCTTAAAATAAAGTGTGACAAAAAAAGCTCCGGATACAATGTTCTTCCACAAGACGCATGCAGTTCTGTTTATTAACCACTACAGCGCCAAAAGTTACGAACTGCAGCTTTAAATTAAATTTATCCAAAACCAAATTATTTGAGCAATTCTATCCACATTCTGTGTAGCTCATTGTATTGTATATCAATAATTGTCTATTTGTGTCTATTTTAATTTCATCCAGTTATTTTTAGGAGGATTATCTGAGACATGAAGATTATACAGTACTTAAATTTAATTTACTCCATTAAGACTCCTGAGCAACATCTGAGAGACCAGTGATGTACAAAATACACCACTGATCCATTCATTTATCCATTTATTTACTGCTGATGTGTTCATTTATCCATTAATTTGTTTTGAGGTGTCCTGAATACCTCTCTAAGCAGAAGAATGAGGTCTGTAGTGACATTGTTTTTCAGCTGTTTGTTGTATTCCTCACAACGCCCAGCAGGGTGGGGAAATAATAGAATGTGTTTATTCTTTTACTTGTTCCATTAGTGCAACTGACTGAAAATGCTAGCAGAGACCCCCTGCCTCTTTTTTCTCCTCTGCCCTCTCACAGCGGTGCACATCCTTTCCCTCCTGCCCCAAACCTAATAGAGCTGGCCTTTCACTGAAATGACTGCAAATCATTAGCACAGCGAAATTCTCTGCCAGTCCAAGCAACACTCTCTCTTTTGCCTTCCACATGGAGGAGGACCAACCATGCCGTTAGCATCAGTGGTAACCACATTATACAACCATTGAACAAAAAGAGAAATCAATTAAACATTTATGTTTCTTTAACTCTATGCTTTAACGTCGTAATGTAACAAAAAAGTGACCAGGGTTGCTTTAGTATCAGATATACTAATACATTTTTTATTAAAAGGGATAGTTTACACAAAATTGAAAATTCTGTCATTAATTACTCACCCTCATGTTGTTCCAAACCCGCAAGACCTTCATTCATCTTCGGAACACAAATTAAAATATTTTTGACGAAATCGGAGAGCTTTCTGACCCTGCAAAGATAGTAACACAACTGACACATTAAAGGCCCAGAAATGTAGTAAGGACATTGTTAAATAATCCATGTGACATCAGTGGTTCAACCGTAATTTAATACAGCTACACGAATACTTTTTATGCACAAAGAAAGAAAAAGAATAATGACTTTATTCAACAATTTCTTCTCTTCCCTGTCAGTCCTTCAACATGGACTATTAATATTGTCATTAAAATATTACAGTTTTCATTTTAATTTTAAAGTTTTAGTAATTTTGATGTGTTTTGTAATTTTTATTATTTTAAATGTCTATATAGATTTCATTCATTTTCATTTCTGTTCTAAATTTGTTCAAGATAAACTAAATGAAAATGAGAAATGCTGCTTTGTCAACTAGCTGAAATAAACTATACATATATATATGTATATATAGATAGATAGATAGATAGATAGATAGATAGATAGATATGTGTTGTACATCCAAGTGAAACACAACAAGGCTTCTGTCCATCAGCTGTTGAATGGATAGACTGCAGTTGACTGTAAAAAAAGGGTGAAGTTTAAATAAATCATTGGAGAAATCAGAGGGAAGTCTTTCATTCCAGATCGAGTTATGTTTTGATTAAAAATTTAAAAATAGTGAGGGAGACCAAGAAGATCGTTAAGATCTTTGTTAAGATCAGCCATTTCATGCTGACTTTAAGTGCAATGTGAAAAAGTTTCCAAGGTTCTGCGAAGCAGTTAATTCGAACAAAATGAAGTGCTCTCCAGCAAGATTGTTGAATAGTCTGGCGGCTTGTGGGAAGAAACTGTTCCTTAATCTAGATATTTTGTCCTGAAGGCTTTTTAGCCCTTTTCCAGATGGTGAGGGTGGGAACAGAACATTGGATGGGGCAGAGATCCTGCTTTATACACTTCTCATTAGAGATATCCCTGATAACAGGAAGATTGGAATCAGTGATGAACAGGGCCATTTTCAACACGCACGGCTAAGGCCTCCTGCTTGAGCTCAAACCGTTTTCTATACCTGCACATCTGGCATGTTAACATGAGGCTATGCAATCATCAGACTTGTCACTTTGAAATGGCCTCCAGATGATCTCCAAACATGACAAAACCACATGATGAAAAAACATGTAAACAAAAATGACAAAAAATAAAATTATACAAGCAAAATATAATATGAATAAAATTATACAAGCAAAATAAACCACTGCCCGCAAAGTTTTGCTCAAGGTAAGATCACAGAAAACAATCTAAAGTTTCTTTATCTCATCTGTAACACATGATGAACAAATGAAAAATACACTGCAAAGGAATTTTGATGGTCAGCTATTTAGGAAGACAACAATAGAGCATGCAAGGCAATGAAAGGCTGCATGAAGTATGTGTCTTACTACCTACAACAGCATGACATTGACAATGACCTCACATGAAGAGAATTGGATGAATACATCAGTTCATGCTATTCAAATGGTTTCAGCGGCGCACATAATGAATGAAAACAGTGCAGCATAAATAGCTAAGGATGGGATCACTTGTTATATGTACATTCAAAGTATTCCACAGTGGATCCAGGAGGCTTTTAAAGTTAACATGAAACAGTGCTCACAACCGTTTTACTTCCATAATCACATGTTTCAGAGATGATCGAGAGAACAGAAAAATGTAGAGCGTGACTTGATTTTATTCATAGGGAATTGATTGGATACATGGTGGTTGGAGGGAAAGGGCTGAAAAATAATAGGGCTTGGTGACATCAACTGAACAAAAAAGTCATTTCATAGGTGGAGAATATTCACATTTTACATTTATGTTACATTTTGATGAAATCTTATGAAGACAAACCTTTGTTCCTTTGAAATAACAAAAACCCCTGCTGGTACATATCATAACTATACTATTCCAGGGGCAAAAAGCATTTTTTCTCCAGTGATGGCTGTTCCAAATGTAGCCATGTATACAGATGAAAGCATCGCAGTATATAAATCGCCAACAAATAGCTCTCTGTTATAGACCTCCCTAAGAATAACATGCACTGATGAATTGTTCCGAGTAACACCTGGAAAATGTATTAAGTAAATTGGATAAATTTTGTTGTTTTACAAACCAAGCACTTGATTTGACTGATTTGTATGCCTTAGATATCATAACTCCTTTCTCTAAATCAATTTTGAATGTTTAACCGGTGGTCTTGGCATGTGCATGCAAAAGCAGCAGCGAGGACAAACTATGGAGTTTGAGCTATACTACTTCTGTGTGTGTTTTTTTCTGTGAGATGTTGCAATGCCTCTTGAGCGCACTGAAATATACATGCCATTTACATTCATTTGGATTCCCAGCATCCAAGAGCTTCAGAGTATCTCTGAGACAGAGCAACTCATTTGGCATTCCCGTAGGTTTACCTGAAAAGCTGCTTAGCGTACTCAATCACGTTAATTCAGAATAGCTAGCTGTCTCTCGTTCTCAACTTTGAGGTTTTAATACGACAACAAATATGTAATACCTGACACACAGATATTCAAATGAAACATGGCTTCCTGTTAAGTTCTGTCAGCAGTGTATGTTTTACACCTACAAATCCATAAAAATCATCAAATTCGTATTAAAATGTTGTAGAAAAACCATCTAGGAGGAATCAGGGGATGTCATAGATTTGGACGTAGAAGGAAAGAATAATACTATCTAAACTTTAATATGGGAATTTAGAGTTTTATTAGCTGAGGGGGAAAAAAAATCCCTTTTCAATGGGAGGAGTAATTAACCATTTCTCACTGAAGAACCTAATATATTGTCCGAAAACAAATCCATTTTGTTTTAGCCTTGTCAGGGAGTCTGTCTGGTGTAATTCATCCTAAAACCTGTTCAACCGAAATGGCCCTCTTCACTAGGTGCCATTATAACACAGGTGGCTAGGACATGGGCACTGGTGGGACATTGAGGAATGCACTCATGTTATTTCTGGTAAAACAACACCACCATGGGTAATTGAGTGATTGTGGTTATGGCCTACTCTATTTTTCCACCTTTACCTCAGGCGACAAGGAGGTTGCATGTGTTGCCCAGGCCTTGGCCTCCAGCTGATTGATGTATAATGTTATGTCCCATATATAAGCTCACTGCGGATGAATTTCACGTCCATCCTAACCCTCTGAGCCAACACTTTGGTTCCCTTTACCCTCCATTTGCATACAATGCAAACAGTAGTTTTGAGCAGTGACTTGCAATGAATTTTCATGGGTGAAATCCAGTTATTTCAATAGGGATCCATGGGAATTGGGAATTTCACCCTGCACAATTCCATGAATTCCTACTGAAATAAAATAATTCCAAGTTCACAATGGGTTCAAGTCTGTCACATGGATATGCTTCGTTTAGCTGCTTGGTTTCAAAATGACTTGTGTGATCTGTGTTTCATATCACTGCATTACTGACAATAAACAATGGACCTTTTTGCCCATGAAAATTCGCTAATTTGACCACCACCGCTTTGAATATTCAAGTTCCCGTCGATTAGCATTATAGCTAAGCTATAGCACCAACTTAATGTTGGTTACATGATAGTTCTGTTTTTCCATATTTTATCGAACAGTAATTAAAGCTAAGGGAGTATCTGTGGTCATTATTGCAATTGAGACCTTTCTTTAATCTTTCCTTTTGCCTAGTCAGGTACTTGTTTATATTATAGTAAAACACCTCAGGTGCCCTAGGTACAGTAGTGGCTGAGGTACTTACATGAACGCCTGTACTTTGTTTCAAGTCAGAAAACAGCACAACAAACTCCTCTCACTTTATTATTACATGCAGCCCCTGCCAGTTGAAATGGCTGCTGGGAGGTCAATGACTCGAAAAAACCTGTGCTACTTCTGAGAAATCATTATTACCCCGGGCCTTGGGCTGGTAAACATGACTGAACTTTATTCTTGCTACTGCAAGGCATTTTACATGTCTGATCAAAGGAAGTGTGCATTATGCCAAACAACTGAGAATGTGATCCCAGGTTAAACAGTTGGTCTTTAGTCTTGTCATGACTACTCTTTCCTGCAAGGCATTTCAAAAGATAAACAAAACAACAGAAAGCAATTCATTTATGAAATATTGTTTATGTATTTCTTTACCTTATTCATTTAAGCTTATTTATTAGACACATCCCTTAAGGCCTACTTAAATCAAGAGCTAAGTAAAATGTTGATGAATAGTAAGAGGTAAATTAATATTTATTGGTTGTGTAGCATGAGCAGTACGCAAAGTGCACACTATTTAATCAAGAATAGGAACCTTAACAGAAAAAAAAAAAAAAAAAAAAATTACATTTATTTAATTCTGACCAATAACTCCATCTGTGAATGTGATTAGAGTTTTGATCAATATTGTATTGGACACTGCAATAATTTGTTGCCATTTTCTGTCATTTTTAATGACAAAAATGTAGATTACACAAAGAAAGAGACCTAGAGAAAGAAATGTATAAACAGCAAACACCTGGAAATTGAATTTTTGGAAACAGGTTTTTTTCTTTCTGTTAATTATATCTTGTCAGACCTTATTTTTTCCGCAAGAAAATTAACGACATTAACAACAACAAATAATATTGTCATGGTCTCTTTCCCTCCCTCTCCAAGTGTTTATTTGAGGAGCCCTAGGGACCAGTGTGCTCTTCCCCAGAACTACGAGATCAGACCTGCTTTAGCATATCAAAGCAGTTTGCCGAGAAAGAAATGCTCTCATTATACCAAACCAGAAGCATATGATAGAGGTCAAGCAAGAGGAGAGGAGAATCTCTACTAGCATAACAGTACTGTAAGAAGCCCCTTAACACCAAAATAGCCGCCATTAAACATAACAGTATCACTTTTGTCACACACACACACACACACACACACACACACACACACACAAAATATCACTATCATTATTTGAAAACGTATCTGAAAAGAACAGGTGCAATAAAACTCTTGAAAAACTCCCTTTTTTGTTTTATGCCAGATTTATACTGGAGTATAAATTTCTGCCCTAAATTGGGTTGTAATGAGGCCTTGGATATTAAATGCACTTGCAAATGTAAAAAGTCTGTCACCATTTACTCACCCTCATTCTGTCCCAAACCCCCATGACTTACTAACTTTCTAAAAAAAAGTGGGTTTGAATAATATTCTGGCTACTCTTTTTCAATATAATGAACATGAATAAGAACAAGACTGTAAGAAAAAAAGAGAGAGAAAATAAAAATACCACAAAGTGCTCCACATGGCACATGCAAGTTTTCTGAAGCTCTTGTGTAAGAAACAGACCAACTTGACTTGTCCCTGGCATGTCAGTGAGAGAAGTATATATATGAATCATTTTAAGTCAGATCTTTTTAACAAATCAGTTGTTCTAAATGTTCTAAATTATTCCTTCACAAATCATTGATCCAGTCACAATGGTTAACACTGTGAAAGATAATCATTGAATAAAGATTTAAATTTCTATCAGTTCATCACAATAGACTGTCAAATGACTTGGGAAGTAACATGGATCAATTTTATGATAATTTATGGCATTTTAAGGTGGATTTGAGTACTTCTGGAAGCTTAAAAGCTCCAGTCACTGTAATTTGTGTTTCACAGAAGAAAGTAAGTCACACACGTTTGGAACCAACATAAGGATGAGTAAATGATGACAGAAATTTTCATTCGGAATATAGGGTGTCCTTAAAATGTGCAGTGCAGTGAAGTGATTCTATATCCTAGCTCTTTTTATCAGTTCCCTCTTTTTTCTTCCCATCATGCATCCTGTACTCTGTCTGACCTGATAGGCTGCTTTTAAAGAAGCATCAGGCCGCTTGAGTTTCAGTAATGAGTAATTAAGTCAGTGAGTTAGTATGGTGTGTAATTTGGAATGTGCCCATCCATATCAGTTTCAGCTATCACTCAGGCATAGTGTGGGGTTAAAGGTGGACCTGTTTACAGCTGCATGCATTAATAATATAGATTTGCTCTCTTCACTGTGTCAGGAAGTAACATGCTGTCAGTAAAACACACCATATCCTGCAAGATTGTCCTCTTGGACATGTTGCACTCTTTGCTGCATCCCTCAGTGTTATTGAAGTAGTATGTGTTTGATGGCATTGGTTCAGAACCCCCCCCCCCCCCCCCCACAATATTTCATTATGGGTGAACTGTTTCTCTATGTATTTTAAGGATTTGGAATCAATTGTGACATGCAGGAAAATGATAATCGTTTGCTGCAAATTATATCAAGAAGACTGAGTTGCCCCTTTGTCATGACCAGAATGGCTTAATACACAGAGCGGCTACAAAATACCTCTTTGTATTCCATTTGCACAGGCCTACCATATTAATTATGGAAATTGTTTAGATATTGTGAGTCAACTGTCCTAGCAATCACTGTGAGCGTGCAACTTTCTCCCTAGTAACCCAGGTGCTTGTCTTTTGTGAGTGCATTTGCAGAACTGCCTTCCATCAATTCATATAAAAAAATGTCACATTATTTTTACACTGTGAGTAATCCATTTCTGGATATGATTGTCTTTGGCAGTAAAAATGAATATCTGGTCCTTAAATCAGAATGTCAAAAGACTTTTCTAGATGCTATATGCTGGTACGCCCAAGACAATGTTCTACATAAAAATTAACTGAATCAACTGTTATTTTAAGATGTCCTATCTTCTCTTACTAATGTCATTTTCATAATTGTTAATAATCAAATTGTTTTGTATTCACCCAATATTAGATGATTCTAAATTATCAGGTGACTAGACTGAGTAATGGCTACTGAAAATTCAGCTTTGCCATCAAAGGAATAAGTTACATATGTGCATTAATGCATTAAAATAGAAATGCATTAAAATAGAAAACAGTTATTTTAAAATGTATTATTTATCAAATAAAATGCAGCCTTGGTGAGTATAAGAGACTTCTTTCAAAAATGTCAACAAATATTATCTAATTGGAAACACTATTGTGATCGTTTTAAACTGCATAGTTGTAGATTTTTGATATATGCTTCACTGCTCAAACTTTAATAAATATTTGGCAGATCTAAAACAACCTCTTCTACCACTCTACCTCCTCATTTTTCTATGGAAAGGAGAGGCGGCACTCCTTTCAAAAGGTGCTTTTTGTTATTTCGCTGAGTGCCTGGATTCAAAGTGTTGTAATTAAGAGGAGCCAGCTCACTGTTGCAGCTACCGCACAAAGTGGCACAGCAGCAGGGTGGGCAGCTCTTGTGCCAGAGGTTCATTAGGGTACTGTGCACGTTTCTACGCCTGCCGACCTTAAAAAGCTGTGATTTGAGCGCAGTTTGATGTGGTGAGACTAACTTAAGAGCACTTTGTTGTCATGCCATATAGCTGGCACCAATACCAGCGTGGCTAGGCATTCAAGAAATGCAATTTAAAGATCCTGTAAGGTTGTTTCAGAAAATCATTTACATTTTTAGCATGAACGAGTCTGCACTGCAGACGTTCAAGCAGAGCCAGGAAGTTTATTAGCCAAGATCCTTCAAGGTGCGCAAGTGATCTAACCACTTAGAAGATAAAACTAATTGATCCAGATACAGTCTTACAGTCGTTTGTAATGGCATCCAAGCACTATGAGCTTTTTGGATCATTTAGTTGTAAGCCAATATTCATTTTGAAATTATGCCAAATGATCCTTGTATCCAAATACTGCAATAGACATCTTAAAGCGGCTTATGCTAACTATTTCTTTGCACAGCAAAGAGCTTTTAAAGAATCATTTGTAACCAACATAAGAGTTACATGCATTCACAATTTTACAATGAGAGGTTACTGTGAGTGAAAATAAGCACTAAAAAGAAACTGAACACCAATGTAAAGGAAATATGCTGCAGACATTTTTGCAAAATGTCTTTGCCAGTTCATTTTGGCACAATCATTCAGTCCCTAAAATAAATAAATAAAACAAATCTCTATCTATATCAAAATCAAAACACCACAAGAAAGAACATAGGCCTATATGTACAGAAATAAACACCATGCTGAGCTCTGTGGTCTATTCAGGATAGGAAGTTTCCAGAGAGCGATGTGGGTGTGGAGGGAAAGAGTGATGAACACTCATAGCCAAGGTCACCGGCTGATTTGCTGTACTGAAGAGTCATCTGCTGAGCCATCACAGGCCACGGCAGTCATTTAAATCTGCTCTTATTGGTGCTGATTTTCCTCATCGGTACACACTCCTCTCTGTTAGCGACAGAACATCAATCCCACTAAAGGCCTATATTGATAACAGGCACTGTATTTATCAAGGATATACACACTTGAATGAAAGTCCTTCTCTGGATTGCCAGTATCTGCAGGCAGGAATCCAATTTTAACCTTAGTGAACATAGGCAATATAGAAATATATATTTCTGTAGCTAAATTATTTAATTATATCTATCTATCTATCTATCTATCTATCTATCTATCATAAAATAATTAAATAATGCTAAATTAAATTATTTAGCAACAGACAGCATTTAGTAGATAGCATTTTTGACTTTAAATATGTTTATACATCAAATCTACAGATGAATAAACAGTAAGCTATAGTACCATCCACTTGTAAACTCAAATATGTGCTAAATAAATTATAAATGTTGACTCATCATACGTTACAAGTATAAAGCTCACAGCGTTTAACCATACACCCCCGAAACAGCTGTTTAAATGGTTTTGGAGAATCCTAACAAGCAATATTTTCAGATTTAATTTATTCGTCTGTTGAATCTGCTGTTCATCTGTCTGAATGACACTTGTGCTTATTTGTTTGAATCACACAGAATACAGATGTAGACAGAACAGACTTTTTCAAAAAAAATTTTGTTACAATATTATATGAATTGAACAAATTTTGAGACAGCCCTGCTACTGCACTCTCACAAGTATACATCTTTAGCTCAGTGTTTTAACTGCTCCACACAACTCACAACAACCGTGTTAACCTTGTTTTGGTGAATCCTGACAAGCCTCCATTATTTTCAGATGTCATCTGTTTGTCTGTTGCATCTGTTGTTCATCTGTCTGTGGTTGTGTTCGCTTGTTTGAATCACACAGAATACAGATGTAAACAGAAGAGATTTCATATTCATATTTTCGGTTACAGTATCATACGATTTGTTTGAACAGATTTCAATTGCTGTGCGCCATGTCACAAAATTCAAATATATTTACAAATATGATAATGAAATTCTCATATTTAAATTCTCATAATTTACACAATTCTCACAAAAAATAGGACAGAGGAATACCAAGGCTTCAAAAATACACTAAAAACACATTTAAAGCAGCACCAGACCGGTTTTGGGGGTGTAAGGATAAAATTCACTTCATTTCTTTGTAGAGAATCGACCCATTTCCCAGTAGGACTTTATGGTAATCACACACAATGAACAACAAAAAACACAGCTCACAGGCTGGGCGTATCTTTACAGAAACACTGTACAAGGTAACAAGCTGGGATATTCACAGCTAAAAAATGACACATTTGAGCGAGTTGAGGATGGGGTTTGAGAGAAGCATCTTGGCTGCCCAAGACGTTCTCCACATCTCCCTGCCAGACTGGTTTCTCTAATACACTTTCAGCTTGCACTTAAAACCAAGATGGCTCAAATCTGCTTTTCTTTTAAAAACATTGAGACAGTTCTTGGGGAGAGACAGACAGCGTATGTTCCCTTACTTTAAATGAATGATTCAGCAGGTACAACCTGTAATAGAGATGGTCCCCTGCTCCCGCCCTATCCTGAGGGGGCGTGAGGGCTGGGGAGGGCTTTGGTGTTCTGTCTCTCTCTGTCAGACTGTATGAGGAAATGAAAGGTGGAAAGATATTGAATTATGAATGATTTTTATCTCACAGTTCACAGATGAGAGAGAGTAACACTGGATTAGCATTCAGGGAATGTCTTGCGAGTGAAGGGGGACGAGCAAAGGGAAGAAAGAAACAAACAGAAGGGCAACCGCTTCACCACACCACCCAGAAAATGCCCTGAAGTACATCAAATTTACAGATGTAACAAGTCACATTAGTAGAGCTTTACTACATGTAAAAGCAGCCTGTTTAAGACCTGTCTGACACACTGTTAACATCTATTACTGTATCTGTATGCTGTATGCATATTTGGATGCCATAAACATATACCAGTATAATTATATTCTTAGATGTTGTTTTGTTTAATCCTCTCAGGGACAAAAAGATTTTCAAGGGCGATTAATCTGATGTAAGTTTAAGTTTGTCCCTCTAGGGAAACATTTGAAAGTGCTAGACAGAGCATGGAGGAAATTGACAAAAGATTGTGGTAAAACTAAGGATCCTTTTAAGGTTTCCTAAATTTATTTTGTTGTTGTTTTTAAATTATGGGCACTTTGGCCCCGTGAACTTTTAGAAAACAAACTACATTACTGCAATATTAAATACATAAATGCAAACATTTTCACTTTTTTGCATAATTTGAAACATCTACAGATAAACTGCACAATAAAAAGTGTCTTTACCTTATTTATTTAAAAATATTTATCTAGATTTTTCTTAGTTTTTTCTTTGTTTTCTTTGTTTTTACACATTACAGTTCTAAATCTGCAAAGATGGTGGAATTCAAATTGCATAAATCCAGATTTTCATGCACAACCATAAACAACTGCATTTGAGATGAATTATAAATGGTAGCTTTCACTATAGGTATTACAGACTTCATTGTACAAACCATTACTGTTACTGTTCATGAATGTGACAATTCTGGGTTCAGGCTCATTTTTAACTGGCACAACATAATACAAAGGATGTAATATCAGCATCAAGAATAAATGTCAGCTGTCAAAGTTTGTCACAACTGTCTTTGTCAGTGCCGATAAACAGCTTTGTAAATGGCATTCAGGTGTCCAGAAAAACTGCTAATTTCTTAAAGAATGAATTTCACTCTTCTGTTTGTGCAACCTCTTTTTATGTTTTTGAAACAGTAATGTGCAATTTAAAAATAATTTTAACTTCACATCAAAATTTGCCACATAAATTATTTTGAGCACAATGTGCAAAAAAAAAAAAAAAAAAAAAAAAAAACACACCAAGCACTACACCACACTTTTCTACATTGTCAAGTTGTATCAGTGAATCTGCTCTAAACTGTTCAGATGGTCATGCAAGTAACTGGTCCACACTGCACAGTTTACTTGAGAAGCACAATGTCACACTTGTGTCTGACTTGCCATACAGAATATATCAGCTCTGATTTCAAGCTGTCTGCTATGTTTACTCTGTCTGTGACTATGCGAAATTCACTTGAAATTCTTGAAATTCACTTTGTATCACTTATGAATCGGGCTTATAGTGTACATCTATTTGCACGTGACATTTGAACTAAAGGGTGAGCAATGAACACGTGCTGCTGAATATGGTTTGCTTGTGGAAATGGGCAAGGGAAAATAAACATTATTTGGAATTCCCAGAGAAGGAAAACAAAGCCTTTCTGTTAAATGTAAACGTCCCTTAAAATAACTGTATGCCACTGTAAATTTAACATTGATGGACAAATAAATGATAAACAGCAGTGGACTGCTGTTTTTGTTACCAGCACTGCTCATCGGTAAATCCTCTGTGTATTCCAAATCACCCTTTGTAATTATCAGCTCGCACTCACAAAACAAAAAGGACATATCTAAAAACTGTTCTTGGTGAGTTGATGACTCGAGATCCACAAGCACCGACTCCCAAATTGTGGTGGCGTTCATGTGCGTTTAACTCGTAAATAAGCTGCAGCCGGTGTTCCGGTGAATTCAGTTCCCCTGTTTCCCCATCACAGCGCATGTGCAACTTCAGCACAAAAATCATGATGTCAAAATCTGAATTAGTAGAAAGTTTCCTGTAAGGGGTAGGGTTAGGTGTAGGGCGATAGAAAATACGGTTTGTACAGTATAAAAACCATTACGCCTGTGGAGAGTCCCCACAACAAATGGAAACCTGTGTGTGTGTGTGTGTGTGTGTGTGCACGCTCTCCTGCGTTTCTGTCAAACAACTTAAGCCTTGGTGTGGTGAAATAATAATAAATAAACTATATTGAACTACACAGGATACCTGTCTATATCTTGTTATGAAGGTAAAAGTGCATCATGAATCATGTAGAAAATGTTACTGTATTTGTGAACATGTTCTTTTCTGTTTCTTTCTTTGCTTGATACTTTCCATCTACACTTCATGCTTTGAGCTGCAACAGTGGCGAATATGGTAAGAAAGATGACGTGACAACATGAAAAAACCTGTATTAACTTGTGTTAAACTGAAAAATGAATCTTTTTTATTCTAGCAATTCGCTATTTCTGCAAATGTTCTTCTCTGGGTTTTTTTTTGGTTTTTTTTTGCATGACTCTTTTCAACTACATGCCTTGGTTTGACAGATCACATGCCAGCAATAAAAAGGTCCAGCATGAACCTTTAATTCTGGATAATCACTGTATTTCTGAAGATGTTCTTCTCTGTGTTTTTCTTTGCATGAATCTTTCCAACTACATGATATGGTTTGAGTCGTCACAATGGTAATTATGGTAAGACATCACATGACAGCAGTAAAAGGTATGTCAAAACTGAATGTGCTGTATATGAATGCACCAAGGCTGTATTAACTTGGTTTAAAGTGCAGAATCACTGTATTTCTGAACATGTTCTTCTGTTTGTTTCTTTGCATGACTCTTTCTAACTACATGCCATGGTTTGAGTCATCACAATGATGAATATTGTAAGACAGATCACATCTATGACAGCAATAATCAGTGCATGAAGTGGGACATACCTTCACTTTTTCTTGCGTACCGCCACTTCTCACATGTTGCTAATATTTTGCCACTCAGAGTCAATGCATCAGTGAATGGGTTATTAGTAATTACACTATAAAAATCACACTACACAGTAGGGGCACTAAGTGGTTGCCATCTACAGGAACATCTGAATATGGAGATTCCTAGAATCATTTTACAGATACTCAGTGAGAATGGAGTAGGTTTAGACACTGGGCCAAATTCGTGCAGAACTGCTTACTTCACAAACTCATCAACCGGTTTGGAATCCCTACTGTGTTCTGGACACTCACTTCCAAGATCTGGGGAATCTTCTGAAGTTCCAGTAGTGGATGACAGTATGTGCTTCAGCGAGAGGAACTGGGAGGCAAATCATGTCAGGTTACAATGTGCTGTTTGACACCAGAAGATCCAAGCAGATGGCAGATGCAGACCAGCACCCACTTTCCAACTTTGACAGATGGTCTGGCTCTTTACTAGAGATCTCGCTCTGAATGTCCCAAGCCGTAAACTCAGTCCAAGGAATGTAGAATCCTTCAAAGTAATAAGACATATCAATCTGATTTCATACTGTTTACATCTCACCTAATTACCATATCTTACCCCCTTTTCATGACTCCCTGCTGACGCTTGTGTTCTCAATCACACCCAATCTTCTGACACCACCTGCTCTAGATGCCAGCCTGACTTCTCAAAGCAGTTAGATGTAACCTTGTGGATTACAAGGATTCAGAAGAATGATTGTGGTCTTTGGATGAGGACTGAAATCATCTCTGAAAACTTATGCTATGAAAATTCAAACCATCCAGCTCATAGGCCAATAGGAACATCCAAAACAGACAGGATAATGTTTGGAGATCATAAAAGGTTTAGTGACCTGCACTTCCTCCTCCCCACCACCAGAGGTCATATATCTAATTTATATATATCTTTATATATTTTTTTTTTTCTCAAAATATATATTGTATGTGTGTGTATTTATATATACATAATAAATATATACAGTACACACACATATATTAACTTTATTTTGGATGTGATTAATCGCAATTAATCATTTGACTTCACTAATATATATATATATATATATATATATATATATATATATATATATATATATAGATAGATAGATAGATAGATAGATAGATATATATATATATATATATATATATATATATATATACCTTTCAGCATTCATAGTGCCTTCCAAAACAGGCAAGTTGCCCATACCGTATGCACTTATGCACCCCCATACCATCAGGGATGCTGGCTTTTGAAATGAACACTGATGACACGCTGGAAGGTCTCCCTCCTCTTTAGCCCAGAGGACACGGCGTCCGTGATTTCCAACAAGAATGTCGAATTTGGATTTGTCTGACCATAGAACACTTTTCCACTTTGAAACAGTTCATTTTAAATGAGCCTTGGCCCACAGGACACGACAGCGCTTCTGGACCATGTTCACATATGGCTTCCTTTTTGCATGATAGAGCTTTAGTTGGCATCTGCAGATGGCACGGTGGATTGTGTTTACCAACAGTGGTTTCTGGAAGTATTCTTGGGCCTATTTAGTAATGTTAATGACAGAATCATGCCAATGAGTGATGCAGTGTCATCTGAGGGCCCGAAGACCACGGGCATCCAACAAAGGTCATTTGTTATGTTATCTATGTTCTATTGTGAATAAAACATTGGCTCATGTGATTTGAAAGTCTTTTAGTTTTCATTTTATTCAAATTTAAAAAACATCCCAACATTTCCGTCCCAACATTTTATATATATATATATATATATATATATATATATATATATATATATATATATATATATATATATATGTTAAAGTTATATTTTTAAGAAAAAAAATCAAAATAACTGTTTTCTGTTTTAATATATTTACTCCAGTTACTCCATTACTCCAGTCTTCAGTGTCACATGATCATTCAGAAATGATTCTAATATGATGATTTGGAGCTCAAGAAACATTTATAAAAATAATAATAATGATAATAATAATAATAATAATAATTATTATTATTATTATTATTATTATTATTATTATTATTATCATCATCATCATCATCATCATCATCATCAAATGTTGAAAACAGTTGTGCTGCTTTATATTTTTTGTGGTAATCATTACAAATGAAAGTTCAAAAGTTTTTTTTTTTTTTTTAACAAAAATCTTTTGTAACACTTATGTCTTTTTACTGTCTCATTTGATCAATTCAGCGCATCCTTGCTAAATAAAAGTATTGATTTCTTTAAAAAAAATTAAATAAATCTTACTGATCATAAACTTTTGAACTACAAACTCTCAAAATTGGGACTGCCCAATTTGTATCAGCACCTGTTCTATAAATAAACTGCTAGGTTTTCTTAATGTCACATGTCAGACATCAAGCACATCATTAGTAGTGAAGAGAGTCTGACAACCAAATTAAACTCAATTATGTCAGCTATTCCAATACAGCTCTCCACTGCGAGTGACATGCATTGAAAACTGTCAAACTGTGCTGCTAATAAGCTAATACCACCAACAAGTGGTAATTAGGTGTCCCAGAGTAAGCAATTAATTATCATTTTACAATGTGGCTTCCCTCGTTAATGGTTGGTAAAAGACAGCTCACTTGATGTTTTGTTTAATAGTCATAAACTTTATTGCCTCTCAAACATGAAAAGTCAATTACATGTGACTGAGGATGCTTAACATAGGTCCCTGCAGGAGGGGAGGTTGATTGAGGGCATGCAATTCCTCAAAGCATTAAACGGATGCCGGCCAAATAAATGAAAGACTGATAATTAAAAATCATCAAGAGACAAAAGACTCTCTCGGTTTCCCTCTCTCTTTCAGTCTCGCCACAACCCTGTAAAGGTGTCACAGTAAAACATCTGGATTACCAAATCTCTTCGTCAGGCGCTTTTCTCTGTAACATTCATTTTTTCATTCTTTTTTTTTTTTTTTTTTTTTTTTTAAAGAAAGGAAGACCATTTTGAATATTTCACCATCTTAAATGATTTAGATGGTAAACTAAAAAGTTCAGCATCCTTAAAACATGATAAAAGTGTAAAAATTAATGTCTCAAGAGGGCATCTGAACAATTGCACATTTATAATGGTCTTTTTTATATTTAAGAGGCTTGCAGTGAGTGGATGCTATAAATGGACACAGCGGTGCTCCAGTAGTTTCCACAACAGACCAAGCTAGTTGATGACTCATTCACCCAATACTCTCACAGTCACAGCGGCTCAGAAGTTTCTGGCATGATATATATTGTTAAGAAAGCTACTTGTAAGAAGACTAAGTTTGGATGGTTGACAGGATTAAGTTTAGGTGGCTGACAGGGCTAAATTTGGGTGGCTGCCAGTGCCAAGTTCTGATGGCTGATTAGGGTCGTCCTACGGGGCGAAACCCAATTGTGCTGAACTGTTTTTTTGTTTTGTTTTGTTTGTTTTTTTTGTTTGTTTTTTTTTGCTGAAATATTGCAGACAGGGTATGGTTGAAACCATTTTTGCTTTATTGTCTGTGACTCTATTTATCTCAGACGTTGACTTAATTTTCCCACATGTATCTGCTACAAATTAAAGCTTTTTAAAAACCGACAATTTATCCCTAAATGTTATGAATTAATGTCAAGTACAAAGAGCACCGTTGTGACAACGTAACACTATTAGAAAACTTTGGACATCAGTTTTAGTTTTGTACAATACCGTTCAAAATTTTGTGATCAGTAATACATCTCTTATGCACCTGGCTGCTTTTATTGGATTAAAAATTAAATAAAAACACTAATATTGTGAAATATAACTGTTATTTATAGCTGAGTTTTCATCAGCAGTTACTCCAAACTTCAGATTATTATATCGTATGCTGAAAACAGTTGTTTAATATTTTTTGTGGAAACTGAGATTTGTTTTAAAGATAATTTTATGGTCTTTATGGTCACTTTTGAACAATTTAATAAGTTTGTGCTGAATTAAAGTATTAAATCTTACTGACATCGAATTTTTTTAAATGAAGTAGGCCTATATGTCTTTTACTTATTTACCGAAATTTACTTTAAAAATATTCAAAAATATTTGTATTAAAGTATTTTAATAAAATAAGAAAAAAATAAGTTATTCTAATAAAATAAGTATTTTGGGCTCACATGTATTTAATCACAAACACTGATGAGAAATATAGCCTAAAGAAAATAGAGCAGACAAAATGCATACAGATTTTTCAGACTCGGCCACCAGAGCTCCTTGAAACCAGAGTATGTTTTGCTTGTGTTCTTTCGTGTTTATTTGTTTGTTTTGACATGTTAACGGGACAACTGATGGACTTGTTTTCTGATATAATATGGCTGCTTGAAGTTTCAGCTGACAGTGCTTGAGAAGGTCAGCAGTCAGTCAGATCACCTTCTCTCTGGTGTCTTCAGTCACTGAGGCAAAGCTAAAGGCCGCCTAAGGCTGGACAGATGTCAAGCCAACCTCTGGAACATGCCACCTGTCACCAGCACATCAAGACAGAAGGTTTCTTGAAGTGAATTGCAGAAGAGGGCCAAGATATGAGGGCATGAACTAGCGGCACTTCCAAAGGAACAAAAGAGCACTCTTCCTAAAGTGTTTTCTGATTGCCAGTTGATTTTAATGGGACATAAAATGACAGGTCATTGTAAGTATTAGTAATTATACAAAATCATGCGTGCGGAAAAGATTCTCACGCAAAATAGCCTATCTGCTGGAACAGGTGCACATGCACATAAACTTACTGTGGAGTCTCGAGGCTGTGGCCGGGAAAGTTGTTTTGTTGTTTTCAGTTACAATTAGGCCTACATTTTAATTGAACAAAAATTGCTCTTAGAATATCCCGAAATAAATTAAAGAATAATGTACTCATGATCACCTTATTCAAAATCATAACGTTTTCATTCATGAAAAACAGGACTGAGAAAAAACTTAATTATTCCATATTGAAACATGCTCGTCATTCGATTGATTGACAAACAGACCAAATTTAATCACCGATGGCCATACATTTCCACGAACCGGTTCTATCTGACGGTTTAATTCAATGAACCGGTCAAAACTGAGCTTTTACACACAGTGTATTTCTGTAGTTTATTACTTTTCTCACTGTGGCTGTATGAACATATGATTTTTTTTTTTCTTTCGGTCTTTTACCCCTCTTCCTTTCTTAAAAGCTAGGCTATGTGACCATACTCTCATGCCAACTCTTGATTTTATGTTTTGGCGAATAGTATACGATTCGCATTAGCCGTTCTCTTCCTCTTCTTCTAAAAAAATCATACATTTCTGTACAAATCACAATGTACGAATTCCTATGACATAGACACCTTGCTAAATAGTTGTGTTTTCTCATCAGGTTGTTGTGATGAACCTCTGACAGAAGAGGGCGAGATTCCAGCAAATACAATCAAGGTGCGCCGAGTTACCCTCAGACTGGCTGTAAATTGTTACATTATTTAAACCCTGTACTTTTGGGCATTGGTGTTCCTGTTGACAGCAAAAAAAAAAAAACATCTAGTCCTACAACTCCAGTTGTCTGTTGTTCTCTTGCCCGTGGAGCAGCCCTACAGGCAAGTGTATATCAACAATTCCTTACGCAGCATGTGCTCACTATTGCAGACTATCACTTTCCAATTCTTGGTGAAATGTCCTACAGCAGACCGGAAAACAAAAGGTTGCTTCCTCTGCTGTTTTCCCAGAATATTGCATCTACAAGAGCACAAGATGCTCTTTCTGACTCCCTTCTCTCCTTCTCCACTGCCTCAAAAACCAGAAAGATGCACATGACCGATCAGCTATAATAAAATGTAGATTGTTTATTTGTGTGGAGTTTTAATCTTGTCAGGAAGGTTATATTGAACAGCTGCTGGTTTTACAGCAGTGTTTGTAATGTATGGAGAACAATAGGGTGGATTGCACCTGCATGTCTATGGATCTACAGTGACCCCTGATGGTTGGGTGAAGCAGTCTTGGTGCAGGCAGTACAGTGAATGCAGTCCTTGACCTACTTAGTACCTCTCTGAGTTTCTTACTAATCTCAAAGAACTGTGTGCAGAACTAATGCAAATAGATCTGTAGAGAGTAAAGCAAAATTACACAGTGAAAGAAGGCTACAATAAAAACCACTGTAAATGCATATATATATATATATATATATATATATATATTCATTTACTGCTTGTTTTCTTTAAAAAAAAGTAACTTTGCTAATCTTTTTGTATTCTGTCTGTTTTATTTATTTATTTATTATACAATTAACAAAAGCAAAAAAGGCCTCTAACACTAGCTTGCTCTATTCATTTTCTATTATATCTGTTGTCTTTTTATTTATTATATAATTTTAAAAGAAACCTTGCTACGTATACTGCGTTAAGCTAACTGAGACTTGTTATAGCACTTGCATATCACTGTTCTTTTGTTGATTTTGATTGCTTCCATTGTCCTCATTTGTAAGTCGCTTTGGATAAAAGCGTCTGCTAAATGACTAAATGTAATGTAAATGTAAATATACGTATATGCATATACAACCCGAATTCTGGAAATGTTGACATTTTTTAAATTTGAATAAAATGCAAACTAAAAGAATTTCAAACACATGAGCCAATATTCTATTCACAATAGAACATAGATAACATAACAAATGTTTAAAATGAGAAATTTTACAATTTTATGCACAAAATGAGCTCATTTCAAATTTGATGCCTGATACAGGTCTCAAAATAGTTGGGATGGGAGCATGTTTATCATGGTGCAGCATCTCCTCTTCTTTTCAAAACAGTTTGAAGATGTCTGGGTATCGAGGTTATGAGTTTCTAGAGTTTTGGTGTTGGAACTTGGTCCCATTCTTGCCTGATATAGGTTTCCAGCTGCCGAAGCGTTTGTGGTCGTCTTTGCAAATGTTGCGCCAAATGTTGTCTATAGGTGAAAGATCTGGACTGCAGGCAGGCCAATTCAGCACCCGGACTCTTCTACTAAGAAGCCATGCTGTTGTAATAGCTGCAGTATGTGGTTTTGCATTGTCCTGCTGAAATACACAAGGCCTTCCCTGAAATAGACATCGTCTGGAGGGGAGCATATGTTGCTCTAAAACCTTTATATACCTTTCAGCATTCATAGTGCCTTCCAAAACATGCAAGCTGCCCATAACGTATGCACTTATGCACCCCCCCCCCATACCATCAGAGATGCTGGCTTTTGAACTGAACGCTGATAACACACTGGAAGGACTCCCTCCTCTTTAACCCGTAGGACACAGCGTCCATGATCTCCAACAAGAATGTCAAATTTGGACTCGTCTGACCATAGAACACTTTTCCACTTTGAAACAGTCCATTTTAAAAAAGCCTTGGCCCACAGGACACAACGGCGCTTCTGGACCATGTTCACATATGGCTTCCTTTTTGCATGATAGAGCTTTAGTTGGCATCTGCAGATGGCACGGTGGATTGTGTTTACCAACAGTGGTTTCTGGAAGTATTCCTGGGCCCATTTAGTAATGTCAATGATAGAATCAGGCCGATGAGTGATGCTGTGTCATCTGAGGGCCCGAAGACCATGGGCATCCAACAAAAGTCTTCGGCCTTGTCCCTTACGCACAGAGATTTCTCCAGTTTCTCTGAATCTTTTGATGATGTTATGCACTGTAGATGATGAGATTTGCAAAGCCTTTGCATTTTGACGTTGAAGACCTTGTTTTTAAAGTATTCTACAATCTTTTTATTTTATGCACTCTTTCACAGATTGGAGAGCCTCTGCCCATCTTTACATCTGAGAGACTCTGCCTCTCTAAGACATCCCTTTTATAGCTAATCATGTTACAGACCTGATGTCAATTAACTTAATTAGTTGCTAGATGTTCTCCCATCTGAATCTTTTCAAAATTTCTTGCTTTTTCTTGCCTTTGTTGCCCCTGTACCAACTTGTTTGAGACCTGTAGCAGGCATCAAATTTGAAATGTTAATTTAGTGGATAAAAGTGCAAAATTTCTCAATTTAAACATTTGTTATGTTCTCTATGTTCTTTTGTGAATAAAATATTGGCTCATGTGATATATATATATATATATATATATATATATATGAAGAGTTCATTTACAAAAACCGATAACTCCATTTTTTTTTTTTTTTTTCAGAATCAAGTTTTTTTTTTATTGCGCATTCCAAGTAATATCAATCAAATTGCAGTTGGGTTGTTTTGATTAAGTAATAATAACTTAAATACAGGTAATTTACAAAATTTAAGTTCATTGAAAGTATATATATATATATATATATATATATATATATATTTTTTTTTTTTTTTTTTTTTTTTTTTTTTTTTTACATATTAAAAGTTTGTTTTATAGCAAAAGCAGATAACTCCAACAGTCGTTTTTTGGCAAAAGCAGATAACCACATTTCATGTTTTAGATATATATAAAATACATAATATAATAATTAAAATACTGTACGAATGATTATTATGTTTATTTATAATTATAGCAATACATTATTATTCATAATATTAACAAGATTACATTTTGATCATCATTTTTTATTAAATAACTTAATTATCTATGCTTATTTATATATATATTTACATTTTGCTGTAGAATTCTCAATGGTTGGTTGTTAATCATTTCACAAACCTCAGTTTTGTCTCTGAATAGCAGGATTATTGTGAATCCTAAGATTAAAAGATAAAGTTAGAGCATGTACGCTTACAAAGGCCATTTAAGTTTAACCTAATCTCAGAGGAAAATTCATATGTTGATTCAATATTACGACATACAGCCTTTCCTTTCCATTATGATTTTACCCCACAGACATGTGTAGGACATCTCTGATGCTGCACCCACTAGATCATGAAGAGAATGATTTCATTCCTTTAAAGGCTCTGATCTTTGCAGGCTCAGTAGTAATGAAAGTCAGCGCTTGTTTAGACAGGCCATTTACTCAGACCTACTAAATGTATGCAAAGTGTTTTGAGTGTCACTCTGACAATTAAACGAGGTTTGCCTGCACTATTGAGTTGCTATTTTAGGTCACAGGCAACAAAACCAGCATCTGACAGTGAAATGCAGGTCAAAGTATGTGAAGTTGTTAAATATAAAAATATATATATATAAAAGATCGAGGGAGTTCAGACAGCTCTAAACCCAAAGATCAAGAGAAAACAGAGTGGGGCACCACCATGAGTGGGAGATCATCATCAAGGCAAGATCTTTTTCTTTCTTTCTTCTTTCTTTTTCTTTTTTTCTTTCTAAAAGTGTGCTACTTTAAACATACTTTTTACTTCTTAACTTTTATCTGTCAAAACCATGTTACCATTACAGTGTTGAGGATCCTTAATCCACAATACTCATAATTTCAAGTAACAAAACTACAGTATTTTAATTATAGTTTAAAGTAGTTACTTTACAGGCAACAAACAAAGGGTACCTAATACATTAGAAAGTTATTTAAGGGAACACTATCCTCCGGTTTCACAGACAAGTCTTAAGACTGGTCCCAGACTAAAATGCATGTTTGAGCTGTCTCAACTGAAAATATCTTGCTCTGACATATCTTAAAATATGTCAGTGCCATTGTTCTGTCACAAGATGCACACCTGTAACGTTCTCTTCTAAGGCATTTTTATAAATGCTGCTTAAATACCTTTATTTAACCAAGGCCTAGTCCTGGCTGAAGCTAAGCCCCGTCTATAAAACCGGGCCTGTATGTTTAGAATAAAATTATCCAGTAATATTTAGTACTGAATCATATTTTTGCTTATTCAAAAACAATGAGGAGTTGAACAGAGTTACAGTATCAAAACTGAAAAGGTAAAATTGTAATAAATACAATAAGAACATCCTAATTTACATTAAGGTCAACTGAAACTCGAATTGTTCAGTCGTTTTTGTGATTTTTTTTAATCATCCGAACACACTGTAATAATGCTACATTCTATATATTAAAAAAATAAATAAATAAATAAATAAATAAACTTCTATTACTGCCTTAAATATTTAAATATAATCAAACTGCCTGTACAGGTCATTTGAATTTTTTTCCGGCTCATTTAAAGTTAACTTTAAATTAAACTGACTTTATAAAATCTAGTTTAATATTGTTTAAATGAAAGTTGAAAAAGATACAATTATTTTTTATGAGTTAAAGTAATGGAAAACCATATGTTTCATTGATTTACTGATCATATATTTTACAGTGTGAGGGTGAGGAACATTTAAAATGAATCGATTTTCAAGAATAACTCAGTGTTTCCTTCAGTGCCATGAGAAAGATGACCATTTAAGATGAACTGGTTCAACTCAAACCTTCTCATGTTTTTATATGAGAGAGAGAGGTTTCATCATATTACACTATAGCACAAATAAAGTAGCTTACCGTAAAAGCTACAATATTACAAGCTACTCCTTGTATTAAAGATTAGTTTAGATTAGTTGCTTCCCAACAATGCCTCACTAAAGCCTTTGCTTTTTCAACCACATCAGACCTCAACAGGGACTTTTCCATCCAGACTACCTGAGGACACTTCGTGTAGGGTTGCTTTGGTTCATTTTTGACATACATAAAAGTTAGGTTCTGTGGGGATGAATTTTCATCCGCAAAGCAAGTCTACCATATCTTCCACCAAAGCGCCATGGCTCCCACCGATCGAACACTTCCCGCTAGCTCCTATAAAGTCTCAGTCTGTTAATTTCCTCAAGGACCCAGTACCTCAGTCCAGGGTTTAACCTCTCTGAGCGTACCCTTGCCCTTCTTTTGGCAACATCACTCTTTTGACTTTAAACTCTGTTGTCTTTGCTCTCCTCTAAGAGGATGTTTTACCCAGACTGCACATCAGTAACCTTTCAGTCCAGTCTGCAATTTTCTTTACTGACATAATACATGATTACTGACTTTATTCTTATTTTGAGATGAAAAGGTAATATTTGTAAAATGTGTATTTTCATAGCTTCTAGCTATATAATAATAATAATAATAATAATAATAATAATAATAATTATTATTATTATTATTATTATTATTATTATTATTATTATTATTATTATAAGAACACATACTGTACATATACAACAATCATTTATAACAGGTGAAAGGGAACAGTGCATAGACAATAGCAGCCAGAAGGTAAGAAAAATGAATAAGCAAACTCATTCATCCAGACTATTCTATACTATTAATTACATTTTTGCTTCTTTTTCATATTCCTTAATGCAACAAACTACAACAAGTGTTAACCAGTACTGGAGTAGGTTTTAACACTGAAATGCTTTATATTTAATATGAATTTTTGAAGTCAGCTCTATTATCACAGCTGTTTAAATGGCTGCTTACTATAATAGACAAATGTAGCTTTGAAATGTGAGAGATTTAGGACAGAAACTCAAAAGTCTGGGGTCAGAAGCCTCTTATGAAAGAAGTCTCCTGCTCACCAAGACTGCAATTATTTGGTCAAAAATACAGTAAAAACAGTAATATTGTAAAATAATATTACACTATTTTAATACAGTTTAATGTGTCATTTATTCCTGTGATAACAAAGCTGAATTTTTTCCACCATTACCCCAGTCTTCGGTGTCACACGATGCTTCGGAAATCATTCTAATATGCTGATTTGGTGCTCAATAAGCATTTCTTATTATTTTTAGTGTTGTGCTGCTTATTTCATTTTTGATTTATTTATTTTATTTGTTTATTTTATTTTATTTTTTCATCATTCTTTGATGAATGAAAATGTTAAATGAACAACATTTATTTTTAAATTTACATTTACATTTACATTTAGTCATTTAGCAGACGCTTTTATCCAAAGCGACTTAAAATGAGGACAATAGAAGCAATCAAAATCAACAAAAGAGCAATGATATATTCAATTCAATTCAAGTTTATTTGTATAGCGCTTTTCACAATACAAATCGTTGCAAAGCAGCTTATACAAGTGCTATAACAAGTCTCAGTTAGCTTAACGCAGTACACGTAGCAAGGTTTGTTTTTTTGTTTGTTTTTAAATATATAATAAATAAAAAAACAGATAGAATAGAAAAAGAGTAGAGCAAGCTAGTGTTAGAGTTTTTTTTTTTTTTTTAAGAAAACAAGCAGTAAATGAATAGAGTGCTAGTCTAAAAGGGACACTTTTTTAAGAATAGAATTAGAACAGAGAGTGCTAGAGTTAGAGGGTCAAATAAAGATGGAAGAGATGTGTTTTTAGCCGATTCTTGAAGATGGGTAAGGATTCAGCTGCACGGATTGAGTTGGGCAGGTCATTCCACCAGGGGGGAACATATCATTTAAAAGTCTGTGAAAGTGATTTTGTGCCTCTTTGGGATGAACAATAATGCAACATTCACTTGCAGAATACAGGCTTCTAGAGGCACATAAGTCTGAAGAAATGAATTTAGGTAAAGGGGTGCAGAGCCAGTGGTGGTTTTGTAGGCAAACATTAATGCCTTGAATTTTATGCGAGCAGCTATTGGTAGCCAATGCAAATTGATAAACAGAGGTGTGATGTACATTCTTTTTGGCTCATTAAAAATTAATCTTGCTGCCGCATTCTGTATTAATTGTAGAGGTTTGATAGAAGTGGCTAGAAGACCTGACAAAGAGCATTACAATAGTCCAGCCTGGACAGAACAAGAGCTTGAACAAGGAGTTGTGAAGCATGTTCCGAAAGAAAGGGCCTGATCTTCTTGAAATTTAAATCCTTTATAGCATTATAAATGTTTTCACTCCACTTTTGATCAATTTATTGCATGCTTACTAAATGAACATTAATTTCTTTGAAAATAAATTAAAAAAAATAAATAAATGAATGAATGAATGAATGAACTTTTGACCCCAAACCTCTTGTAAAGAGTGCCACAGAGTAGAAGTGGCATACAGAGTAGAAGTGGCGTAGCTTTGGATGAAACTCATGGTTGGTATCACAACACAACCATTTCATAATCATTGTTATGAAATGGTTTCAATGGTTTTTTCCCGCCTTTCAAGAGCAGATAAGAGGCAGTGTGTAATCCTCTCTTTCACATTGGCACTGAAACCATCATCACTCACTTGTATATTTCTCAGAGTGGAGCAGACCTCCGGGGCCTCTTAAAGAAGAAAGCAATGCTTTAAAGGTTCAGTCACTCTGCATTGCCTGACACCAGACTGATATATTTCCAGCTGCTCAGGCTCTCTGTCAGCAACAGCTAATGGAATCAACATGGGTGATGGATATACCAAGGAAAATAAGTTGTCAAAGAGACCTGGGCCTTTCATCAATGAGTCTGCTGTGTTTGATGCTGCCATGATCCTCCTGAAGTTTCACAGAAGGTTTATCATCTGTAGATCAAAATTGCGGTTCGAGTGGTTTCACGTAAGGAATAGGGCAGGGCTGTTTGTGAAGGTCAGCGAGATGGATGCAAAAGAATCCCTCCCATGTTCTTAGACCATAACAGGGTCAATGGATATTAAGGTTGAGGTGGAACAAAACAGATATCTCTTTACCTACATCATGCAGACACACTATTGAGACGTGGGATGTAACACTTTACTGAACAGTACAAAATGTGGAGTCAGTATTTTTATTTATTTACTTGTTTGTTTATTTTTGTTTTTTTTATTTTTGGATTTTTTTTTGAAAGAAAGAAAGAAGGAAAGAAAGAAAGAAAGAAAGAAAGAAAGAAAGAAATATAATTTTATTTAGCAATGTTTCTTGAGCAACAAATCAGCATTTTTTCTGCAGATTTTACATCACAAGAATAAATCACTTTTTAAATCATATACTGAAAAATGAACAACCTGTTTAAAAAATGTTATAATTTTTCACAGTAGTACTGTTTTGCTTTTTGCTTTCATCAAAGCATGCAGCCTTAATAAGCATACAAGACTTTTAAAAATCATACCAAACTTTCAAATGATAATCTGATGTCTGCTTGTTACAGTATGTTAATCACATTTACATTTACATTTAATCATTTAGCAGATGCTTTTATCCAAAGCGACGTACAAATGAGAACAATAGAAGCAATCAGACCATCGAGAGTGCAGCAGTATACAAGTGCCATGACAAGTCTCAGTTAGTCTAACACAGTACATGTAGCTAGTTTTTTTTTTTTTTTTTTTTTTTTTTTAAATAAATAGAATAGAATAGGAAAGTGTTAATATTAGTTGGTCAGGTGCTGGCGAAAAAGATGTGTCTTTAGATGATTTTTGAAAATGGTTAAAGACTCAGATGTTCGAATTGAGATCGGGAGGTCATTCCACCAGCTGGGCACAGTCCAGGAAAAGGTCCGCGAGAGAGATTTGGTACCTCTTTGGGATGGAACCACAAGGCATCGTTCACTTGCAGAACGCAAGCTTCTGGAGGGTGCATAAGTTTGAACTAGTGAGTTTAGATACATTGGTGCAGCGCTAGTTGTTGTCTTGTAGGCAAACATCAGTACCTTGAATTTCATGCGAAAATGGTAATCAGGTGAGCAAATCTTAAAAGTACAGTATCTATTATCATTAATATCTGATTATTTATTTACGCATTTAGCAGACGCTTTTATCCAAAGCGACTTACATTACATTCAAGTTACAGTTTTACATTTTTATCAGCTCTTGCTTTCCCTGGGAATCGAACCCATAACCTTGGCGTTGCTAGCGCCATGCTCTACTATTTGAGCTACAGGAAAGTTGTTGAAAGTTATTGTACTTAAGTACACTTGGAATCGCACATTTCTCATTTCTTCCCCTGAAAACAGGTCTCTCTTTTTTCTTCACTTCTAATCCCTATTTGCATCCTTTACTAAGAAGTTTTATGAAGAAGGTACACAGAAAATGATGAAAAACATTTTAAATTGTCCATTAATTTTTTTTTAAATTCGTTAAATAATGGAAATGTTTCAGTTAATGCAACCTCTCATGCAATATGTAAGGGTGATTTGCATTTTGTGTGGGTGGAGATACTTTGGAATGAACATGTACATAAAAATTTGCTAGATATGAAATGGCAGGGTGTAAAGGGGCCTTGTGTGAAGTATATTGCTAGGAAAATGTGCCATGTAATACAGTGCATTTCCATTGTCACTAACTGACTTAAACCTTCACTGCTTTTTCTGTTTTCTCTGCCATGCGTGAAATGGGTCATTCTTTGTGGAGAGACATTGTTTAATGCAGCTGATTCTGCCGTTCTCAAGACATCTTTGCTGGTATATCTTATTGATATTAATTCCCATGGAATCATGTTTCAGAAGACTGTCAGGGTCCGGAGAGTTGTCTTTTCAAGTGGTGTGTCAGCGTCTCAAACCTTCCTTCTTATACAGTTTGGAGTAAAAAGGGATATGCAGATCAGAGACCTATATTTAATCTTTAATACTGACACTTGAATTTTTCAGTCTGTTTGCACTCTCTTCATTTCAGAGACGGTGCCAGCAATCACACTGTGACTGCTCGCCAATCGCGTCAGCCAATAAGCAGTTTGATGGTAGTACGAATCTGTCCCCTTTTTGGAGTGCAGATTAGGAAATCAATATTCTTATCCCTCTTGACATTTTTATTAGCTTCATATCCTGCATCTTCTCAGATGCCAAGATTGTCATGCACAGCAATCACAACCTGCAAACGTAATAGGAACATAAAATCATATGAGATATCTAAATTTCTGTCAAGAAAATGGCTAAATGACCTTCCGTATCAAATACATCATATGCAGCTCATTTTATTTTATTATTTATTTTTTACAGTTGCATTTTGAGTATTGCATTAGTTGCCGCAGATAGATAACACATATTTCTTTGTTTGTCATATTAAAAGAAAGGGTACCATATACCTTAAAAGGTTTAGAATAGGACCGCTATTCTGACCGCTGCCACAACGCCAGGGCCCAAACCCTCCTCCATCGGCTGTAGGTGAACCAAAAACAACTGAAAACAGCTATCAGTGATATGTGTCGGGTCCCCGCTATATTAGCAGCAGCATTCACAAATGTTTACAGAACAAGCGGGAACCCAGTGTGCCTGTAGCTTTCTCTATCTCTGTTTTATGACGTGATAGAAAGTCTAAGGCCTTCTCAAGCCGCACGGCTGACCCATCTAATCTACGGCCTGTAATGCACCAATCTAAGATTGCTGTAGAGACAAAATGTAATTCCATCAAATTAGCATTTTTAAACATTTGCTCACTAAAAAATAAATCATTTCTGATCGATGATTTAATAACCACAAACAACCTGGATTTTATGTTTCTAAATGAAACATGGCTAGAAGACAACTGCAGTGCAACAGTCCTCAATGAATCAGCCCCTCCTAACTTTAATTTTACAAGTGTCTGCAGGACTGTTAGGAGAAGTGGTGTAGCTGCTCTATTTAAAGATATCTATCAATGCAAGCAAGTGTCATTTGGTCAATATTTGTCTTTTGAATACCTAGGTATTGTGCTGAAAGGTGCTCCACGCATTCTGTTTATCATTATTTACAGGCCTCCAAAATACTCTCCAGCCTTTGTGGAAGAGTTCACAGAACTGTTATCAATGATTTCCTCAGAGTTTGACTGTTTTACTATTTCAGGGGATTTTAATATTCACATAGATAATGCAGAAATCAAAACTACAAAAGAAATTATAACTGTTTTAAACACTTTTGACCTGATTCAGCATGTGCATGGACCCACACACAATCGAGGACACACTCTAGATTTACTCATCAGTAGAGGTCTGAACATTTCATCTATTGTTATTAAGGATGTAGCACTATCTGATCACTTCTGTATTTTCTTTGATATATTGATCTCTGTTACCACTGAATCTAGATCTGTATCTGTCAGAAAGAGATGCATTAATGAGAACACTAGTGCGCTATTTATGAAGGCTATATCTTTAACACCAAGCGTTTCTGCAGACTCTGTTGATCTTCTCCTGGATTCATTTAACTCAAAAGTTAAGAATGTTATTGATGATATTGCTCCGGTAAAGGTCAGCAAGAATACTGGCAGACAAAAATCATGTTGGAGAAAATCAACAGCAGTTCAGAGTATGAAAAGACAATGCAGAAAATCTGAGCGGATGTGGCAGAAGACGAAACTTGAAATTCACTATAGCATCTATAAAGACAGTCTTCATGCTTTCAATGTGGAACTAGTCACAGCTAGACAGACCTTCTCAAACCTCATAAACAGTAACTTAACACTCGCACTCTTTTGAGAGACTAACAAACCCTCCAAGTCATATTCCCAGTGAAATGCTCTCCGACAGCAAATGCAATGAGTTTGCTTCCTTCTTTTCTGAGAAGATCAGTAATATCAGAAAGGAGATTGGCACATCTTCTAGTTATGCAGAGGTCACACAGATTCGACCGCAATTTCAAAAAGAAGTGACTATGTCTGTTTTTGAAACAATTGATAGCAAAATTTTGGAAGAAATAGTACAGCATCTTAAATCATCAACCTACTATCTTGACACACTTCCCACATCTTTTTTTCAAAAGTGTGCTCAACTGTTTAGAAGCAGATCTCTTAGAAGTGGTGAATGCCTCACTTCTTTCTGGGACATTTCCAAACTCCCTGAAAACTGCAGTTGTTGAGCCCCTTCTGAAAAAGCACAATCTTGATAACACAATGTTGAGCAACTATAGACCAATATCAAATCTTCCTTTCATAGGTAAGATTATTGAAAAGGTAGTTTTTAATCAGCTGAACAACTACTTAAACTCAAATATATACCTGGACAATTTTCAATCTGGTTTTCGAGCGCATCACAGCACAGAGACAGCGCTTATTAAGATAATAAATGATATCCACTTCGATTCTGATTCTGGCAAAATATCAGTGCTGGTACTATTAGATCTTAGTGCTGCATTTGACACTGTCGATCATAACATGCTTCTAGAGAGACTGGAAAACTGGGTCGGGCTTTCTGGGATGGTGCTCAAATGGTTCAGGTCATACTTAGAAGGGAGAGGTTATTATGTGAGTATAGGAGAGCATAAGTCTAAGTGGACGTCCATGACATGCGGAGTCCCACAAGGCTCAATTCTTGCACCGCTCTTGTTTAGCCTGTATATGCTCCCACTAAGTCAAATAATGAGAAAGAACCAAATTGCCTATCACAGCTATGCTGATGATACCCAGATTTATCTAGCCTTACTGTATCTCCAAATGACTACAGCCCCATTGATTCCCTCTGCCAATGCATTGATGAAATTAACAGTTGGATGTGCCAGAACTTTCTTAAGTTAAACAAGGAGAAAACTGAAGTCATTGCATTTGGAAACAAAGATGAAGTTCTCAAGGTGAATGCATACCTTGACTCTAGGGGTCAAACAACTAAAAATCAAGTCAAAATTCTTGGGGTGATTCTGGAGACAGACCTTAGTTTTAGTAGTCATATAAAAGCAGTAACTAAATCAGCATACTATCATCTCAAAAACATTGCAAGAATTAGATGTTTTGTTTCCAGTCAAGACTTGGAGAAACTTGTTCATGCCTTTATCACCAGCAGGGTGGATTATTGTAATGGTCTCCTCACCGGCCTTCCAAAGAAGACCATTAGACATCTGCAGCTCATCCAGAATGCTGCTGCCAGGATTCTGACTAGAACCAGAAAATCTGAGCATATCACACCAGTCCTCAGGTCCTTACACTGGCTTCCAGTTACATTTAGGATTGATTTTAAAGTACTTTTACTCGTTTATAAATCACTCAATGGCCTAGGACCTAAATACATTGCAGATATGCTCACAGAATATAAACCTAACAGACCACTCAGATCATTAGGATCGAGTCAGATAGAAATACCAAGGGTTCACACAAAACAAGGGGAGTCTGCTTTTAGCTATTATGCCGCCTGCAGTTGGAACCAGCTTCCAGAAGAGATCAGATGTGCTAAAACATTAGCCACATTTAAATCCAGACTCAAAACTCATCTGTTTAGCTGTGCATTTGTTAAATGAGCACTGTGCTACGTTCGAACTAATTGCACTGTGTATAATCATTTTCTATTCTTAACTGTTTTTAATTCTTTTTAAATCAATTTTTATATAATTTTGTTTTTATTATTATTATTTTTTTTAATTCCTTGTTTTTATTGTTGTGATTATTATTGTTTTTAATGAGTATTTCACATCCTTTTTTGTAAAGCACTTTGAATTACCACTGTGTATGAAATGTGCCATATAAATAAACTTGCCTTGCCTTGCCTTGCCTAGGAGGACATTGATCTGAGATGTTCCTCATTTGTAAGTTGGTTTGGGTAAAACCATCTGCTAGATAAATAAATATAAATGGAATTTGCACCCGAAAAGTTGAAGTGACATGAGGGTAGGAACATAATGACAGAATTGTATTTATTTATTTATTTATTTATTTATTTATTTATCATTACAATAATCACCAAAATATCACAGAATACAAATAAATTATTTTGCATTTAAAATCTTTTTTTTTTTTTTTTTTTTTTTTTTTAAGAAATAAATACTTTTATTCAGTAAGGAATTGTTCTTTGAGCTGTCTATACTGTATCTCAAAAAACCTGAAAAATGTATCATGGTTTTCACAAAAAAATATTAATCCGCACAACTGTTTTCAAAACTGATAATATGAAGAAATGTTATTTGAGCACAAAATCATCTGCGGGGCTCACAATTTTCATAGAAATCTAATGCATTATTCTTTTTATATTAACTGGCCTACTTTGTTTATTGCATTATAACATTATATGTGTTAATTATTTTCCCTCAGGAATATTCACTGTAATGCAATTCAGTGTAATTTTAATGTTTTTACTGAAAAAAAAATGTGTGTGTGTGTATATGACTTTAGTACTTTAATTAGAAAGTGTTAGTTTATTAATGTTAATCACCTTGTGTGTGGTTGGACACAAAAAAAGTGTGGTGAGGTCTTTAAAAACAAGTAGAGATTTGGTTTTAATTGGCCAAAGACTGACAGAAAACAAAAACATTCGATATTTTTAGGTTTAAAAAGCTACAGTAATTAACGCTATTTGAATGTGTCTATTAATGTATTAATGTGTTAGGATGCATTTATTCAGATTTTTATATACTTATTTTTATTAAATGTCTCGTTGGTCAGGTTATTTGATTGATTGCAGAGTAACTGTTAAATTCCCATGCAGCAGTATAGGCATTATTTTATTAATTATGAACATATACGTACATACTGCACATGTGGGTGAATTTGAGAGTCTCTTAGCTGATAACTTAAAACTCTTGATTAGAAAGAAATCTGGGGAAATGGAGCCATCTAATATGGTGTAACCTGGTTTTTCTCTCTGCATGCCATGTTTTCACAGGCAATAAGCATTTACTTTGTGGGTTTGGCAGAACAAGACGTGTGTCTATGTGAAAAGAATATGAAATTTTCATCCAACACGAGTTCCCTAAGGCCTCACAGTCTGCTGAAGGAATCGTCTGCATCTGTGCTGGTTGAATCAAAGTTCAGCAGCCAAACATCACATGGAGCCATGAAAATGAAGTTTATAATCAGCGTCATCTTGAATTCATATATACTGTATGTACACCTGCAAGCTTGTCCCTTTCCATTTTGGGAAATGGAGATGTGATGGTCTCTTGAGATAATCTCAGCAGAAGTGCATATGCTTAAGGGGTCTCTCCTACTGTTTTAGAAGAGTGCAATGAATTTCAGGGGGGCATAACTAATGTCCTTGAACATATTGCTGCTATGGCTGGTTATTCTCATCTCCAGCTAATGAGCTCTGCTGAAATCACAATTACCGTCACAGTGAATGAATTAATAAATGAATGGGTTGCACCCTGCTGGTGAACTCTTATGTCTGTCATTATATAATAATCATCAGTTCTCTGTATATCTTCCTTTTTGTATGAATTGGACTTTGTTCAAAAGGGGTTAACCCACACTGCATATAGATAGATAGATAGATAGATATATAGATAGATAGATAGATAGATAGATAGATAGATAGATAGATAGATACTGTATGTACTGTAGATAAATGTTGAATAAAACATTACAGTATAAATGGTGCATATTTGTATGTTAACAAATGCTTTATATTATATAATATTAACATGGGTAACATCTTAGGTTTTTACCCATGAAAACATAAATGGAGAGAGTTTCATCTTTGACTCAGTCAGTTTTATTTGTGTCTAAGTTTGGTACTGCATTTGGCAAGGTATAAGCTTTGTTAAAAAGAAACTGATTATAGTACTTGGTGTTTTCCCCTGACATTAAGAACAGACTCATCAAGCCTCTAATTACTGTGACTTTAAAAACTAGGGCTCAGTTGGAGCACAGTACTGACTCTTGTTGGCCTGCAGTGATGGACACTTAGCTGTAATTTGAAGGTCAGCTCCCAGTGGGCATTTTACTACTACACGTACAAGAGATGTCATTATTCACCTTCTTAACTCACACTGGTTTGTCCAGGAAAATTGCCACAAGTCATGCTGTAGTAAACTACCCAGCTAAGTTCATAAGAATTCATTTTGAAATACTGGCTTGTTTGGAACACAGCAACAAACTGCTAAAGTGGCTATAAATTAGCATTTCCTCTTGGGCTGCTATCCATCAAAAATATCCCTTCAAATGATGCTCTTCAGTTAAGAGTCAAACACACTTTGCTAAACAATAGAACAGATACACTTGCACGAGTGTTTGAGTGAAAAACAATCACTCATACGTCTCAATCACTGAATTTGACTTTCATGGACATAAAAAAGGGCTCGGTGACAAACAGGCCCTGAGGTATGTTTCTGTGGCGTATCTAAACACCCTGAAGTCCAAACATATTTAAATTGCAGTTTTCACTCTCACAACATAAATTGTGAGAGCCTTGACTTCAAGTCCTTAGGGTTCAGTCTGGCAGACCTTATATGGAACTTTCATAACAACAACTCTCTCCTCTTTCAACGCAACATGCAGACTGAGAACTACATTTAATTCTTATGGCACAATAAACATTTCTTATCAGCCATGAAACTGTATTTTACATATTTTTTATATAAAAAATATAAAATTGTCCATGCAATAATGAAATTACTTTAGCAATGTGAAATTATTAATTATTAATAATTAATAAAATTATTTTTCTATGCAAAAAAGCACAAGTCATTGTGTCACTTGCAGCACTATATACAGGATGAGTCTGCAGCTTTTGCTGAAATTGAATCTGTCACAAATCCATTGTGTTGACTTCAGTTTGGGAGAAAAATAAACATTTTCTAGGCATCCTAGAAAAATATATGAGGATAATTTTCCACATTTCTTTCTTTTCACTATCACTTTCTCTTTTTCTTTATTGCGCATACTGTATAATTTATCAGTTTACTGTTCAATTTAAACCATGTATTATGTTGCATTTCCTAATAAACTTACTGGTGATTAACTCTATTATTTGTTTTATTTAGTCACCAAAATCAGATTTTACTTTTATTTGGCACTTGAGAAGTAATTTAAGTCTTTTGAGACTGAAAAAAAAGCTACTAAGAATGTTATAAATAACAATGATGTAAAAGACAGGTTTATTGTCTTTAAACAAAATCACATTCTGGTTTCCTCTGGCTTCTATTAGATGGACATAAAAACAAACAAAATATCTTTTGTGTTCCACAGAAGAAAGAATGTCATAGAGGGTTGGAGCAACAAGAAAGTGAGTAAAGGATGACAAAATTGTAATTTTTGGGTGAACTATTCTTTTAAATTAAAATTAAAAATGTTGCCTTGACAGCTAAACTGAAGTAAGTTGAATCATTAAAATTACAAGCTGGAAATAAATACAAATTAAAACTTATGTAAAACTAAAATAAATTAAATCTCAATAATGATATTGAAAAAAGGAATGACAAAAGCTCATACCAAAATTACTAAAAATGTAACAAATATTAAAATGAAACTGAAAATATAATTGAAAATATTAATAAAAGCTATAATATAATACCTTAAATAACACTGGCAATTGACACTATTTGCATATCAAATAAAAAGAAAGAAAGAAAGAAAGAAAGAAAGAAAGAAAAGAAAAGAAAAGAAAAGAAAAGAAAAGAAAAGAAAAGAAAAGAAAAGAAAAGAAAAGAAAAGAAAAGAAATAATACTTTTTTTTTTAAATGGTACAGTAGTATAAAGGTATAAAGTATAAAACAAAGTGTAACTTTGCTGTAAACTCACTAATGAACTTTGAATATCATGCACAGTGGAACACACTCATAAGGTTCATTTATACTGGGACTCTTGAATGAGAAGTTTTGCAAATTTGAAATGGCTCAGTGGATTCTAGAGGAGTGTCATTTACTCCCTCTCTCTGCACAGCTGCTGTATGCTAGTGCAAATTAAAAATGCTCATAGGCATATTTTATCATGCTACTCCTCACCTAAAATTAGCTGGGGTCAAATACAGTTCCTCTCATTTGCCTCTTCTAAGCTGAATTCTAGAGTTAAGACTCTTCTGACCGTTAATAAGTTTTCTCTTCATTCTTCCTGAAGTCCCCTAAACCCATCAGAGACCTTAAGCATTGCTAAAGGACCCTGCAGAGCAGATGTGCCGCCCACCTGCTATATAAACACTAATTCTGTTTCATTTGCTTCACCCCTTCTTCATCATCTTCCTCCTGTTTCTCAGTCTCTCTTGGAAGCTTTGGACTCTCAGAACAGGTGATGTGTGCCAGAGGCCTTTACACACACTTACTTTTGCCCTTCTGCCATGAAGAGAGAGGCAGTCATGTGGAGGACATTATGGCATCTGGCCCTTAAGTCAAGAACTGACATGGCAGCAAAGTCTTAGCGAGATGACAGCTAAGGCTGAAATACTTAACCACTTCCATTTTCAAATCTCAAAGGATCTTTTTCATTTCAAATTTACTGCTCGTAGTTTTTCCAGTTGACTTGGATTGCTGAGCATATGTATATCTTATCATATATCAGATATCATCTTCTTTACAGTTTATGCAGAACTTGAACCATTGAGCTGCCACATTTTTCTAAGTAGGGATGTAAATATGAATAAATAAATTTAGTTTTGAATACTTGAACAGAAATGAAGGTAAACAGATCTGACTTGCTGTCCATAATGGATCCCATACAAACTGCAGTGGAGTGAGGTACACAAAACCATTCCAAGTTGATAAGTTTCTTAAGAAAAATGCAGGGAAAAAATAAATAAATAAAATAACAGTAATAAAATTGTAAAATATTATAATTTAAATAACTATTATATTTTAATATAGTTTATTTAATAAATCTAATTTAAAATGTTTTTAATTATTTATCAATGTTGAAAACAACTGTGCCTATTTTTCAAGATTTTATTAATAAAAAAATTCAAAAGAACAGCATTTGAAATTAAAACCTTATATTACATTATAAATGTATTTATTCACTGTCACTTTTGATAAACTTAATGCATCCTTGTTGAAAGAAAGAAAGAAAGAAGGAAAGAAAGATCTTACTGAGCCCAAACTTTTGACCAGTAGTATAAGAACTCCATTAAATAAATCAATCAATTAATAAGTCAACCAATAAAATAATAAAATTAATATAAAAGTAGAACAAAAAATAGATATTAAAAAATAGATATTAATAAAATATTGTATCTAATAATAATAAAAATATAAAGGTAATAAAAATATATAAAAGTATGTGTGTGTATATATATATATATATATATATATATATATATATATATATATATATATATATATATATATAAAATAAAGATTTATAAAACCATGGCTACACACAGTTGAATGCTCAACAGTTGTCTGCTCAAGCTTTTTACTCAGTGATTTATCTTTTTTATTATAAACACGCTCTATTAAGTTGGGTCATCAATTACAAACTGATTGGCCGAGTAAATGTTTCTGGCTTCCTTTTACAAAACTAGGTTGTTCATAATGTATCATATCGCCTGCCAAAATTTACTTCTCCAGACCATCTGCTCAGGAATTTTGGAGTTTCACATGAAAGAAAAGAAGAACATTTTTCTAGCCCTCGTGAAAAATGTCCCATTTATAGCTGTTGTAACACATATTCTTCAACATATTCTTCAACATATTCTTCATCATGTTCGGCAATCTTTAAATAAAACATTTTTATGAAGAAGAATTGGTCCTTGTGTTAGTTGCTGTACTACAAACAATATATGTTAAACATGCTCTGCTGGTTTTAGATAAATGGTGCTATAGTTCAGAGTGAGGAAATCATTCTTCTGTGGACTGTTGATTTGAAAAAGCCATATAAAGCTTGAAATAACAGATAATATTACGCCCTGGGATTTGCAGCTTATGAGAAGACCAGTGCTTTGGAGAAGAATACCAAAATTCAGCATGACTTGCAAATGAGCTCAGACACATCTGTGGGAAATAGAAAGCTAGAAACCAACCATAAAGAGGTTTAAAATAAAATCAAATCTCACTCTTTAGTACTTGACAAAGTCCCTGTTGAGAGGGCAAGTTTGATGGGCTATGAGGTTTTTATTCAGGCTTTCAAAAACAAATGAGTGCACCAGCACACAAAGTTAAAATGCATCAATGATCTTTCACCAGTTCAGTAAATGAACCCTTTGAACCTCACACTTTCTCACATCTCCAGGTCACTCTAGGAAGCTGACTCTGAGAGGTAATGGTGTTTTTGCCAGGTTTATCAGCACCTTCTCCTCTCGCCGTGCTTGTTCCACTTGAAGGATTGGAATGAATTGAGAAGGGATATATTGGAGGGTCATGTGCAGGAGCACAAAATGGCTGAGGAACAGTGCCGGCGATGAGCTGCAGTGTGTATAGCGAGGGAGCAGAAAATGTCATGAGAAGAGGGGAAAAATCAATGGGCTTGAATTAATTTCATCCAGCCATCAAATATGCCATGACAAGTGGTGCGTGAGGCTTATTTCTGCAATTCAGAGGCACTTTCAAGCATTCAATGCAGATTGCGGTGGAAAGTTTACTATAAGTATGCAACCCACTATTCAATATTTAACAGGAAACAAATGTAAAAAAGATACTGATATACTAGTAATATGATTATTGTGTTGTGAGCTTCTCCACTTTTGTAGTTATTGGTATATGGTTATAGCAACGGGTGAAGAAAAGCTTTAAATCAACAGAACCAATTGCTTCACAAAGCGATTCACTGTTTCAAAGCGTTATATGCTAAAAGCACCAACAACACCCCAAAAAATGTTCAATGACATGTTCCACAAAACTACTGTGTATTACAAATGTTTTCTTTAAACTTTAATGCATAATATCAGTAAATAAGATTTAAGATCCACATAGTTCTGATTCAAGATTTTTTTTTTTAATTCAAAGAGTCAAACCAGTGACACGTAACAAAGCCTTTGTTGCTGAAATTTAGAATCTTGTACTGTGTTCCAAATCACAGCGTCCCTAGTGTTTACTGCTCTTTACTCCCTGAGCATAGGGTATCTGTTGAAGTTCACTTCACTTGACAAAAATTGTTCATTCGAAGTTGGAACACCCTGCAACATTATCCCAAACACGACACTTGAGTCATCCATATTAGAGGAGTATGAGGACATGCTACTTCTGTAAATAAATAGAAATAGGACATCTGTATATAATACATTCATGTGTATTTATATAAATATTCATTTTAGGTTACACTTTATTTTGATAGTCCACTTTAGACATTCTACTAACTATAAGTAACTTTGCAACATGTCAACTAATTCTCATTAATTTGAATTCGAACTACATGTCTACTAACCATGTTAGTGGAATAAGTAAACAAATATTTGCAAAATTTCTCATTGTCAGTATGTTATATGTTGTGGACCCATCAAAATAAAGTGTTAGAAGATATTAAGCAGACAGTTTACTAATACTCTAATTACTGCTAGTTGACATGTAGTTGCATAGTTACTTACTGTTAGTAGAATGTCTACAGTGGACTGTCAAAATAGAGTTACTAATTTTATTTTATTTAATAATTAGAAGTGTAAAATATTATTTAATGAAATACTTTTCTGTACATTAAGTGTAAGTATTCAATGCAATGATATATTCAATAAACCCAGGTAAGGGTTCAACATAGAATGTAGGGGGTTTAACATTTTTTACTTATTTATACTACCATTCAGAAGTTTAGGGTTAGTAAGACATTTTTTAAATGAATTAATACTTTTATTCAGCAAGGACACACTAAATTAACTAAGTGACAGTAAAGACTTTTACACTGTTTTTTAATTATTATTTAATATGAATGTTGTTCTTTCTATTATAATAACAAAATAAACAATTTAGTTATATCAGATGAGTCTTTTACTTGAAGTGATGTGCCTTTATTCTGACTTTGCAGTGTGAACTTAACATGCTCGCTCCCTTCAGACTGGAATATCACTTAACATAGCAGAATACCTTGCGACGTCCACTTCACAGGGCACTTGCAGTATAGTAGAATTGAATGCATCTTCAGTCAGTTGCTTCAGTCAGCACTGTAAAACAAAAGGCTCTTCGATCTTCATGCTTCAAACATGCTCATCACTTGTTATCACTAGACCTGATTCTACTTCTTGTTTCAGTGTGATTTTCCACAAACGCTTGCAATACATCTGTGGCAGGCAAGCTGCATTCTGTTCACTCACTGGTAAATCCGAAGCAACAAAACATGAATAAAACAGCAAAGCTGGCATGTTCTTGTCCTGAATCATCTGGTAAATAGGTGAAACAAGCCTGAGACTCACATGCTTGAGGCAAAGTGGTGTCAAGAGAACGGCATTTGATGGGAATGGGTCCTGATGGAGCTGATGTAAAATTTATTTGGTGAGCGTATGGGACATCGGCTGGATAAGAAATGTACATGTGTAATGGTCATATATCACCTGTATTTGTCTCTGCAATTATTAGACCCTCTTTGGACACAATAACTGCACTATTTAAAAAAAAAAAAAAAAAAGAACAAAACTTTAAAATGAAATGGCAGCAACATTTTAAATTTTACATATTGAAACTAAATTTACAGTATAAAAACAGATTAACATAAACATTAACTGATAAAATATACCAAATGACTAAAATCTGTTAATAAACTGGTTAAACATAATTTAGCTTTCTCCAAAAGTCGTCTCATCTAAATAAGAAGAATAATATGCACCGATCAAGCACCATTTACATGCAAATCTAGTCCAAAACAGTTCTAAACAAATATTCTAAACAATTTTGATTAATTGGATTTTGATGTGAGAGGACAACAGGGGATGGACTTTTCACTGGAGAACGTATTATTATGGATAATGGACTCATATTTTGACCAGAAACAATGGTTTAAAGTTAAAATACCTTAACAATGGATATTCTTCTTACAAACACACAGCTTTTCACTTCAAAAGACATTAATTTATGGACTGGAGCCATGTTGTGGATTATTATTGTGATATTTTTATCAGTTGTTGGACTCTCATTCTGACGGCACCCTTTCAGAGGATCCATTTGTGAGCAAGTGAAATAATGCTACATTTCTCAAAATCTGTTTCAATGAAGAAAAAACAACTCATCTACATCTTGGATGGCCTGAAGGTGAGTACATTTTCAGCAGCTTTTAATTTTTGGGTGAAATATTCCTTTAAAAACACAGATGGTAAAAGCAAAAGCCATGTGATGAATCAACGTGTAGTAGCTTTTCCACAAAGTTAGGTAAATACTAATACATGGTCATAGAAGGTGCACAGCATCATACGCACAAATACTAGAGAAGATCTGTTACAAGCAATGCCTAAAGTGGAAAAAAAAATGTGCAGGAAAAAAGTGCAAGCTGGAATATGTAAATCATTATCACATCTAAAATTTCTGCATTTCAACTATTTGCCAAACATCAGATTTGATACTATTGTGTGTGCATGCATCTGTGATAATAGAAGTCCTCATCGGTGATAGGAGAGATAGTCTGGCGGTAGGGTAGACCAGACCAACTCTGCTTGCATTCATGTGCATTTTCGAGATGAGAAGTAATTCATGTAGTGCCCCTCCTGGGTAGTGTGGTTTATATAGTGTCATTACTAACAACCCAGACAGTGACACATTGACTCTTGAGTTGCAAATTAAAGTATCAGCAACATGTGAGAAATGGCAGTACACAAAAAAAGTAAAGGTACGCTAAAGATTTAAATATAGAAGTGCCGGTACTGTGCAGCTGTGTGAATGGCCCACTTCGATCACTCGTTATTGCTGTCATGTGATCTATATTCACCACTGTGACGACTCAAACCATGGCATGTAGTTGGAAAGAGTCATGCAAAGAAATAATCAGAGAAGAACCTGTTCAGAAATAGTGATTTTCCTGAATAAAAAAATCATGCTGCACATTAACACAAGCTAATACAGGTTTTTGATGTTGTCACATGACATTTCATACCATTTTTGCTATTGTGGCAGCTCAAACCAAATCATGTAGTTGGAAAGAGTCATGCTAGGTAAGAAACAGAAGAACATTTTCCAGAATAAAAAAATCATGCTGCACACATTAACAGTTAATAAAGGTAATACAGTTTTTAATGTAGACTATTGCAGTCCTGAAAGCTCCAATTAGAAGTTCAGAATTTGAAATAAAGCAAACTAGCCTATTGATACCGAGATCAGCACGTGTCCCAACCCAGATAGCACACGTACGTCTGCAAGATGTCTGTTAAAGATCACTTGATCTGGAAAAGCATCTGCTGTGTGCAAACATCTGATAGACAACTTTAAGATGTCAGTTTTACATATATTCTAAATCATAAACATCTTAAAGACATCTAATAAACATCTATTTGACATCTAATAGGAAATGTCCTACAGACGTATTGTAGATGAGCAAATACTCTAAAAAGTACGTCTTGCAGATGTAAATGCTGATGTCACAATGTTTCACAATGTGTGCGAGCTGACAGAAAATGAATTTGGAATATTCTGAGGATTTTGCCAATGAGCAGTGCCAGGTAAGTTACAAAATAGCAGTACACTGCCGTTTACCAGTTATTTGAGTAACGGGGTTAACTTAAGCAAGTTTACAAAATTTCCCCCACAAACACTTTAAAAAAAGAGAGTAACCCATTTTTGTGAGCATATACACAACGCTTATGTTCCATGTTCTGCATGTGCAGCCAAGTGTCTCTGTGTGTCAGTTACCTGAGATAGATCTATGCTCTGATAAATTGTACGTCAGTGTTAAATTTACAGTGGCAGAAAGTTACTTTAGGGGACGTTTACATTTCACAGAGAGACTTTTGTTTTCCTCCTTAACGTATTCCTAATAATGTCTGTTATTTTCCCTTGTCTGTTGTCACATGCAAACCATACAATTAGCAGCACGTGCTCATCGCATGCGCGTCCTTTACAGGTGTCACGTACAAAGAGATGTAAATTATAGAAGCGCAATTCGTATCAAATGAAGGCAGTGATTTAAGTGGAAAAAAAGTGCTGGTACTCTCTTGTGCACAGGCTGGCATTTGCAAATCATTGTCACAGTTCATTTTTTTCCACAATGCATTAAAAAATACTTGGAGGTATTGCTGGTACATGATAAATTTATTTACTACAGGGCACAGGGGCCAAAGTGGCACCAACACCAGATAGTATGATTTATATAGTATCATTACTATCCCAGACACTTACATTTTGACTCTGAGAATAGAATATAGAGAAGAGAATAAATATAGAAGTGCTGTTCTGCAAACTGGCCCACTTAGAGTACTGATTACAAGCATTTTTAGAGTGTTCAATCACCAATGTTATACAAAGGTCAATAGAGCAAAACAGCATGTGACCTTGAGGACAATGTGCCTTTTTCGTTTGACTACAACTGTTTTGGTCAATTTGAGAGAATTTTAAAAGCCATGGCAAAACTTGAAATAGAAGCCTAAAATAGAATGATATCTCTCCTCATTAAACACCCAAGGACACTGAAATTGCCGCTTGAGCCCCGAAGGGTTGCATCAGTCAGGAAACACATGCAGCAGCATGAGAGCACAACAAGGGGGGCAAACGAGAGGCAGCGGTGTCCAATGGACGAATCATTGTCTATCGCTGCATTGATGCATCTGCACGTCTGATATCTGCCCAGCTTTTTAAATGTCAGGCCTGAAGGTGTTTGAATAAAACATCAGCCTACCTGCTCGAGATCATCTTTCACGGCTGTGGGCCATCTCCTAGCACTGACCTCTATCCACATTAAGGGTCCGAGAGGTGTCACTTAAAACCCACCTTCTCTTCCACTGACCCTTTAACAGCAGTCCCAATGAGCCACTTTACTCTGCAAACAAACAGGGAAACCTTGACTCCTGCTCACACGGACAGTCATTGATAGTACAGTTCATAAATACATAAATAAATGTGTTGATTCATTATACACAAACAAGCTCATCTTCACATACATCTGGTTAATGATAAACAGACCATGTGTCTCTAAATATAGGATGTTTTCTGTAATGATGAGTAATGATGGACAACATGGCCTGTGTAGTCAAAGCTCATTACCTCTCTCTGGTCTAAGGCAACTGTGCATGTTAGCGCTGCGTGAGCTCACTGCTAATCATTGGCCATGGCCCAGCCCCTCTGTACTGTTATGACAGTAATGCGTGCATCAGATCGCATCTGTGCAGAGGTGAAATAAGTGCAATGTAGGATGTTTTTTCAATGTTAATGTAAGAATGTAACTCATTTTCCAGGCTTTGCACAACATGCATATTTCCAATTTAGTTACATGCATTTTTTTCTGTAAGCTTTTCAAAGAAGCATAATGGAATACTTTACAATAAGTGCCAGTATTCAGTGTAAGGCAATATTTAAATGACTACATTTTACTTTATGGAGAACAGACTAATTTTATTATTATATTTACTTTTTTCTTGTTTACACTATCATTCAAAAGTTTAGGGTCAGTGCAATTTTCTTTTCAGCAAGGAGGCATTAAATTAATCAAAAGTGACAGTCAAAACATTTACAAAATATTCAATCAATTTAAATATTGTTTTGTATCAATGTATCATGGTATTCTCAAATAAACAACTAAACAAACAAAACCAAACAAACAATTAAACATAGAAACAATTAAAATAGAATATAAAATAAATAAATATAAAAAGTATATTAAATATTAATGTCAAATATAAATATCTAATTAAAATAATTATTTTATGAAATATATTAAAACATAAAATAGTTATATTAGTAATAATAATAATAATTCACAATATTACTATTTTTCTGTTTTGATAAAACAAACACAGCCTTGGTGAGGATAAGACGTTCAAAAATATTAAATCTTACCTAATCTAATTTTTTTTTTTTTTTTTTTTTAACATCAGTGTATATTTTTTATTTTTTATGTAATATTTTATGAGGGGTACATTATTATTGTACCCCTCATAAATAAAACCCCTCATTATAATTGTACCCCAACAATAAAATTATTATTATTTCTTTAATGAAGATGAAACATGTATAAAGGGCTCTATGTTTCCTTGTCCCTCTGTAACTGAAAACCTTAAATTCCTAACATGCTCTTCTTACATCCAATATTTTCCCTGCTTAAAATATTCTCATTAATGGGGACAATGGCACACTGAAACCTAACAAAAATGTATGTGGTGCAGAAAGATCTGTCAAACGAGAATGTTCAAGTTCGTGAGCTAGTTTCTCACCATCATTTCTATTTCTAGAAACAAGCTGTAGAGGGTCGGCTGAGCAATAAATTTCTGAATCAGAAGTGAAACTTAGAATCGAAAAAGTTTTCAGAAGTTTTTCGTCCATGCATCCGACTAATTTGAACTTTTAGGTTCATAGTATAATTGCGCATTTGTGAGTTTAAGTTTATGGTTGATGCTTTAACTAGGGATCATCATCTTATCACCATCAGATAAGACCAGACCATCAGAAATACTCTTAGTTTGTAGATGTCCAACTTTTTCCCTGTTGAAATGCATTGGGAAATTAAAACTTATAAATGTCAAAGCAGCAATTAGCTCTAATTGAGCCTTCTGGATAAATTCATGATGTGAGTCACGGGGAGAGCGGATACGGACAGGGCCATTTGCAGTGCTTAAGGAAATAAAGGTTATTAAAATGCATTTCTAAATAAATTGTGACCGTTGGTTTTCTGCACTGAAATTATAAATGGCAAGCTCTGATGTGAAGCATTGTGAGCACAACATCTGCTGTGGGACTTACTGTACTGTGCATTTCAATTAGCATGGTCTGCAGGACCCCGTTATATTCCCATTGCTCTATATGCTTCTTGCAAAGTGTCTTATTTTTCAGCTTTAACTTGAATTTAAACGCAATGTTCCTTTTTCCTGACATTTTGATTGACGGTTAGTGGTGTAGTGAATTTGAAGTTGACAAGCCCAAGGCTCTGTGTACCCATTCAGTCGACAGACGTACTTCATTGCATTCTTTTTCTCCTCTCTCAGCACACCGCAATGGAGACACCCAAGCACGACAGAAGAAAAATAACTTTTATTCCATAACAGTTTCCTCTGCTTCCTTGAATCGGTTTCTCTCTCTCTTCCTGCCTCCTCCTCACACACAGGAGGGAGCCAGTCAACAAGTAGCCAGGGGTCATACCAACAATTTTATTCGCTCTTCATGTTCGCTCCTAATACATATGCTATTGGAAGAGGGGAGTGTAAAAAAAAGAGCTGAATAAATAATTAAGCCTATTAACTCATAGCCTGCATTTCCCATCGGAATCAAATATTTATTTTGTGCCCTGGGTCAAGTCTGTGCCTTGCTTTAATAGACTCTGTCGTGATTTTTCACACTTTTCCCTAAGATCTCTTTGAGGTGGAAGAAGAAGAAGTAGACACCTCAGCTGTCAGGGTTGAACTGGAGACTGAGTTCTAATTATACTACAGCTTCAAGAAAGTAGGTTATTAAATATTTTTTAGATATTTACGTTATCATATTTACACAATACTTGCATAAGTTTTACTGCTAGGATCATAAGCTAAGCATGTAAATAAATTATAATCTAAAGTAAATGTCATAAAATTGTTTTATTGTTATTCCATTATATATTATTTGATACTATTTTGTCAAAATAAATTGCACACAAAACACTAAAAACTAAGACGTGTATTTAGCTCCCATACAGTATGAAAAAATGTATATTCATTTTGAGATTTCATAAGATTTATTAAATTATTAGTGTTATAAAAAGATCACATTTAAATGAGCATTCAATAAAGATAAAGGTAACTAAAAACAGGGGAAATTAACATGCACAATTATTTGGCTTCATACATCCAGACAGATACTTAGAATTTACGGGGAAAAATCCAATATACTTATAAATTTAAAAAGCTCCAAGTGGCACTGATATTGTGCATATTGCACTACTGAGAAAATTCAGCTTTGCTATCTCGAGAATAAATTTATAAAATATATTCAAATATAAAACAGTTATTTTAAATTATAATAATATTTCGCAATATTGCTGTTTTTGTATGCCTTGGTGAGCAAAAGAGACTCTTTTTTTTTTTTTTTTCAAAAACATTAAGCTTATCAAACCCTAACTTGAACTGTAGTGTAATTCATCTGTAAACAGATCCCTGATGATGTCTGCTGCACATAAACACATCTAGGTTGCTATTTCACATGCACCATCAAATCATCTTGTCGATATAGCAGAGCGCATGAACAGACTGTATTGTTGGTTTCCTTTCAGAAATGACACTTCAAAGTGCAGTTGAGGAGCCCCCTCTCAAGTTGATCTTGGCCCCCTTCTAGCCCTCCTCATAATTCGAACACTAGGTGTAGGCATTATTGCTCCACGAACATCCTCTTGAGAAAGACCCCTCCTTTTGAAATGACAACAGCAGAGTGCATATGCCAGAGTTGGTACTCTTTTATATGTAAATATGCTGTTGGAAATAATAAGCTCAAGTAAAATGAAATAGAATCAAGGTTGAACAAATGGAGTGGATGATTTACCACAATATAACATTCAGTTCATTAGGTGTTGCTCTGAATAGCTTAAATTAACATCACAATCTAAGAGTCAAAATGAAAAACATCTGAAATAATGCAGCATAAGAGGAATTTTTGCATATGCAGCATAAGACGACACCCCCACCACAGAGAAGGAAAGACCCTAGACTTTGAAGTGCTAATAGGTTAGATCATTACCCAGCCGACGCTGACAGATGACTAGGTTCGTAGATGCATTTGCAGCAACAATTTCTGTTTCAGCAGCATTAACAAGCCCATTCTGATGGTCTTCCAGCCTTTCTGACTCTCACTTGTTAGTGCACAAATCATTAACAGATTTCTGATGCCTTATGAGCAAGTATCACACAATTCCCCCATCAATCGTCCCTTTTCTCCAGCCCTCCATTCGGCCATCTGTTTGAGACAACAGCATAAAAAAAAGTCGCCTTGCAATAGTTATGAGTGACATGCATAAGAAGTTGCGACAAAAACAGAATGATAAGAGAGAAAAGGCAGAGTGGAGACAAGCTCCCTATCAGTTCTGTTTTCCAAATACGCAGCTTCTATTTGGTTCTAGAAGCATGGTGTGTGTGCTGTTTCTGTGTCTCCAGTGCCCCCTGCTGGCAACAAGAAACATTTCGTCTGCAAACATGATTAAACATGCTACATGTAAACAAACAAACTGAGAGAGAATGCAAAAACCGTTTTCATTCGAGGTCAGTAGTCTCTGCTCTGCTGAGCCATCAGCATCACACCGTCCCCTCGATTCATTATGGCACATCCCTGACTTCACCTGTCTTCACATCCAGTCCACCATGTGGAACTGAGGCCGGACAGAGATTTATGTGTGGAAACCATGCACACCCTCCCTACTGAGCTTGCTTTCTTCTCAGTTCTCTTGCTCAAGAAGATTATAAAATCTTGGAGGTGCTCAAAGGCTCTACTGGTGCGGAACCCCTTGTCAGTGTAGGGCATCTCATTTGCACACTGAACCAAGTCGGTAATGTGATGGCGTCAACAAATAATGCACACTCCAAGCCAAGGTTCATACCTGCTCTAAACCGGGAGGAGCCAGCTGTCCAGATCTCACTTTAACCCCCACAAGTAATCTATCACAGCTGCTGGTGGACCCGTAATAAAGTTGTGCTAGTTGTTATGGTGCATGGGGAATGTCTTCATCTATACATGCCTTGCAGTATATTTCTGGCAAATGGCTGGCAAATCAATGCAGAATCTCATGTGAAAGAGCACGGCAGGTAAGTCTTCTCGCTCTCTGGCCACGGATGAATGGGGTTATAGACCAGAGCATTAAATCATGACAGTAGTAGCATGGCTAAGTGCTGAGTGTGAACACAGGTCAGCAGGCCAAGAGAGCCAGCCTCTGAGAAGTGTTTTATAGGAACAGCCTTTATTGAATGATTCATCAAGCGATTGGCATAAAAGCGGGGCTAATATAGACTCTTAACACGCTGCATGGATGGTCAGTCTTCCACAGCAGCTTTAAACCAAACCTGCTGCTTTTGCAATTATGAAAATGGCAGAGTGCAAGCATAGACAACACCACAATAATTACCACATAGTGGATTTGAGGCTGTTTCCTGCCCTGTGTTCCAGCAGAGCTCTCACCGCTGCTGAATCTCCAGCGCCACAGCAAAATAAGCGATTTTGCAGTCTGTATTGAATGCAATAAAAAGAAGCGTACTGTGAAATAATGCCAAGAAACGTCTTTCTGTTGAGCTGTTGTCACAGGCTGTATGTAAAAACAAACATACAGCATGTCCAGTGTAGTGGTTCACTAATATATGACTCCTCAAAAGGTGGATCTTTTTAGATCCGCCTTTTTATAACACTTAGTGCGACATGTTTGATTTCCGAACAAATGACTCTTCTTTTTAGTGTGTCAAAAACAACCACGCTGTGAGTCTAGTTTGATTCCCAAATGAATGGCTCTTAAGAACCGGTTCTTGTTTGTAAATCAAAACCCATGACCAGTGTAATCAGATTCCTGAATAAATGACCCAGTTCTTTCAAGTGATTCAATAAAAACCTTCAAACATGATTCCCGAATGAACGACTCCTACAAACCTGTTAATGAATCAAAAGTATGCAATTTGACCAGTGTAACCTGACTCCCGAATTAATGTCTTTTAAATTGTTTCTTTTAGCGAATTAAAAGCATACACCACAACCAGTGTAGCCTGATTCACAAACAAATTACTCTTATAAGCTGGTTCTTTTTATGTAAATACATAAATAACAATCTGATTCCCAAATGAATGAGTAGTTTAATGAATAGTTTGATGACTTACCGGTTTGAATCAGTCGATGAATCCTTCACTTCACTCAGCTGAATTGATTATTTACTGAATCAATATTTCTCACCTACTTAACTGCACGGTATTCATAAGTTATTATTTTCAGTCACGTTAGTATCGCATTTTTTCTGTTTGATTAAACATTCTTTTTGCTAAATATACATTTAACATATTTACATATCATTAAACATTTAAGTTTGTAAAGAAGGAATATAGGCCTGTATTGTATGGAAGGTTGGAACAGAATTCTGTAGCAAAGTCTGATTTGATGTCTGTTGTTTTATTACAAATGTATATTTATAATGAAAGGTATGCTTATAAAACATACACCTGTTTCAGTGTCTTGAGCGCTTTTATAGAGGTATTCTCTCTTAAACTCTTTAAAAGCACTAGAATGGGAGAAGAAATCTCAGGAGAGCTGATGTTCCACTGAATGGAGGAGGAAGATAGGTTAGTGTTTTACCAGACAGACATTGGGCTCAAACATCTACTACAAATGTGAGCACTGATCAGCCATTCCAGTTCATTGCATTTTACATTGGAAGAGTTTGCTATACAGGGAGATAAAACATTTATGGTGCAATCTGTGTCTGTTTCGCCAGACTAAACAAACAAAACGGAGACAGATTGAATGGCTACAATGACATGGGCACAAGCTGTCCAATGCTCAAGTTGTTCATAATTTTCATTGATGTCACCAACTTGTTTGGATGATTTGGCTGTCAGTAAAGTCAAATGACCCATTTGTGAGAGTCTCTTCCTGCTTTTAGAAGTCCACAGGCCGTATCATCATAGTGGTCATTGTTGCCATCCAGCTCGGTCCTTTCCAGTAGTACCACTTTATACTGTTATACCGTATCACATTGGAGCTTCCAGAATAGTATATCCCATTGAGATTGGATGGACCGCAAGCTTCAAACCACCACCCTGCAGTGACAAAAGGCAAGTGATTTCAGTTATTCTGTGATTGGTTTAAATTTCCTTCATTAATATTTAAAAAGGTCATAATGATCAGAATTTCTTTGATCTTATGAAATTTAAAAAAGCAACGACAGGTTTTGAAGTGGTTTTATTTACATAATGTATTGCAAAAATCAAGTTTTCCCAGATCTGCGCGCCCAACAAGGGGGGGGGGGGGGGGGGGGGGGGGGGGGCAATATGCTAATGTTTAATGTTTCATGTTAACGTCAACATGAAACGGTTCGGGATTCGTTTTTAAAAATGACTCGTTTCAATGATTCAGAGTCGACTCTATCTTTTGAGAGACAATAACTTTATACACGGTGCACTTTCAGATTTAAAACTTTGCAAGATGTTTTCATTCACTTAGAGCTGTTACACACTGCATGAAAGGTCATTTTCAAAAATCCATAATAGGGACACTTTAATAATAACAACATTGAAAATAGGCTTTTTAAATTCAGGCTCTGTAAGACAGTATCTGCACAGGACTCTGCAGAGGTGCACCACACTGACATTTGATCAAATATTTTTACACAACCTTCTACTGTTTTGATATATTGTAAGCAGCACACAAGGGATGGATTCATGGATGTTTTGTGAGTTACCTTTACCTGTTGGAGGTAAGGAGGGAGCTTGGTTCCAGCAACTCAGATGTGTGGCTTTGCTTAACTTTAGTAAAGATTGTCTAAAGTTTGTTTTAACAAGGTCCCTGATCACATCAGCCCAACCTTCAGAGTCTGTGCAGCACATGTCAGTGAGGATTATGTTATGGTTCTGTCAAGGTGTAATGCAAGCTTTGGAAAAAGGCTGCTGTCAAGGTATAAGGCACCACCAACTGTATTGAACCCAACAGCAAACCTACCTGACTAACACCAGTGGACCAAAACTGTATGATATGACCCCTTTGATACCATGGCAGAAACAAAAAAAAAATAAATAAATAAAAAATAATTGGCCATATTTTGTTTGGATCAGGATCATTATTTAAATAAAATAAATGTGAACTGCTGTTTTAATTAAGAGGTTACTCTACAACTACTTTCTCAGTTGCAATGGAAATACTGATACTTTAACATTATTGTAGTTCTTGTTTTGGATGATGCTGGAAAATTGTTTTTCATTATATGCAACTTCATAATTATACACACTGTTAGAAACGATGTAAATTTGATACCTCCTGTGGCCATCTGAGCACACTTGCAGCTGCACTGGTCATTGTCCTGATCCTTTGTACTGAACAGGGTTCCTGAGTGGGTAAGACTACTGGTGCGTCCAGCTGTACCACTGAAACCCCTTGCATGGAGACTGAAGAGAAAAAGAAAAATACCGAATATTTCAACACACCTGTATGGATGGGTACAGAATAAACAATACACAAAACATGGTTTTTAATATTTTTGATGCTGCAGACTCCCATATATGGTGATCCCCTTGTGAGGAACCCCCATATATAAATATAAAGGCAAATATATGTGCTACCCTTTAAAAGTTTGGGGTTAGTATGATTTTATTTTATAAATACTTTTATTAAGCAAGGATACATTAAATGAAAGTGAAAGTAAAGACATCTATAAAAAAAAAAAAAAAAAAAAAAGTTAATCTTTTGAACTTTCTATTTATCAAAAAAAAAAAAAATTACGACCATTTCCACAAAACCAGGACTACGGTTTTCAATATTGATGATAATAATAATAATAATAATAATAATAATAATAATAATAATAATAATAATAGTAGTTTCTTGAGCAGCAAATCAGCATATTAGAATGATTTCTGAAAAATCATTTGACACTGAAGACTAGAGTAATGACTGCTGAAAATTCAGCTTTGTCATCACAGGAATAAATCAGGAGTTTTTTATATATATATATATATATATATATATATATATATATATATATATATATATATATATATATATATATAAATAAATAAACTGTTATTTTAAATTGTAATAGTTTTTCCAAATATTACTGTTTTACCAAATTTTTGATCAAATAAAGAAATAAACAAACTTCTTTCAAAAACATATTAAAAACATCCTACCTCCTCCAAACCTTTGAGTGTTATCTTCATGTAAATGTATAAAGATGGTGTAAAAATGTACATTTTATGTTTAAAATATTATCTGGATTTTTTTATTTTTTTTTGTTTACAATTTTTTTTTTTTTTCCCCCTAATTTGTCCAATTCAAATAAAATATTTTGATTGATCTTAAACCAGTGACAAGTGTAGAATGAAACCGTAATAATTTCAGATGTACAACCCGAATTCCGGAAATGTTGGGACGTTTTTTAAATTTGAATAAAATGAAAACTAAAAGAATTTCAAATCACGAGCAAATATTTTATTTACAATAGAACATAGATAAATGTTTAAACTGAGAAATTTTACAATTTTATGCACAAAATGAGCTCATTTCAAATTTGATGCCTGCTACAGGTCTCAAAATAGTTGTGACAGGGGCATGTTTACCATGGTGTAGCATCTCTTCTTTTCAAAACAGTTTGAAAACATCTGGGCATCGAGGTTATGAGTTTCTGGAGTTTTGGTGTTGGAATTTGGTCCCATTCTTGCCTGATATAGGTTTCCAGCTGCTGAAGAGTTTGTGGTCGTCTTTGACATTTTTCGTTTAATGATGCGCCAAATGTTCTCTATAGGTGAAAGATCTGGACTGCAGGCAGGGAAATTCAGCACCAGGACTCTTCTACTAAGAAGCCATGCTGTTGTAATAGCTGCAGTATGTGGTTTTGCATTGTCCTGCTGAAATACACAAGGCCTTCCCTGAAATAGACGTTGTCTGGAGGGGAGCATATGTTACTCTAAACCCTTTATATACTTTTCAGCATTCATAGTGCCTTCCAAAACATGCAAGCTGCCCATAACGTATGCACTTATGCACCCCCATACCATCAGAGATGCTGGCTTTTGAACGGAACACTGATAACACGCTGGAAGTTCTCCATCCTCTTTAGCCCCAGAGGACACGGCGTCCGTGATTTCCAACAAGAATGTCAAATTTGGACTCGTCTGACCATAGAACACTTTTCCACTTTGAAACAGTCCATTTTAAATGAGCCTAGGCCCACAGGACTGCCCTACAAAAGGCAAAAGACCTTAACTCGCTAGAGTGTGAAACTGAGAAAAATTACTTGTTTTTTTTATTTGTCCAGCCAAATTAATTATAGGTTGGACACTGGAAATGTGGCAATTAGATGTTTTAGTAATGAAAATTATCTACATTAAAAAATTGTGAGCTCAAACTTGATTTTTTAGCCCTATTTTGAAGTTACTGTACTCTGCCTTTGCATTGTCTTCAAAACGTGAGAAGTCACACCAAGGCAAAAGACAGTAACTTCCACATTATCAATATTTGGTTGCTGATCACCATTTCCAAAATCGTTACAGTAACACCTGTATAAAATATAGTGATCGTTGGCTATCTCATATAGACTATTGCATATAGAAATGTGACTATTAATTGTTTTTTTTAATCGTAACAAGCAGACTAAAAAAAAAAAAAAAAGTTAAACATGTGAGTGGATACCGTTTTGCAACCAATTTATTTACTATGCTCAGTAACGTAAAAGAACGCTAGACATCGCGCAATTGCTTTTATATTGATTTGAATGAAAATAGCATAACCTAAAAGAACGACTTGTGGATTGATGTGAACGCCAGCAAGCAGGAATGCTCAGAATGCTTGTGGATTAAACATCTCCAGCGACATTCGTCGCCCATGGATTGATTTTATCGGGTTACAATGTAGGATATTGATTTAATTGCGAACTGTTAGTACTGATTTTATGATTGCCATAGCATGTAGCATGATCATTCTAGTCCACACATCCAACTAGAAGCGACAGCCTGAATAATCTGCATTGTATAAAGAAAAAAAAATAATAATAATAATAATAATATTATATATATATATATATATATATATATATATATATATATATATATATATATATATATATATATATATATATATAAAAAGGTTATTCACGATTATGTATTGCTGCCAAGGTATAGTCTTTACAGTGCTTTGTTATATGGAGCTGTTTGGTAGATCGCAATCTAATTCGTTTGTCTAATAAAGTGCTTCAGTGACAGATCAGATGTATGAAAGTATACAAGTTACATCATAATTAAAACGCGGCAGTCTTTAATGGTCAGTAAAACAAATGGGAGACACATAACTCCAAGTCGGCACCATAACTTCATATTGACGCGCGGCTAAACAAAGGCAGAATGCCATAACTCAATTTGAGCATTCCAAACAAAGTGAAAGAGCCGTAACTGGTGTTATACAGTGTTCTGCCTTGGTTTCTCCGGGGCTTTTTGAAGTTACGGTTAAGATGACCCATTATTTTCTCGAAAAAACAACGAAATTGACTCAAGATACATATGCACATGATAAAGGATGTCTTGAATGTCCCAAAAATATCAATAACTCATTTTCAACCAAAATCGAAGTTACGGTCTTTTGCCTTTAGATGGCAGAGGACACAATGGCGCTTCTGGAACATATTCACATATGGCTTCTTTTTTGCATGATAGAGCTTTAGTTGGCATCTGCAGATGGCATAGTGGATTGTGTTTACTGACAGTGGTTTCTGGGAGTATTCTTGGGCCCATTTAATAATGTCAATGACAGAATCATTCCGATGAGTGATGCAGTGTCGTCTGAGGGCCCGAAGACCACGGGCATCCAACAAAGGTCTTCGGCCTTGCCCCTTACGCACAGAGATTTCAGTTTCTCTGAATCTTTTGATGATGTTATGCACTGTAGATGATGAGATTTGCAAAGCCTTTGCAATTTGATGTTGAAGAACGTTTTTAAAGTATTCCAAAATCTTTTTACGCACTCTTTCATAGATTGGAGAGCCTCTGCCCATCTTTACTTCTGAGAGACTCTGCCTCTCTAAAACATCCCTTTTATAGCTAATCATGTTACAACCCTGATGTCAATTAACAATTAGTTGCTAGATGTTCTCCCAGCTGAATCTTTTCAGCCCTTTGTTGCCCCTGTGCCAACTTTTCTGAGACCTGTAGCAGGCATCAAATTTGAAATGAGCTCATTTAGTGGATAAGTGTGTAAAATTTCTCCGTTTAAACATTTATGTTCTCTATGTTCTATTGTGAATAAAATATTGGCTCATGCGATTTGAAAGTCTTTTAGTTTTCATTTTATTCAAATTTAAAAAAAAAACATCCCAACATTTCCGGAATTCGGGTTGTATTATTACTATTTTTGTTGATGTTTTTGTTGTTGTTGCTGCTTCACAAAAGATCTCCCAGACCCCTATAGCACCCTCATGGTCCGGATGTAACTCCCTTAAAAGCAATACTTGTACAATAAATATTTGCATAAACTTTCCTATCATGCAGTCTTAGTCCTAAATCTACCCCTAAAATGTCTATGGTAATCTATGGATAAAAGTGTGCCAGGAAGCTTTTCTACTACCACCTTCTCTTTTTTGTCACTTCTTGTATGTCGAGTTCCAGCATTAGCTTGCTTAATCAGCCACGACACATATCCTGTTTTAGATAACTTAAATACTATACACAAAGGATCACTTTAACGTACACTTTTTTATTTTTTTTTTATTTATTTTTTTTTTTACATAATCAGATGAAAGTGTCTACATCTATTACATCCACTGTTAACCCCAGTAATTGGACCAACTGCGAGCCTGTATAAGATATTCCTAAGTAATTTATCTTTTCCTCTTTCTTATTTCGCAAAGCTCTAAGACTCAATGTGTATTCCACAGATATTCAGCCTCCATTATCCACAATCCATTGTTAATGATGTCTCACCAGGAAGAATTGCGAACACACTGTGCTAGAGAAAGGACCACACAGCTAGGAACTGCAGGAGATTGTGTTGGCATGAAAACATTTTTGCACCATAGGTTGCTTGGCTGGTTAATCCCAAACGGGCCCAACACCCTCGAGACCATGCCAGGATTCTCAGCGCGCTAATAAAATGCACACTTACCATATGAGGTAAACTAGAAAACAAACATGGTGGGATTTGGCAAGTGTTTGTTCAGCAATTTCTCTACCTGTTTACATGCACACAAACACGCATTGGCTTTTCCATCTGATACCACTGTTACAACACTCTCCCATTCTATAGCTGTATTCCAAATCATTTATTTTGAGTTAAACTTAATTTTTCTGGTTCTGGTTCATTCACTGTATAAGTATGCCCACAAGCAATGCTGCATGTTTAATTGCATCCCTTAAGAGAGGTGTGAGATTTGTTTAACTCTGCAGTTTTCTGGCAAAGCCTCATGCTTGAAATTGTTTGCCCTGTTTCTCTTTTGTAGGCAGATCTGCTCCTGTGATAGGCAGACCAGATGCAATAATGATGCTGGGAGAAATGCTGGTTTACCCTAAATGTAGCTCATCATTTTGACTTGTGGATCTAAATCACACAAGTGTCTCTTATCCCAGATAAATGACAAAGACAAGCCAAAAAAAAGAAATTAAATGTGTCAATATGCTGAAAATGTGATTCACGTTGCAAATATGAATGCAAATCAAGTCTTAATCAACTCTGAACAATTAGATACAGAACATATACTTATAGTAAATGCCACACAATGTATAAAAATAAACAGCATTACTCCCACCAGTTCAGTTCAGTCTGGCTTTGACTAACACACAGAATAAAACACGGTGATGAAAAACCCCAAATACTGGAGATTTTATCTTCTGCTAATTTGTTTTTCCAAAGTCACTTGTATGCACATAGGCGTCATTTACGATTGAGACTGGTAGGATGTGTCCGCCATGGCCGATTTTATCCCCAGCACTTTATGAAATAGCTCACGTCTTGGATGCTAATACTAGGAATCATCTTCAAATGCTGAGCAGGAGTTTTCCATTTGTGAGAGGGTATTATAATGAGTCTGGCGCTGGAATTCATCATTTTTAATGTTTTGTTGAGTAATTGTTGCAGTTGCGATCAGTGGAGGAAAGCATTTGGCGGGAATGTTCTCTACCACACACTGCTCTGCCACCTCCCTTTCACTTTCCACTGCTTGTTATCCGTTCCAGTTAAATCACAAAACAAAATGCAACTAAATGTTTTTCTGTTGCTGATTTTGGTTTACTCAAATGAAATGTATGAAATATGAATAATATGAAAATATGAAATATAAATAATATGAAAATATATGAAATATATTAGGGAACCCCTCATACTAAAAGCAAAAACACTGCCATTAGACCAATCATATATGAGCCCAAGTTAATTTGAAATAAACAGAAATGGTTGGAAAAATGATTGGTCCCTCAAATAATTGTGTAAAAACAGCCATTCTATGTACTACTGAAATTGGTTTAAAAGATTTAAGTAGTTTTTTTGTTATAGGAAAAGCCTATAGACCAGATCAATACATCACTGAGACTATTTATCAAAGTAAAAATAAAACATATTATTTGCACTTAACCTAATTATATAAATTTTCATGAGCTAAGCATTTTCAATTGCAAACCTTCACTGTGCACCCCCCAAATTGTTTCCACAACTTTTGTAAGCAAAGTGACGCCCATTTGTATGCATCACAACATCTAGAGTTAAGAGAACAAGGAACATTTTGGTACCTGTATTTCTTATCCTCTCCATAAATGTAGAAATGGTCATATTGAGAATAAGCCTGCTGTCCCTCGGTGTCTTTGAGGTGGACCTGGAGAGTGTAGTCTTTTGATGTTGTAAGCAGGTGGATGGCATCATTTCCTAACCAGTGTTCTCCTGATGGATCTCCAAATCCCTACATTATATGTGAAAAGATGACAAAAAAAAGTTGCTTTATCTGCTTGACATACATCTCATTTTAACAATCTCCAACAAACAACCTGAAGTCATTCCTTTCCAGTGGGGAGTATACACTGAAAAATTGTGGTGTACAATTTACTTACTGTAGAAACTATTTTCACTCAAACTGCTGGTAAATTTTACAAAATGTTTAAGTACACAGAATTAAATTCTACTTTCTTTTAAAATGTACTCACATAATCTATTTTGTTTTGTTTACAACTTTGAAAAATCATTATTTACACTGTACAGGCCAAAAGTCTGACAACAGGAGGTGTGTAGTTCATATTATTTGTGAATGCATCATTTTTAGATCCAACTATAAGCTTTGATTGTGATGAAATATTCTAATTTTTGCGGCTAGACTGTATGTGACTACCAGACAGGATGTGATGTATTATTATAACCAAAACTAAGAGCATGAGGTGTAAATTACCAGTATTTTTATATTCTGTAAAACAGGCAATTATGAATAATTATGTCTGAAATGATTAGTTTATAAGTATTACATAATTATTTACACTGATAGCAGAAAGACGCTTCAGAAGAACAATCCTGGAGTTCCTTTTCACATACTACTAAACAATTCACAAGACCTCCTCCTGTAACCACAGGAAAATGCTGCATTTCCATCTGTTTGGACCAGCAAATGAGACGGCACATTTGAACACTGTGAGATGTGGTAGTGCAGTTGGGCATTCAAATGCTTCAATGCACACGTTATCAACAATCTACAGGGGCTCCCCACTCCCACGCTCCATCTGGGCCCAAATATTTATCATTCACTTGTAAAAACATTTTTCTTGGAAAACAAGGAAAAGAGAAAACAAAACTTGTGCAGTTCTGACGCACTCCCAGAGCAGCCATAGCAATTTGTCTGTTGAAGTGGCCCAGGTGAGATGAATTACCACTGTTTTTACATTTAAAACTCAATAGTTTCCAAACAAATCAGCTCTCCAGGAAGTTGTTACTTTTGCAGGTAGAAAACACTGATTTTAAAGCGAGTACTGACAATATGTGCTCTCCTTATATTCTATAACTTGTTTTAAATAATGGACACAGTGTGTGAATGATGACATCCTACTTAAATTCTAATGTCTTTTCTTATCTTTCCTCTTCAAATGACCCTGTGACTGAATTAACTTATCCTCCCAGATAGGGAGGGAATGCAGGTGTAACAACATAGGGAGACATGGGAATGCAGAGACGGCCAATCAGAATTCTCTTCCTTAAAGAAAGGTCAATGGGGTCACCAACGCATCAGTATTCTATGGCTATACACATCAGACCCCACACATGAGTTAGACTTTCTCCATCAGTGCAGGTTAAATATGTGTTTTAAATGTTAGGCGCCTCAGATTAATGGTAGCAGAAGTGTGCATAAATCAAGAAATCTCAATAAGGGATAGACAGGCCCACATGTAAATTATACTGTATGTCTTCATTAAAGGAGTGATCATACTTCATTGTCTAAAGCAAAATCAAGAAAAAATATTTTTAAGCAATCTTTAATGATGGCACAAAATAAAATACCTTTAGCTAGGTACTTTACAATGTTCACCTTGTCAGATATGATGCATGGCAATATGTGCCATTTTCCAAAACATGACTGATATTGTGGAATTTACCAGATGGGGTTTTTTTTCCAATCTTTCTCAAGATATTAGATATATGAACACTTGCTTAATGCAGATGTCTGTGATAAAACAAATGATCAGGGATCGAAAATTGCATTTAAGAGAATTTGAAGCCAAACTGTGGAAAGTTACCACACTTGCTCCTAAAGCTATAGCTTACGCATTCAGTTAAATGGATTAAATGTGTAAAATGCTCTAATTGGCGTTGGACAAGTTGTTCCTACCAGTTTGTAATCATTCCAGGCCCGGTTGAAATCGACCGATCCATCATAGCGATGCTGAAAGACAGTCCAGCCTCCCCCTTTAGTTTTCATGTCACAGAACACCTGGTCAGAAACAACCATACAGAAACACATACATGCAATATAAATATATCTTGTCATTTTATACTTTTAACGACATAGAGTGAGATAACACTTGTATGAGCTACCTAGGGAACTAAATGAATCATTCCTTCTCTTTTCAGATAATATTTGTGACAAAACTACAAAACTATTTGATAAAAATATGCTGTGAGACTCTTTGCAGGTGCTATATTTTATTAAGTTAATTTTCCATAATTTCATTATTACAGTAATATTCTAGTCCACTCACTTTGAATAAGGACCTTTCTTATCTCTGTGGGTTACACTGACAAAATAAACTAACTGATAACTGAAATTGTAGAATATGAACTTTAAGAGTCATCACAAAATCAACAAAACAACAAAAACTGTGGCCCACAATCCTTTTTAAATGTGCATGAGGACGAGACTGGATCACAAACCACCACATTTGGACCTCCAAAGCAGGACATTCTGTTCCTGTCCACAGTGAGATGGTAGGTCTTCAGGCTATATGAGTACTCTGCTGGGTTTGAGTTTAGCTTTTGAATTTGGTTAACCACTGTGCAATAAACATGCCAATGATGAATTGTACCAATTTTAACCATACAGTACAAACAAAGTCTCATGTAGACATTTTTGGGACATGAACACACTGGTCTCGGTGAAGATTAAATACTTGAACATACACTCAGTGCTTTTTTGCAATTCCACTGAATCTTTTACTAAGCATTGATTTGGTATTGAACACAAAACAACTTAATAATTTACTGTTTTGTGGCAAAAACAGCAAATTAGAATGAGCTACGAAAAGCAAAAATAAAATAATAAAAGGCCAACTCATTGAATTCCATCATCCGAATCCATCAAAAATAATTAAAACCAATCCCGTAAAGGATTTTATTCTGAAATATTAAATATTTCTAGCCTGTGGGTGTCAAGTAAAAACATTCCAAGTAAATATCCTCTGTATGATTCTTCTCCAATTTCCCCAGCTGTTTTGAGAAGAATTAAGCTTAAGGAGAAGGCAAAAAGCAATAAGTTCTTCTTGGCAAAAACAAAAAGTGGGATAACGTACATTTCCATCTCTTGGCGGGACCAGCTCATTTAGCAACACATGAGACTGTCCATCATGAAACTTTAAACGGCTAATCAGGGTTTAAAGACAAAGCACTTGCATTAATGACATCTGTAGAGAGGTTGCTTTTGGGGAGTATGAATTGATTTCATTCTTATTCGGCACAACATATCCTATTTGCATAGCAGATGTAGGGAGTCTTTTCTTCTTCTAAAATTTTAGCTTGTCTCTGGCAGCAAAAACCTATTTAAAACTTTCACAGTAATGTTTTAATAAGCATCACTTATTAATAAATATCAATATACTTCAATCAGCACTGATCAATATCCCTCATAAATATGTTGATTTGTATCATTAAGCAAACAAAGTGAGGTTGAAAAAGGAGCAATTTGAACTCTAAATGAAAAGAGCCACCCAGTGTGTTTCTCTGAGGGGTGGCACAGAATGAAAGGGTGGTGATACTACATATACCAGCTCGCTCTCACTTGCTGCATTAAACCCTGTGTTGGCAGGAAGCCCCCGAATCTTTGCCAAACACCTGGCTCCTATGCCCACAGGAAATGGAGGGGAAGACGAATGAGTGCACAGGAAAATAATGAATAACAAAAACAATTTTAGCCACATTTTTAAAATGTTCATCACCCCAAGAGCCTGCCAGAAATTAGATTTGACTCTGGAAGTCAAAGGCAAAACACAAACCTTTAGAGGTTTTCTTGTGGTTCAGTAGGGCAAGATTTTGAAATAAATACAGGCGCATATTCACAGTTAGATGCACCGAGAACTGACCTGAAGGAAATGTTTCTCTGACTTCTTGATTTGCTTTTCTGATCCACATGACATTTTCATCAAGATTCATGCTTTACAAAAATGGTTTTGTTTTGTATGCAATATGTATTTTTTTTAATTATATATAAATAGAATTTGGTCACACTTTATTTTAAGATCCAATTCTTGCTATTAACAAACCATTAACTGCAACTTTTGGCTCAGTAATCTCCTAATTTGCTGCTTATTAATAGTTAGTAAGGTAGTTGTTAAGTTTAGGTATTTGGTAGGATTAGAGATGTAGAATATGGAATGCAGAATGTGTGCTTTATAAGTACTAATACACAGCCAATATGTTAATAATAGGCATACTAATAAGCAACTAGTTAATAGTGAGAGTTGGTCCCTACACTAAAGTGTTACCTGGAATTCCATCAAAGTGATACTTAAATAAAAAAATGGTTACAAACTGCAAACCTTAGTTTTCTGGGTGGAGTTAGGAAGATGAATGCTATATATCCCGCTTTCTGTAACTCCAGATTTGAATATCTCAGCACAGTCTCTGAACTTCAACGTCTCCTTTTCAACTGGAGTGGAAATATCTGGAAATACACAGGATATTATTAGGTTTGAGAAAAAGAAATAAAAGTATACCCAGGTCCTATTTTGATTGGTTTAATCAATATTGATTTACACCGCAATCTTCTTGGAAAATTGCTTGACAGACCACTTCTGGGAATTTAAGCAGTTGCCCAGTTTAGAGAGACTCTTTTGTTCCCACTGAGCTGGTCGTATGCAGCTTAGCCTTTGATAATGTGAATTTGGCACTAACCGTTACAGTGAGTGACCATAGCCAGTAGCTGCTGCACTGTGTCAGTGAGTGTGGCCTGCTGTCGTTGGAGCAGTGTGCTGTTACGAGTGGAGCTGGCCAGTTCTCCCTCCAGCAGGCTGACCAGGTGATTCTGTCTGTCCAGCAGCTCCAACAGCTGCTGTTTCTCCTGCTGGATGGCCTGAAGCTCTCTGCTGTGCCTGCCCTCCATGGCAGCAAAACGCTGTTCCAGATAGCTGAGAAGAACAGGCTGGTTCATATATGGTCTTGCTATTTGCATATTACAAGCTCAACATTTTTAGAAAACTATTTATACATTTCTGATATAACAGTCCCACAGCATTGAGATTTTTCACTGTTTGTATCACAGCACTTGTCTGTGTTCCAGATAGACTGTCAGTCAGTGCATTAGTTGCGTGAATTTTGTCTGGAGGATACATCAATACACCTTTAATGCTGGAATACACTACATGATTTTTACACAGATTTTTACCACAATTTAGAGTCTGGATGAGTCCGCACTAGATGCTAAAAGTCAAAAAGTCAGATTTTAAATTATAATTATTCATATAATTAAACTCATATAAATAAAAAATATAAGTAAACATTGCGTCTTCAGAGTTGGTATTTTGGCTTTACACTGAGTGCATAATTATTAGGCACGCTGATATTCTGATGATTTTTTTTTTTTACTAATTCCAAACCACATCAATCTTAATAACTACTATTGATTTTGTATTTAATCATTTATAAGTGATATATAATAGTCCATGAAGGCTGGAAGTGAAAAACTTCTTATATTCAGGTGTGCAGAATTATTAGGCAGGTTTTCTTTTACAGATAAAATGAGACTGAGATGTCAAAAATGATCTTGAAGGACCAGCACCACATCCTCTTTTACCACAGTTTGAAGAATTTATCTTCCAGAATCTAGCAATAAGTTTTAGGAGCTAATTTTTAGTCAATCCTGCAAGACGGACTTTTCTGGAGAGGAGATGGAATAAAAATGAGCTCCTAACAATTATTGCCAGATTCTGAAAGATAAATTCTTCAAACAGTGGTACAAGAGGATGTGGTGCTGGTCTTTCAAGAGTCACTCTCAACTTATCTGTCCATAAAGCCTATAAAAACTCAGTCTTCATGTATTTCACAACACTTCAGCATGTTATTCTTATTAAGTGAGGGTCATTTTTTAGGATTTTTTACCCAAGCAAAGTCTCTGACACCTTGTAATTCTGGAGACTCCGGGAAGGTTGCAGTTCTGGAAAATGATGGCGCAGGAGACTAAATGTTTCCTGATGGGTTTACACCTAATTCTTCACATTAATTCTTAATTATTTTGCAGTTAACGTGTCTTCTTCTCCACCTGTTTTTTTCTGACCCCACTGTCCAATGGTCATGTCTTAATTATGCAATTTCTGTATTGCATTAGTTTTGAATATTTCCATTGAGGATTTAATAATTTTTTAGTTAAACCTCTTTTTTGGCTCATTTTGTCAGTAAAAGAAAACATGCCTAATAATTCTGCACACCTGAATATAAAGAGTTTTTCACTTCTAGACTTCATGGACAATTAGCTATCAATTATAAATGATTAAATACAAAATCGATAGTAACGTACTTATTAAGATTGATGTGGTTTGGAATTGGTAAAATGTGCTTGGAAAAAAATATCATCAGAATATCAACGTGCCTAATAATTATGCACACGGTGTATATATGATCAGACACTTGCATTTAATTTCTGAAAATCATACTCAAATGGAGTTAACAAGGTTTTTGACGACCAAATGACAGAGATCTGTGTTTTGTCCTTTATTATCATTAGAACGGACGCATCTGAGGCAGTAAATAAATAGCATCACGTTTTTTCATCAGTTTGCAGGTTTAAAGTTTATTGTAGCTATATGTGCGCTCGGTTTCTCTTATTGTTTAATACATTTGGCCAAAATCTCACGATATAAAACACGAACCGCTATGAACAGAATATTTGAATCGTACAAAAGTGTATTGGCTACAACTAGACAGCAAATGCCAAGACTCTTCTCTGCTCTTTAAACACACAAAAACATTAGCTTTTACAGTGTTTCTTGAGTAAAGGAAACGCTGCTCTTACTCAAAAATCAGTTCTTTATTTATCCTTGCATTGTGAAGAAGTAGACGTTTGTCTTCAAACAGCGCATTGTGGCATTTTATTCTGAATGGAGGCGGGGCAGAGTTATGAGGTTTGACTGACCATTTGAGGATCCAATGGCGTTACGAGGTTTAGTCACAAGCTCTTTTGAATGCTTTTCATTAGTTAAATATTTGTAAAACCCACAAACAGACATAACGATGACCAATAGCACTGATTTAAAATAACAATAATGAAACTGAGATTAGGAAGTTTTTGATAATTTTCCACGGCACACCCGACAACCTGTCACGGCAGCACAGTGGTTGGGAAACACTGGTGTAGTGTACTCCAACTTAACAACTAGGCTTAATGAGTGAGTCATTGAATCATTCAATCGATTCATTCAAAGCACTCCCTGCACCCGAATATGCCTAATTCCCTACTATAAAGAAGGCGAAAAAACAGTACATGAAATCAGTAGTATGTCCAAATTCATAGTATTCATTAAAAAAGTAAACGCAAAGGACCCAGATGACCTACTACTTCTGCTGAGATTTGAAGAGCACATCTGGACATTTTACTATCCCAGTAGGCCACAGGATAGGAGCTGTGAATGGCAGAGTCACATGACAATGACAATATTGTCAGATGTAGTACAACCAGATTTTAATCACACTACACACTTTGTTACTATATAGAACATACTTTGTTAACATACTTTGTTAACCTACTCAGACAGTATGCACCAACTGATTAATTCAGAAGATAAACCACTTTAGTGAATCACAGAGTTTCTCAATATTAACTTCTTGCATGTTGAACTTTAGTATACAATTGTATCATCAAATGAACACTAAACTGCATAACATTGTTGCACCTCAGGTTATTCAGAGTGATCTCATTCTCATGTTTCCTTTAGATGCTGTAACATATCATACCAACATTTAAAATGTATCAGCATTTAAATGTAAATAGTGTGCACAACTTTAGAGATGCATAAATCTTTATGAAACTTTTCAAGACCAGCCAGACCTGAAATTTTTGTAACCTTTGCTACAAGTGATCGAGTTCAGTCAAAGTCCATATGGTTCAAAATAGTAGGAAGATGATTGAATCATTTTACTGGCTTGATCTCATTCAGCAAAATTAACTCACTTTTATTCAAATCACTTTGTTCATTTCTTTCATTTGAGTAGAGTTCAATTAAATTACCATGGCTAATTTTCAATAGCTAAGTTCCCTGAACACATTCAAATATGATACCATATTGATATTCTCATTTATCAGTAAATGATGAAATACTTTTTTAATAGCAAATTTATTAATAACAGAATTATGTTTTACCATTTGTATTATTCCAGCAGGCTACAGTATGTGGACAGGAAGCACATAAATCATGCCTTTAGACACAGTTGTTTTGTCTTACTATATTAAGTGTCATATCAAATCCTAATTTTTAATACTTCACTCTGTCTGTGAATAGCTGTTTGTTGGTTCATGCCGCTCTCAGCACAGACGACACCCTTGAACAAGCCTCTCAGATTCCACATCACACACCTCTGTGAGCCTGAGAGGCTGGTAGACCTGTAAACACCTGGATACCGCTGCCATTCACAGATGGTGTTGTTGCCTGGGCTTCTCTATCAAAATCAAAATCAACACTCTGACAGGCTGTGTGAGCTGGCATCGTACCAAGCCCCAAATAAAGACAATAAATCCCACAGGCCTGATCTAATGACTTTGCAGCAGTTTTTTATTGAAACGATCCACCCACACAGATTGAACAAGCTACTTTCAGCTAGTCGAAAGAAACATTCCCTAAATCTCTCTTTACTTGCTGTCTCTGTTCTTCCAACATGCATCCTTTCAAGGAGTTCTGCACTTGAGTATACCTTGTCATGTTGTCTGAAAATGCACTAAATTGTTTTTAAGTTATCTAAATTTGTAGACATGAAACATTGCTGTTGTTAAGCTGCAGCTTTATTGTAAAGCAGCTTGTCTCAAAATAAAATCCAACAATATTTCAGTCCTGAATAGATTATCTTACTGTCCCATTTTCAGACAGAAAGTTTACGTTTCCACAAAAAGCTTGCATATTTTAATTTGGGTTAGCAGAAAGATGCATAATTACTGAGCCATACTTCCCTAAAGACCAACAGTGAAAGATGAAAATGCATTTCCTTTATTACTGGCTCTTGAAAGCCAATTTACTGTAACAGAGTGCTGTTTTTTGTGTCAAAGGTGCTTGCTGCTCTGCAGCATCATTGTTTATTTGAATGCAATTATAAAGTCATAAAAGAGATGTGAAACAGGTGATGCTTGTTTTATAACTTATTTTCAATATATAAAATAGTAAACACCTGGAATAAACAGGAAGATGAGATGATTTTGGGCCTGTTTACAGCTGATATTAAAGGGATAGTTCAAAAATGAAAATTTTTAATTTTTTGTAACCTTTGCTACTAACGTAAAATCGTTTACTCACCCTCATGTTGTTTCATAACCTGTATAATTCTCTCTTCTGTAGCACAAAAAAAGGAGATATTTTGAGGAATGTTGGTAACCAAACAATACAATGGAAGTCAATGGGAACTGAAACGTCTTGCTTACCAACATTCTTCTTTTATGCTACACAGGAAAAAAATGCACACAGGTTTGGAATGACATGATGATACGTAAATGGTGACAGGGCTCTTTAATCATTTACTCACTCTTGTTCATCTTAAAAACACAAATGAAGATATTTTTAAAGAAACCTAAGAGATTTCTGTTCCTCCATTGAAAGTCCATTCTACCAATATACCGTCTTTTAATTGCATATAAACATTGATCAAAGTACATACATAGAGCATATCAGATATTGTAAACAGAAGCTCAAATTCTCTTGCTTGATGCACAAGAACAAACTTCATTGGTTCTTACACATCAAGCAAGCATGTTTTAGTTTCTGTTTACTATATTTGATATGCTCCATGAATGTGCGTCAAACCAATGTTTAATACTAGAGTTAAATACAGCAGGACATGGGGTCCAGTGGATTTTATTTTATTTAAAAAATAAAAAATAAAATAAAAATTAAAATTAAAAATCTCTATAACAAGAAAGCTGTAAAGAGGCAGCATGATCTAATTAATGTTCATAGGTATTATTGTGTGATGTGTAGTTCTAGGACAGACACATTTTCATCTTTTTGAACAAAATTGTATGTATGAACAACTTCAGAGGTCTTTTGCTTCTTGCAACCCGTTTGCCTTTGTATCCTGAGTCAAAAATACACATTGTAACAACTTTAGAGACAGCATTCACATACAGGAAGGTGTGACTGAGACACTGCACATTTCCAGAAGACTAACCTGTTTTTGTCATTGAGGCGGGAGACCTCCTGGGTTTGCTCTAAGAGCTGCTTCTCCAGCCGGTTGGTGCTCAGAGAGTATTCCAGCAGCTGGATCTCCAGACGGCTGGTTTGGTTCAGCACCTGCAAACAGGCCCACATGACAGACAAGCGGAAAGAGAGATTACCTTTAAAATATTCAAAGACATGGGAGAATGATGGCGCTTTTCTTGTCCAACTACTATGGTTTTCATCTCTGCTTGAATGCAAATGTACAGGATTTCACTTTTTTCCAAGAAAACGCTGTAGTTAAATGTTGAAGGTAGTACCAGATGTTTCCCTGCAACATTAGGTTTGGCATCTTTTTCCGAGAACAATGTTTGAAGTAGCATTGCTGGAAACAAATACAGTGTGTTAATGAGCTTTAATCAGGGTTAAAGTAATAGTTCACCCAAAAATGTAAATTCTGTCATTACTTTTATGTTGTTCCAAATCCAAATTGCTTTTTTTCTTCCACAGAACACAAGAAGGAATAATCCATAGACTGTGCTGGTCACACTTTTCCATTCAATTACAATATATGGGGACTGAAGCTTTCAAGCTTCAAAGAGGATGCAAACGCACCTTAAAAATGTAATTTAAAAAGCCCATTAGTCGCATACACTATATTCCAAACCATATGATAGTATTGTGTTAGAAACATTGAAACATCCATGTATTTACTCGCAATCTTCCCCTTTAATAAGCTGTAAACCACTGTGACAAATCTTTTGATTTATTGAAACGATTCAACTCGAAAGAATGTTCACAAATTGGACCGGTCCTATTCATTGTAGCTGCATAAAAAGACTTCAAAATCTCTCCTTGTGTGCACCACAGAAGAAAGAAAGTTATGGATTTGGAGTGACATGAGGGTTAGAAAATAATGAAAGATGGTTCATTTCTGGATGAACTGTTTCTTTAAGTTTGTGAAGCCATAATCAACTGATCCAAACACTCCAAAAGTCACACATAGATCAGCAGTGATTATCCCATCATGCCTGTATCTTCAAAAAACAAACATGTTTTTTCACAGCAAACATAATGTAAGCCCTGACAAAAGCAGCCCAATATTTTTTCAGGCTCCACTATGATGTTCAATGAACTGCTGACGGTGAAAAAATGAAGGCAAAACATAGCAGTGTGAAACAATCACTCTTTGAGAGGATAAACACTATGGCTGTTTTAGTTGGGCTATTTTCACTGTCTCTCTGATTCTTTTCCAACACTACTCTGCATGGCCACTTAACCCTGCTTCTGTTGGCCATGAATTCAAATGAGTGAAAAACCAAACACGCGCACACGCACACGCACACGCACACACACACACTATCCAAAATGGGCAGCAGTGCTTTGAGTGTCAAATGTGATGCACTGAGGCCTAATTTTGTGAACTCACTTACTGCACAAGATTAAAAATTCTCAGCCATTGGGCTCCAAGAATTTAATTCGATTGTGAGCCACCAATGCAAATTATTGGGCAGTTTGCTTATTATAATAGAGAATTTTGGACAAATGACTGCATGAGAAGTGCCCACTTTTCATGGCTGCTTGTCTTCATAATGTGGTTTAAGCAATTAGAGAAAAAGCATTTCACAGCAAAGACAAACAGAAGCTGCAGTTAGAGAAGGTTTTTTTATTTATTTATTTATTTTTTTTGTCTGGATGCTGTCAGTCTCATTTGATCAGCCTCACCTGTGTCTCTACATCTGTCAGTTTGCGTGTGTTTTCTGCTGATTGGCTTAGAAGATTGGTTCCGATCTCCAGCATGGTGGCTGTCTGAGTGTGAATGACATTCCGCTCCATCTCTGATCGCACGTTCTCCTGTATATAGCTCTCCAGCTGTAAACATGACACAAGACACTTCAACAAACATACACCAACATCTCCAACTACTAAGTTTGTTAACGTCACAAGAGAACATAAGCTTGCATAGGCAGTATTAAAGCATGCTAACTTAAAAGCCTATTGTTTATGGATATGTATACAGTTGCAATCAAAATTATTCAAAATTACCCCCCCCCCCCCCCCCCCCACCCTCCCAGTATTAGGTTTGTAAATTATGTAAATTGATTTAAATAAATAAATAAATAAATAAGTTAGCATTGTATTATTAAGTACAATAAAAATAATTGTATTTTTATTTAATACTCACTTTTTATTTTAAATATAATAGTGTTATCACACTTTATTTATTATTTTATTATTTTATTAAAAACTAAATAAATAAAGTGCATTAATATTATTATTACTATAATTATTTTTTATAGTTAATCAAATAATACACCACTGTGTGTGTGTGTATATATATATATATCTTGATATCTATATCATATTATGATCTGTGTGTAAAATATTGATCAACATCAAGAGATACCAAGAGGGGTAACACACTGATCCGACAAAACCAACAAAAGAAATCTGTCGGCGGTTGTTGGTATCTGTCAGTGCAGTGTGCATTAGCCTTTAGTAATAAAGTTATATAATCTTGAAAAGTTCTTGAGAAGTTTGCCAACAGGCCAAAACAGCACAAAAACAATCAATATGAAATGCATGGTCGGAAATCAACGCTAAAACAAGTACTGTACAATCAATCTTACTGACAGTGTTTGACTCCCTCCGGACAAATGGACATCAGGGCACACTGTACAATTCTAATGAGGCAATACAAATACGCCCTCATCCATCTTCAGTGCCACTGTCCGCAACCAAACGACATCCTACACTTAGGCCATGACACTGTGTGCTTCATACCACATTCACAATACATGGCATCTTTCTGCCACAACTACTGTACCACTGTGCTGAAACACTGGCGTGAGCGCCTTTCGGTAAACGATGTTTTATTCACTCAGTTTAATTCCTCATTGAATGTTATATGAGGGAAGACAAAAATAAATAAATAAAGATCATGACCATTTATGCCATGATCATGACCATTAACTATAAAATCAAGGCACCAAGCATCTGAGAGTTATAAACAAATCTCAGATTGATGTGGCCTTTTCATAAAATAACAAAAAGGAAGAGAAATCCTGTCATATCTTCACCGTACCATATAATTTCAACGTTTTTCCAAGGATGATTTTTTGCCAGTCTTTAAGTAGGTGAGCTCCGCAGCAAACTAAAGCAGCATTGATTAAACCACCTTTAATCTTGCTGTTCCGCCACTTTCAGTAATGAACATTCAAAGGGTTTTAATTGAGTTAAATAATGAGTCATAAAAACGGAACTGAATTAAAAAGTGGCCAAGTCCATTTGTATTTTTCCATTTCCTGGAAAATGAGATTTATTATAAAATGGGGCCAAACATGAACACTCCAGGCTCTCTGTGAAGCTTTACTGAAAACAATAGATGGGTCTACCCGAGGACAGTTGAGCAAGAATTATTTTATTGTGCAAGACTGAACTTTTTTTATTATACTCACCCCCATGATGTTTAAAAACTATATACACAAATGTACACACAAAACTGTTTGGTAGAGAACATTCACATACATCGTTTACATACATAGTGATCACACACTGTCAAGATTCAGAAACAAACTACAAAAGTAGTTTTGACATTATGACATTTGGTTTTGAAACACATGAATCAATGACATTTGCTGTTACTGACATCCAACCTGCACTTATGGTGCATATTTAGTATACAAATTAGTAGGACTACTTTTGTATTACATTTTAGTAGCTTTAAAGCCATGGAATTATCATTTTATAGAAATAAAAAAATGCATTCAGGTTTGGAAAATGATAACCTTTCATTTTGGGTTTGAAGTAATTCTTTAAAGGAATAGGTCCCCAAATGAAAATTTGCTAAAAAAAAAAATTTACTCACCCTCAGGCCATCCAAGATGTAGATGAGTTTGTTTCTACATTGGAACAGATTTTGGGGTCAACTATTTCTTTATTTCACTTATTCCTATGGTTCTCTATCTCATCTGTCTGTCTCTCACTCTTTTTGTTTTTCCTATCTTTTTTTAGCAGGACATGTCAGTGCATCTTGGCTGCTTTAAACTGAGAGACAAAGGCTGCATAAGCAAGCAGCAGATCTGTCGTAGAAGATTATTTTGGATTAGAACGCACTGTTAAGAACGGATGTTGGGAAGCCAAGAAACTGCAACTGCCTGTGTATATTTCACATCAAGACGTGTTCTTTCCTGGAAGAAAGGTGATTTATTCACCTCTAAAACACAAAAAAAATATATATAAAGGCTTTTTGGTTTGTTGTGCCAGTACTATGACACAATAAGCTTGTTGTGATTTTTCTTGTTTGCTGTTCTCGCTTTTCTGAATAGTGTCTGGATAAACATTTTGGGGCAAGAGGATTTGTGTTAACTGCTATGTTCATAATAGGTTTGTTTAGTTTTACACCCATGTATGAATCACATTCTATACTCAAACCATTCATGAAATTTGTGCCATCTGATTGTGCGTGGAATACACACACACACACACACACACACACACACACACATCAGCGTTCAAAATGGATCTGTAAGATATACAGTATATTATTTATATTTAACTACTTTTTTCAGCAAGGGCAATTATTCAAAAGTGACAGTAAAGGCATTTATAATGATACAAAAGGTTTCTATTTTAAAAAATGTTGTTCTTTTAAACTCTCTATTTATTCAATTCATGAACTGTTTTTAACACTGATAATAATAAGAAGAAATGTTTCTTGAACACCAAATCAGCACATTAGAATGGTTTCTGAAGGATCATGTGACACTGAAGACTGGACACTGAAGACTGCTGATAATTCATCTTTGCCATCACAAAAATAAATTACATTTATCTAAAATAGTTATTTTAAACTGTAATATTTCATAATATAGCTTAACTGTTTTAAATGTATTTTTGATCAACTAAAGCCTATAGGTGAGCATAAGGGTCTTCTTTCCTAGACATAAAAAACCTTTCCGACCCCAAACCTATTTTCTCTCTGTTGAATTTATTTGATTAATTTAAGTGTCTACCTTTCTGAAGCAGTAATTGCTGGTGTTCATCATTGTTTTCTACTCCGTTATATATCTTGCAGATTTTTTTTTCAACTGTGATCCTAATTAAGATCTTAAATGGCCTCTTAAAGAACTTAAATGAAGTACTTTTTCTCAGTAACTTTTCCTAAAGCATGTCTTGACTGTAGTTTTACCACTTTAAATTACTTTTGAAGGCTAAAGTTTAAAAATAGCTTCCCCAACACTTGCAAAAATGTAACCTCATTCTTTTACCACGTTGGCTTAAAGAACCAGACTACATCTGTCACATAAGTCTAATTTGAATTGCAAAAAGTCCAGGAAAGATAAGCTGCAAGCTGCAAGCTGCTTTGATGAAGACCTAAAATTTGGAGAGGGTACTTTGTTTTGATCAAAACTTCTCATACATTTAACTTATAATAGCATAAACACCTCTTATTGACCACCCACAGGATGAATGTGACTCAACAGAAATCAGGAACTCCGACATGTAATTCGGCATGCTTGTCCCCTCCTTGGAATTTCATTGAAGAACATCCAGGATTAGCTCATGTTTTCTTTAGGGGGGTTCTCGAAGACCCTGGGGGTCAGATAATCATGTGGGAGTATGGTGTGTGATACAAATACACCGTCTCATGTGTGGCCTCTGGCTGGAAAGTCTAGTAATACATATGCAAAGCAGATCGTCTGTGGTGTTGAAAACCCAGTACAATCCACTCAGCAGCGGGCCAGAGGTCAACGCTCGCCAATACTCAGGAAGCTGCTGCTCATACCGCGCACTGCACTCAATGACCGGAGAGGGAGTGAAATAATAATTTATACAACATTTGGCCCGCTGGTGAAAGCATGCATATAGGCATGTCAGGAGGGTCTGTCTGGACTGCTGTTTCTGAGATATAGTAGCCACTTCACTTTTTTTCCTTCTACTGTCAGTTAAATGCATATCATGCCAGATGTATGGGCTGTAAAATGAAAAGTGAGCCAACTCATGAGTGTTTTGACCCTTTTTTGTAATCCTTTGGCATGCAGGAACATTTCTGTTATGCACGTATGATACTAAGCCCAGTCTGTCTCCATATTCATGGAGCAAACCCAATAGGAGGGATGAGTAACGAGACAGACTTTCCAGATGGCCCATAGTCTGGGTGACAAACAGAGCAGGCCAAAGCTGGGACATGTAACATATAGACCATGTGTTTTTTTGATTTTGTTTTTTTTTAGCAAAGAACAGGCATATATTAGAATAACAATCTGCAATTTGTGATGTGACAAGTAATGACCTTCTCTTTGAAACGTAGTGCAAATGGCACAGAGATAAACTGACTTCAAAAGCGCAACCGATTTGAATTACTGTAGGAAATGACTGTGCCATAATGTTATCAGAATTTAAAAGACCTTCACTGAAAAACAACATTATCTCAAACTTCCAAACAATAATCTGCAGGTTTTAACTGTTGGTATCTTTATAAACAGCAATATCCCTGTCAAACAGAATGTTTCTGAGATAAGCTTGAATTATGTTAGCCAGAAGCACACTGTAACAATGTTTATCAGGAAACCTAAAAAAAAAAAAAAAATGGAGAGAAGTTAAATAGACTTATCAAAGTCAATATATTATATGATATGACAGGAATATTTTATTCAAGCTTTGGATAAAAGGACCTGCTAAATGAATAAATGTAATTGTAGTATCAACCTGATTTCATTCGATTACATCAGCAAAAGTTATTTTTAAGGGGTTAGATCAGGTAGAAATAGATAGACTACTTCTTTTTACACTGCAGAATCAATGCTGCTGTTTTATGCTCTGAAAATATGACAGAGAGAAATGGATCTGGCTCTTAATGGAGGCCAAATCTGTGTTTTAAAACTGATACTGACAAACTGTCCGCTGGCTTGAAAAAATCTACACATTCAGGATATCTTGTTTAAACATGTTCAAGATTTACCTCTCTCTTTCTCTCTCCTTCCCAAATTCAATAACCTTGTGAGGATAATGTGTAATGCAGATTGGGACACATCTATAGTGCACAAGCATAAATAATGCACATAAACTTGTTCTCAAGTGGTTTGGCTTCAGAATCCAGAATTCACATTAGACATCAAGTGGCGACCCAACAAAGCATCAAAATTATTTATTGTATGAAAGTAAACAAATTCCCCTTACAATCAAACACTAAAAATTAATACTTCCAAGAACTCCAAAATTATCTATGATGTATTCTGAACAGCACAAATGTCTAAATTTCAACAGTTTCATGCTTGGCTGCCTGTAATTCACTAGACGAATACATTGTGGTTGACACAAACCATGTTAGTCTGGGTTGTATTTCCTTTCACAGCTTTGTTCATGGTTTTCGAGGACGTCACACGACCTGTCAACCTTCTACCAAGATAAATTTAGTTTTTGTTTTAATTGAAATATTTAAAATGCTGCACTTTAGTTACTAGGTCGCTAAAACAAGCAGTTTTGGAACACCAACCATGTGATCTGCTTAGCCATACCAAATTTTGCAGCATAATACCATAAAGTTTGATTGCATGTACAGCCTTTGACGTCAACAAAAATGATGTGTTTTCTACTTCCTTTTAAAGTTAGTAAGCCTATTTAGCTTGCTAACTTATCTTGTTAGTTATCATTTAGCACAGGGGTTCCCAAACTAAGCCGAACCCCTTAGATGTAAAATATTTCCTTGAAGTCCCCCCTGAAAATTAAAAGTAGTATTTCAATCATTTAATGACACATTTGCATATTCACGGTTCTCAGATGTCAGTTAATGAACACATGGCATGCAAGTAAACAGATAAAATATTTAATCTTTTTTTTAGTAAGCTTATTCTTTTAATTGTTTTCATTTCATTTTATCATTTTTTTTAATATGAAGCTGCAGCACCTAGGCGAAAAATTTTATTGCGTTTATTTAACATTTAATATTTGATTTCATTAATTGTTTTTCATCAACCCATGAACACCCGCAATTCCCTCACGAACCTCCATTTGGGAAACCCTAATTTATCATTTTAGTATTTAGTAAATTTTTCTAGCTGTACATGACCAGGACGAATATGCAACATAATTTGAGAACCACTGGTGCAATAAAACATGAGAGTGAAACAGACAGAATGAGGTTTATGTGGATGATGCTAATTCACTATACCTTCTGCAGCCACTGTGTATTGTTCTCCGTGGCACTCTCTAGGGTCTCCAGCTTCCTTTCCTGCCAGGTGGGTTCAGTGTGGGGCGACTCCGGGGCCGAGGGCGAGTCTCGCTGGAGGGAGTTAGTCACCTGGAAGTCCCCCACAGGCCGGCACTGCTCCACCTCTGGAAGGATAAAAGTATAGCGGCAGGGGCCATGCTGCACCTGGTGCTGTCGTCTTTCCGAGCCAATAGCCACAGCCACTGCTGCTGCCAGGTAACACAGCAGCCAGCCCATCCCAGGAAAATGCTGACGGTAGGAAAGTTTAATCCAGGGAAGGATGAAATTGCGTGGGCACTCCTCTAGAAGCAGGTCGGATGAGAGCGCTTCGCTCGGATTTGCACTTGTCCAAACTTTTCTGAAGTTTGGAGTTCAAGTTCTGCTTCCAGGCTCTTTCTTCTTTTTTCTTTTTCTCTGCTTGATGAGTTGTTCCAGGGAGATCTTATTCTACAACAGCACACTTGTAGTGCTGTTTGCCAAAAAATGCAGTAGATTTAAAAGCAACACTGTCCAGACGACAGCCTGGAGGGGGAGATTGTTTCCTATTCCTCGCTTACTTTGCACTCAGCACAGCTCAGAACCAGAAACATCCTCTCTGTTTATTTACCCTCTGAAATGTTTTTCAGTTTCCCGCTCTGGCTTTGTACCGTCCTTCCTCACTCGTTGTGACTGTCCGGGTTTGGAAGTTTTGAGTTTGGGAACTTCTGAACTCAGTGCCAGAGCTTTTTAAAGACTGAATCTAAAATCCCTTCTTTTGACACATAATCACTCACCCCCCTCCTTCATTCTCCCTCTCTCTCTCTGTCTCTTACAAACTCCCCCCTTCCCTTTCTCAGCATTTTCAAATGGAAGCTCCAAAAATGCCCACAGCAACCACCACTAAAAACCCAAACAGAGAACATTCTCTTTTCATTAACCCCCTCCTTCTCTCATGTTCTCTCTTCATTCTACCCCCTGCCATCTCTCCTTCAGAGCAATGGCTTATGGGTTCACACCTGCACAGCTACACGGAAAAAGAAGCTGGACATGGTGATGTAAGATGTTACTGGGGTTAAACTGGGATTTTTGAAGTTTGGAGGCTATGATCTGATGGTGATCCTGGATGAAAAAAAAGTCTGAGATCAAAGTCTGAGAAAATTATTTTATTATTTGATTGTTTTTTCTTTCATATGATATAAATTAATTGTGTGGGGGGGAATTAAATTCATAATTCTTAATTCATTTTTTATTTTTAAAAAATACACTTAATTCTGCACTTTAGTTTCTAGGTCACTAAAATCTGAAATTTATAATTATTTAATGTTAATATGCCAGTCTACTTGAATTACCTTAAAATTTACTGATAACCACCACAAAAATGCATGAATAAATAAAACAGAGTCACATAAATCAGAGTTAATCCATAAAAGAGACGGAGCACAGAGTCATACACACAAAATAAAAACACCAGGTTAACATATGTGACACTAAAATAATGCAATAAACATTCACTAAATTACAGTAATGTAACCAAAAAAACACCCTAATGCAAAGTACAGAGAGAAGAAACAAAAATATTTATATAAAGTATAAATCACATGTGATGTGTCATCTAGGACATTCTGGGAATTTGCTTTTACAGGTTATTACAGTAAATTATAAGGTAAATCTTAGTTTTTATTTGCAAAAAAATATATATAAATAAATTATTTTACAGTATTACACTTACATATGTTAAACCATAAATGGGAAAGTTCTTTTTTTTTCTGTAAAAGCTACATTTTTCACAGTGTTGTGATCTCAGATTGGGTCTGCCACTCATTAGAGGAAGGTTAATATTTAATGTAATGAAGCTTGCTAAATAAAGCTGAAAGATGTGCACTGGATCAAACCACATCTGCACTACTTATGAAATAGAATTGATTGACAAAGAGTCTACAAGTTATTTGAGTCTAACCTGGTGGAATAGCATTCCAGATCGCTCTGACCCAATTTAACCCCTGGCCATTATTCTCATAGTTTACAATGTAGACTTGTGTGTTCTGTTAAAATCATCCTTCCATTACTAGTTCCCACTGACTAATACAGTCTGGCCTTTAGACTGCGTACCAGCAACTGCTATGAATAGCACAGGAACATCTGAGAGCTTAAATCTTCCTCCCTCTTTCATTTGCTTTTGCCAGACGCAGGATAAAATCTAACAGAGTCAATCCCATTCACTTAAACTGTTTCCTTTTACACTTTTTCATGCCATTATTCATAAATGGTTTACGTTAAATGGAAAGTTAGTAGCTATAAAAATCCTGTGGGTATATAATGGGATTAAGTTGCCAACACAAAGAGAAATTAATTGTCTATACATGTCTCTTCTTTGACAGGAGTTTGTCTCCTCCTCTCCCTCCCTCTCCTTATCTTCCTTTACGTCTGTACCAACAGAACCAGGTTCATTTGTCTTGCTAAATTCTTTAGTGCAGCAGCTAAATAAGAACAGTCTGCTGGTAATGATGTGATGCCTCATGGATCAGGGTGTTCTAAAGAGTGTGTGGGCGATGTTTTGCAACTCTCTGAATGCCTTTATTGTCACAGTGTCCATCGTAGAAACTGTTCAAAGTATGCATAGCGGTGTGAGGGGGTAGTCGAGGTCACAGCCAAAGCTAAAAGCTATGATCAATTGTGCAGATGTGTGCAGAGAGGCTTCAGAATATGATATGGTTTGTTTAGGTTCAATAGTTCATCGTAACAGAACATACCACTCATTTTCCGACTCTGACTGGTGAAAATAGTCTTGTTTCATCATTGCCAAACTCACTTTCACACTGGGAACCATGTGTTGATGTTTTGCTCGAGTAAAAATGAAGTGATTATCACAACATGAACACACGCAATTGATATTTTTTTTAAAATGACAGAACAAAGACTACATTTTCACTTGATATTCCAAAAAAAAAATTGTCAAATTAATCATGGACCCCAAAATTAAAGTATTCAAGCACATTACATTATTGTGGCAGACAAAAGCACTGAATTGATATTATAAAGCTTAAAACTGACATTACATCAAGCTTACTGAACCACAGGGAGTATGTTTTTTTTTAATTGAAAATGTTTTTCACAATAAAATTGTACTAAATTAACCAAATAACTTAAATAATATTAATGTAATATTTTAATACAGTGTGATTTTTATGGCAAAATACATGGAAATTAGTACTAAATTATTAGTGTTAAATAAGCATGTGTGTGTGTGTGTGTGTGTGTATACATATATATATATATATATATACACACAGTATATGTGTGTGCAATGTGTGTTTATACGTGTGTGTGTGCGTGTGTGTGTGTGTGTGTGTGCAATGTGTGTTTATACATGTGTGTGTGTGTGTGTGTGTGTGTGTGTGTGTGTGTGTGTGTGCAATGTGTTTATACGTGTGTGTGTGTGTGTGTGTGTGTCTGTGTGTGTGTACTGGTATATATGGTTTACGAGGACACAAATGTGTAAAATGACATGGGTACTACAACGTAAACATGGTTTATGAGGACACTTCCTGTGTCCCCGTAAAACAAAAGGCTTAAAAAACATACTATATGGTGTTTTATGAAATTCAGAAATTGCCAGTAGTTTCCTGTAAGGGGTAGGTTTAGGTGTAGGGTTGGTGTAGGGCAATAGAAAATACAGTTTGTACAGCATAAAAACCATTACGCCTATGGAGAGTCCCCGTAAACCACAAATTCAAGTATGTGTGTGTGTGTGTGTGTGTGTGTGTGTGTGTGTGTATACACACAAATTTTATGTACTTAAATTATTTATTTATTTAAATTGATTAAGGTACAATATGTACAAAATATAGCTCTGTCAGTCAAAACGATGACCTGCGAGACCACCAGCTTTTGTCCAATGCAAGCATCAGGGCAGAATGTTTTGATGAGCAGGGACAGAAGAAATTTGCAAGTACTTAGATAACCAGCCCAGTCAAAGCATTGGGTTTGGTCTACGTCAAAGGGCTGATATTTTACTAACCTCCCCAAAGGTTCTAAATCAGACAAACTAGTCATTTCGCGAAGTGACATGAACCAGCCTCTCTATCAGGGCAAAAAGTATTTGGCTTCGTTCTTGGGTTTGTCAAAAGGTAGGCGAGTGTTATTTCAGCATGGAGAAAAGAAACAAGCCTTTAGGGCAATATCAATCACCATATAATGTCTCTTTCGGCAGACTTGTCACTCTACGGACAGCAAACCAAACCAGCTCTCACAGCATGCAAAGATGACAGAAAACAGTCGCTTTAACCAGAACAAATCATTATTGGCTGCTATCCCTATTGTTGTATAAAATAGGGGTGGGAATCGCAGGGTACCTCACGATACGATATAATCACGATACATGGCTCACGATAACGATAATATCATGATACAGCGATTCTGCGATAATCGATATATTTCTAGAAAATCCTATAACGATATATCGCGATATCTGTCTAAACAAAATGCCTGTGAAAAGGTTAAGTGCAAGTTTTCTTTCTTTATTCAAGTCCAAACTGTTAGAAAACAGCAAAAAAAGTTCTGTAAATCAATTTTAACGTTGAGTAAATTAATAATTTTATTCTTGGACTTATTAAAAGCTTACACTTTTCTTTTTCTCTGTGTGTAAACAAACACATTTAACTGCTTAACTTATATAGCCTCTCTATATAAACCTGGTACATTTCAAAATTTACCTGGAGTGATTTCTCAACCTTTCTACTCGTCTCATCATAAAAACGGAGCCCCGCACGGAAAAATAGCCGTTCACAACGCGTCTTTTGCGCGCTCAGGTTGGTTATTTCAAATGTAGACGCGCGGCAAACACACACACACTGCACACTTCTGCGCCGCATTACGGCTCTGACAGTGTTTTGTCTCGTCCTCCATGCCATAGGTGCAGATTTATGTTTCTGCTGGTCGGTGCCCACTGTTCACACTGCATAACGCGCACTTGTAATATCTGTGAGAGATGGAGAGCATCCAGTGTTGTTCACATAAAACTGGACGCACCGGCGGCGCTCTCTCTCTCATATAGTGAGGGAAATCCACCTGCGATCCGAGCGGAGAGGTTAGGTTACTCATGAACTGAAAATGCGCTCTGCAATAATAACCTGATCGGTGCCTATGGTCCACGCTGATAACTGTTCCGGGGGAAGTTTTTTAGTTTTCATCTCCATAAACGTATATATAGCAGTAGAGCTAATACAGTGGCTGAAAATCTGTTTATCATTCGGTTCCTCGTGCTTCCCCATCTTCATAGAGAACGCGCTTCATAGTTGCTCAGAGCGCTCTTGGAAAGAATGTGGAAATGGCGCGGCCGCGATTTCCACGCATTTTTAGACGCTGGGAGCAGGAAAATGTATTAAGAGCACCTTATTGTATTAATTAAAATATCGATATTTGGCGCCAGATATCGATTATCGTATCGCATGGAGAAGGATCACGATATCTCGCCATATCGATTTATTGTCCCACCCCTAGTATAAAATCTGCTCAGCATTCCAAAACCTGCATAACTTTCTTTCTTCTGTGAAACACAAAAGGATTTTGAAGAAGATGAAGAAGAAGAAGAAGAAGAAGGTTTTATTTATATAGCGCCTTTCCGTAGCCCAAGGTCACTTTACATAAGTAGTTTAATACATCACACAAGCAATATAGACACAAATACGAATACAATATAAACACATACAACATATAACCATTATCCAAAGTACATATTAAACAGATATGTTTTTAACTGACTCTTGAAAACAGACAAAGACGGGATGGTGCGGGGAGTAAGGGGCAGTGAGTTCCATAATTTAAGAGCATTGACACTAAATGACCTTCCACCTACAGTAGCCAACCGAAAACGAGGGATGGACAAAAGGCCAAGTTCAGAAGATCTAAGAAACCGGGCAGGGCAGTATGGGTGGAGTAGCTCAGCCAGATATGGTGGTGCAAGACCATTTAGTGCCTTAAATGTTAGAAGCAGTAACTTAAAAGTGAATGCGTGATGCGACGGGTAACCAGTGAAGATCATGCAGTAATGGAGTAATGTGAGCAGAACGTCTAGTGGAGGTGAGGACTCTTGCTGCAGAATTTTGAACATACTGTAACTGTAATCTTGCAATATATTTTTTGGGAAGGCCTTCAAATAGAGAATTGCAATAATCCAGACGTGATGTGATTAGAGCATGAATTAAAAATTTCACTATCAGCTAGAGTAAGAGAAGATCGGAGACGTGCAATGTTATGGAGGTGGAAGAAGGAGTTTTTAACAACAGTGGAAATATGAGAGTCAAAAGATAAAGTTGAGTCAAATAAAACACCAAGATTGCGGACAGATAAAGAAGGTGTAACACAGATCCCATCAATGTAAAAGGACAGGTCCATCGTTTTTACTGAAGTAGCAGAGCCAATCATCAATATTTCAATTTTGTCATTATTTAATTTAAGGAAATTCATGGACATCCAATGTTTGACATCCCTGATACAAGCAGTGAGTGAATCAGGTATAGATGGCCTAGCAGAGCTGGTGGTAAAGTATATTTGGATATCATCTGCATAACAATGAAATTGAAATCCATGCATGCGTATGATGTTACCAAGTGGATAAATATAAATAATGAACAGTAGAGGGCCGAGAACTGAACCTTGAGGAACACCTTGTGACAGTGGAGCAGTGGCAGATTTACACCCCTGTATAGTGACAAAATACTTTCTGTTGCATATATAGGAAGCAAGCCAGGAAAGAGCTGAATCAGTGATACCAATATCAAAAAGACGTGAAATAAGTAAATCATGGCAAATTGTGTCAAATGCAGAACTTAAATCGAGAAGAATCAAGATGCTCATTGACCCGGAATCCAAGGACAAAAGTATGTCATTAACCACACGAAGAAGGGCAGTTTCAGGGCTATGAGTTGGACGAAATCCTGACTGAAAAGGTTCAAAAAGACCATTAGCGTCTAAATATGATCACAATTGTGTAGCCACTGATTTTCAAGCAGTTTACTTAGGAACAGTAAATTTGAGATTGGTCTATAATTATTCAAGTTTAAGTGATCAAGGCCTGGTTTCTTAAGAATTGGGGTCACTGCAGCCGTTTTTAATTCAGCTTGAACAGTGGCAGATGCCAAATTACAGTTTATCATATGTGTTATAAAAGGAGAAGCAACACACAACTTAAGGCAGTAGATGCAGGATCAAGCTGGCAGGATGTGGGTTGAGACTTCACAATTAGATCACTTACAGCAGTAGTAGTAGTAAGAGAAAAAGCAGAGAGAGAGTTTGTTGGGTGAACTATCATCAACTTAACATTTAAATCACTTGTAAGAGTGGTGTCTCTAATGATGGATTCAGTAATTGACTTAAGTTTGTCTGATAAAAATTTAGAATAGTCATTCACAAGGATCTCAGAGCCAGAAATAACATGTTGTGAAGGATTAGTGAGATTTTTGACCATAGCAAAGAGTGATTTGGGTCTGCAAACAGAATTCTTAATAGCACAGGAGAGATAGGAGGATCTTGCAGCATTGAGGGCTGTACGGTAGTTGAGCAAATGTTCTTTAAAAGCCAGGGAGTGCACAATGAGTCCAGTTTTCCTGAAGAGTCTTTCCAGACGACGACCTTTAGCTTTCATGTTTCGAAGTTCAGGAGTAAACCAGGGTGAGACACAAGCAGATGGAACCAGTCTAGTTTTAAGCAGAGCATGTTCCTCAAGTACTTGAGAAATAACATTATCATACATAGAGCAGATTTCTGATGGACAGTAAGAAAATAAACAGTCAGACAGAGTAGAAGCACTTATTGTAGCAGAGAAAGAAGTTGGATTCACAGAACCAATTTTACGGTAGGTAAGTATTTTCTTCATAGGTGATCTAAATATTGGAAAATTAAAACTGAAGTTTATGAGTTTATGATCAGAGAAAGCAAAGTCAGAGTCAGTAACATCTCAGTTACATATGTAACCCTCGTTCCCTGAAGGAGGGAACGGAGACGTCACGTCGGTAATGACCGACTATGGGATCTCGCTTAGAGAGACCAATCTACTTCGAGTGTATCAAAACGAGCCAATGAATATTGGCATACGCTGATTGCATTCAGCTGCCGCTGATCACAGCGTGAGTATAAAAAGGCAGCTGGTGCAGCGCATATTCAGGTTTTCGCTGAGGAGGCGAGCCAGTGACTCGGCCACTCAGCGGTGGTACAGGAGCCGTGGCGACGGGACGTGACATCTCTGTTCCCTCCTTCAGGGAACGAGGATTACATACGTAACCGAGACGTTCCCTCTCAGTCGGTCACTCTCAACGTCACGTCGGTAATGACCGACTATGGGATCCCTACCAAAGCGCCACGGATGCTGCTCCTTCCAGTGTCCTGTGCGAGCCTTCTTTGCCCCCTTGGTATAGGCCGGGGCTCGCAACAGAAGGCCAGTCACTGTCGTCGTAGCACTACCCACTCAGTGAACTTGGATAACACTGGGAAACGTACCCGTTCTACTTGGAATGGGAACGTGCGGAAGCCCCATCCTTCCCGAAGGAGGTTTCGGAAGCACTTACACATATGAATCAACCATTTAGGTGCATATGGAAGATTAGAGGTGATTGTAATCCTCTTAAGAACGCAGACTGACTGCCGGGGAAACACGGGCTCTGTGGCTAGACTGTGGACTTTACACATACGGGATCCAATTAGGTCTCTACATATGGAACCCAGCCCTCTACCGGTTCTCACGGATTCATCGAGTGAGGCCCTGGCACCGGACGCTCCACCACGTCTGGCTGCCGAGGGGATGGAGGAGCTCGACAGGGTCTACTGTACGGACTCTCTGGAGCAGTTATAGCAAGCCGACCCCAAGCTGGGTCCACTCAGTGCTTCTACCCGTTTGAGGTGAGAACACAGGAGGATACCGGCTCCACACGAAGGCTATAGAATCTAGCGAACGTGTTAGGGGTCGCCCAGCCCGCAGCTCTACAAATATCTGCCAGCGAGGCGCCCAGTGGGCCATCCTCTGCTTGGAGACGGCATTCCACTTCTGCCGGCCTCCGTGACAGACAAGAGCTGGTCTGAGGTCCTGAAGCTTTGTGTCTGATCTACGTAGCATCTTAAGGCTTGGACTGGACAGAGCAAAGCCAGGGCTGGGTCTGCCTCCTCCGGGGGCAGCGCTTGCAGGCTCACCACCTGGTCCCTGAAGGTGGGAACCTTGGGCACATGGCCGGGCCGGGGCCTCAGGATTACCTGGGAGTCAGCCGGCCCAAACTCTAGGCACGATTCGTCGACCGAAAATGCATGCAGGTCCCCTACCCTCTTGATGGAGGCCAATGCAAGCAGGAGCAGAGCCTTCATTGATAGAAACTTCAGCTCGACTGCATGCAAAGACTCAAATGGGGCCTGCTGTAGTGGGGGGCTGTGGAGGATTTAACCTTCTCGCCTCCCTAAGGAATCTGATGATCAGGTCATGCTTCCCCACCGACCTGCCTTCTACATGGTCCTGGTTAGCAGCGATTGCAGTCATGTAGACTTTAAGGGTGGAGGGAGACAGCCTTCGCTTCAACCCTTGCTGCAAGAAGGACAGCACAACTTTGATCGGGCATCTTCGGGGGTCCTCTCGATGAGAGGAACACCACTCGACGAACAGGTTCCACTTCAAAGCATAAGCATGTCTTGTAGACTGCGCTCTTGCTGAAGTGATGGTGTCAACTACCCCTTGGGGTAGGTCACCTAGAACCTCCGCGTACTGTCCAGGAACCAGACATGAAGTTTCCAGAGATCTGGACGCGGGTGCCACAGGGTGCCCCGTCTCTGAGTCAGTAGATCCTTCCTCAGAGGAATCGGCCAAGGAGGGGCTGTCACAAGGAGCATCAGTTCTGGGAACCAGGTCCGGGTGGGCCAATAGGGCGCCACTAACAGGACCCGCTCCTCGTCCTCCCTGACCTTGCACAGTGTCTGTGCTAGAAGGCTCACTGGGGGGGGAACGCATACTTGCACAGGCCCCGCGGCCAGCTGTGTGCCAGTGCATCCTTGCCGAGTGTTCCCTCGGTCAGGGAGTAAAACAGCTGTCAATGAGAGGCTTCCAAAGAGGCAAACAGGTCTACCTGAGCGGCTCCGAAACGATTCCAGATCAGCTGGACCATCTGGGGATGAAGTCTCCATTCTCTGGGAAGCGCAGCTCGTGACAGTTCGTCGGCTGCCCGGTTTTGCAAGCCCAGAATGCGAATGGCACGAAGCGACCTAAGATGCTTCTGACTCCAGAGGAGGAGGTGGCAGGCGAGTTGCAACATGCGACGGGAGCGTATACCACCTTGTCGGTTGATATACGCAACGGTCGCAGTGTTGCCAGTGCAGTTGGGGGCCCGTCCAAACCCCCGACACTGCAAGCCCGTTGAACGTGGCCCCCCAGCCGGTGGTGGAGGCATCCGTGTAAACCACAGCATGCCTGGAGACCTGTTTCAGGGGCACTCCTGCCCGGAGAAACGAGAGCTCTGACCACGGGGTGAAGGTTTGGCGGCGTAACTCAGACCCGGTGAGTGCCACGTTGCCACGCCCACCTCGGGACTCGGCCATGGAGCCTGTGTTGAAGCGGTCTCATATGAAGCAGCCCCAGCGGCGTGACTGCCGCTGCAGCTGCCATATGCCCCAGGAGCCTCTGAAATTGTTTCAGTGGTACCGCCGACCTGCTCTTGAATGTATTCAAGCAGTTCAACACCGACTGAGCATGTGCCTGCGTGAGCCGTGCTGTCTGATCGACCGAATCCAACTCCATACCGAGAAAAGAGATCCTCTGCGTTGGGGAGAGTTTGTTCTTTTCCCAGTTGACCCGAAGGCCCAACTGGCTGACGTGCCGGAGCACCAGGTCCATGTGTTCGCACAACTGGTCCTGAGACTGAGCCAATATGAGCCAGTCGTCGAGGTAGTTGAGAATGCAAATGCCCTGTTCTCTCAGGGGAACAAGGGCTGCCTCCGTAACTTTCATGAAGACACGGGGCGACAGGGACAGCACGAAGGGCGGGACCTTGTACTGATATGCTCGTCCTTCAAACGCGAACCGCAGCAATGGTCTGTGGTGCGGAAGGATCTACACATGAAAGTACACATCCCTTCAGGTCGATCACTGCAAACCAATCTCGGGGACGGATGCACTTCTGCGTCAACATCTTGAATGGTAACTGCTTCAGAGGGCGCGGTTCAAGACACGCAGGTCTAAGATCGATCGTAACCAGAGGTGGGTAGTAACGAGTTACATTTACTTCGTTACATTTACTTGAGTAAATTTTTTGGGTAACTAATACTTTTAGAGTATATTTAAAAATGGGTACTTTTACTCTTACTCAAGTACATTTTTAGTGAAAAAACGGTACTTTTACTTCGTTACTGTGGGCGACGCTCCTCTCGTTACCTTAATGTAATACAAGTTAAAAATCCTTCAATTTATTTCCAAACGTGCCGTCTACTTTTTTCTGGGCACTGAGCGATGCCCGTTCGCAAATGATTCATTCTTTTGAGTCAATTCTGTTCGAAGGCTTGATCAAACCAGTTGGCAGACCAGTGAATCGGTTCGCGAATCAGTTTGAATAATTTGTTCAGTTCTGCCGCACGCGCTGATCGTCTGAAGCGGTTCTCACTGAAGAGTTGTAACATCAAGAGCGTTGAAGACGTGGCTTTGAATCTACAGTCAGTTGAAAGCAAATCTGTAAAGGCTATGGTTTGCTAGCTATGAAGATCTTTATTAGATGAACACCGCGTGTGCTGTCGGTTCCACAGGTAGAGATTCGATTACAGTACACGATACTGTTATGACATTACCAGTTTGTTGTACATGTACCTTACACATTAAATACAATGTATAATTTATTCATTAAATAAGCTGTCGCAGAGTATGAAATGAACACCCGCCAAACCCGCGTTAGTTCCAGGAGGAATGCCTTTGCCTAGACACAATTAATATTGATATTTTCACAATATTTACGCTTGCAGAAATAAAGGCTACATTTGTTTACATTTTGCAGAACAGACGGAAGAAGATCCGTCAATGTGTATTTGTTTCGTTATGTTCAGATGTTCAGTAGCGGTCATGTGAGGAGTTTTCACTCTTTCTCCGTGTCAGAGGTTATAAACATATACATTTATAATACATAATTAATATAATTTAAAATATAATCTAATTCAATTCAGTGATGCAAATCAGAATTTTAACAGCTGTTACTCCAGTTTTCAGAGTCATATGATCCCTCAGAAATCATTCAGATATATTGATTTATTATCAGTGTTGTTGAAAAAAAAACAGCATCTGCTGGTTAGGTATGTTTTGAAGCTGGGATGATGGTTTATGCTGGTCATGCACATGTCCAGCTTAAACCAGCTAAGGATCAGCATAAACCAGCAAAGGACCAGCTTAAATCAGCTCAAACCAGCATCCCATGTTTCAAAACATACCTTACCAGCAAAAGCTGTTTTTTTTAACAGGGAACAGTTTTGCTGCTTAATATTTTTTGGAACCTGTGACATTTTGTTCAGGATTCTTTTATGAATAGAAAGCTATAAAAGAACAGCATTGATAATAAATCAGGCTGATAAAAATTCTGATTTGCATCACTGAAATAAATTACATAAAAAAAAACATTAAAAGTATTTTGAATGACTGTGTGTGTGTGTGTGTGTGTGTGTGTGTGTATATATATATATATATATATATAGAGAGAGAGAGAGAGAGAGAGAGAGAGAGAGAGAGATAGAGATATATAGATATTTAGATATATAAATTTTATCTAAATAAAAATAGACTATTTTCAGTATATGATCCAAAGTAACTAGTAACTAACTACTTGAGTAGTTTTTTTATCCGATACTTTTTTACTCTTACTCAAGTAATTATTCAGACTATTACTTTTACTTTTACTTGAGTAAATATTTCTTCAAGTACTTTTACTTTTACTTGAGTACAGTTTTTGGGTACTCTACCCACCTCTGATCGTAACCCACCGGAGGGACCAGCTCTATCGCATCCTTCGCCAGTAGGACTGCGAACTCCGTACGCAAGACAGGAGCATCGGCCGCCTTCACTGGTGTGAAGCGGATGCCACTGAGCTTGGGGGGGGGGGACGCCGGGCAAACTGAATCGCAAGCCGACTCTGATGGTCCGCAGGAGCCAGCGAGACGTTTGGGCCTCACAAGCTGGACCAGCGGGACCACCGACATACCCGCGGTGGGGCAGCGAGGTGGAACGCAGGGACCCGGTCCGTGGGCGGACCGAAGAGGGGTCTGAGTGTGCGGTGCACGCTTACCTGGTTCCACGGTTGGCAGAGGGTGCGTGAGTAGGGCCTTTGATGACGCTCTCGAACCACCCGCTGCTGTCTGCTGGCGAGAGAGGAGAATGAGTGTGGTCTGGTGTTGGTCCATCCGCGACTCTCCATGCCCTCTCAGGACCCAGAGACAGAGAACCCTGCTCTCCTGTCGAGATTTTTTTTTTTTTTTGGAAACCAGATTCTCCACCCGGCCCTCCTCCGGGGGAAGGTGAGGTGCATTCACACCCCCCAAAGACCAGTTCCCTCTTTCTCTGGGTCGCCCGTCCTAGGGGCCTCTCGCTCTTCTGCTCACCGCCAGCTTGACAGGGGGCCTGGACAGGCAGAGCGGCCTGCCTACACCCAGCTGAGTCCAGTTCTCGACTGCGTCGCCGAAGAGGCCGGTCTGGGACACAGGGACCTTGAGGAACCAACTTGTTGGCATCCCTCATGTCGACCAGACACAGCCAGAAATGGCGCTCCTGGCCCACAAGTGTGGACATCGCACGACCCAGAGAACTCGCAGTGGCCTTCGTCGCTCGGAGCGTGAGGTCAGTGTAGTTTGGAGCTCCTTTTAGAACTTCCGGGTCGTGACCATCCTCGTGCAGGTCCCCCAGTGCTTTAGCCTGAAGAACCTGCAGTAACGCCGTAGCGTGTAAGGCGGAGGCAGCTTCTCCACAGGTCACATAGGCATCGCCGGACAGACCAGACGAGTACCTACAGACCCGGGGGAGGAGGCATGGTTCACCCTGCCGGGCGGAGGCGGTATTAAGACACATTTGCATCGCAACCGACCGCTCCACCGGGGGGACCTCTGTATAGCCCCTAGCTGCACCACCGTCGAGAGTGGTGAGGGAGGAGGAGTTAGCAGGTCGGGTTCCGGCAGAAAAAGGTGCCATCCACGACCTGGTAAGCCCCTCATGCACCTCCGGGAAGAATGGCATTGGGGCAGGGCGCTGAGAACCCCAAAGAACCAATCGTCCAACCTTGAGGGCTCGGGACACGGTGGAGGTCTCCACTCGAGCCCTACCCTCACGGCGGCCCGGGAAAGCATAGCCGTCATTTCCAGATCCAATTCAGGCATTAATACAGTCCCGGGGGACAGCAGCGCAGCCAAATCTTCCTCTCCAGAAAACTTCGGCTCACCCTCCGATGCAGCAATCGACATCCGGTCGTCGGGAGGAGCGCCGAAGGATACCACTGGTACTCTCTTTGAGAGGGCCCAGTGCGCTCCCTCGGCTGCTCAACTGGTTGCGGAGCGCAAGAGGAGCGATGGTCCCTCGAGGGTTGGTTCCCTGGAGGGTTTGCCACCACTATAACCCTCAGACCACCTGTACTACCGCCTGAAGTAATCCTCGCCTGTCTGCAGCCAGGACGAGAGCCAGATCAAGGCAGGCAACGGAGCTCCGCCCCTTTTTGAGGTAACGGAGCCAGGTCTGCAGCTCCGAGATGATTACCTTCCTGCAAGGAGAAGATAACTCATCCAAGAACGCCACCTCAGTGTGCTTTTATGCCCAGACACGTGAGGCAGTGATCGTGACCATCACCCAGAGCCAGGTAACGACCGCATCCAGAAACGCACGGGTGGTACGTTGTCTATAGCAAGACCCAATTCGTCTTTATAAAGACGTAACGTCGAGTTTGCCAGACGGAACGTCGTCTTTAAACAGACGCACCCGTGAATGCTCTTTTAGGAAAAAAACTCTTTTAGTGTGCTGAAGCTCACAGGGAAGATGGCTGCCTGCAACACAAACAGGGGGTAGTGCAGCCTGCTGTGTGAAACCCACTCGACACGGGAAAACCACCACCGCTGAAGCATCGTACCACCAACAGCAAGAGCTCCAAAGAGCGCGCTGAATTCGTTCAGTCTTCTTCTCTCAGTAGAGTAGTCAGGAGCAAAACGATGTGTTCGCTCGGCTCCGAAGCGAAAAGCTGAATATGCGCTGCACCAGCTGCCTTTTTATACTCACGCTGTGATCAGCGGCAGCTGAATGTAATCAGCGCATGCCAATATTCATTGGCTCGTTTTGATACACTCGAAGTAGATTGTCTCTCTAAGCGAGATCCCATAGTCGGTCATTACCGACGTGACGTCGAGAGTGACCGACTGAGGGGGAACAAGAACATTATGTAAGCCAAATGTACAAATGAGATCTAGTATATGACCCCTTGAGTGAGTAGGGAAAGTTACATGCTGAGGTAGATTGAAATAATCCAGCACAGACATCAATTCATTGCACTGTACAGTGTTTTCATGTATATTAAAATCACCAAGCAAAATAACAGAGGAATGATTAGCACAGACAAGAGTAAGTACAACATCATGAAACTCAATCTTGGAGATTTTAATATTCTCACGACAAACTACAGCCAGCCCTCCATCTCTGCGACCGAGACGCGGTTGAGAGAGGTAAATGTACCCAGGTGGAGTTAAGAGGTTAAAGTTGAAGTCATCATTGGGCATCTGCCAAGTTTCCGTCAACAGTAACATGTCCAAATTTGCGCCAATAATTAAGTCATTCAGCACGGATGCTTTATCAGTTAGAGAACGAGTGTTCAACAGTGCACAATGCATATGGGGAGATGTAAAGTTAAAGGTCCAAAGTCAAGATCACAGCGTAGAGGCCTCAGATTACCAAAGTTGATTGCACGATTTCCCTGTTGTATTTTACCAGAAGCACGAGTGTTAGTACAGATCACCGGGATAGTATTTACAGACCCACAGTGATGAGACCAATATATCCCAATGTATCCTGCACGAACGGTGAATGTAACGAGGTCTGTGTAAAATTCCAAGTTATCTACACCATTTATATGCATCCGGAGCCAAGCGAAAAGATCCTTTTAGAGATCTAAGCTGAGCAACAAAGTATCTCATCTCAGGAGAAGTCATTCCATTAACGGTAGCCAGAGACAGCACAAAAAGACCAAAAAACAAAATCTACAAATAGTTACACGGCGACATGACCGAAGACCAATGGGACCCCACACAGCAACTTATCGATTTAACTGTGTTAGCCAGAACCTTATCAAATCCACAACCCACAGAAGGTAAGGCTACCCGACCATATCAAGGATTGATACCACAAATGATAAAGAGAGTGTAGACCCACTGTATCAGATGTCGAAGAGGAAATGGAAAGGACTGGAGAGGGCTCGCAGCCGATCAGCGTGACAGGATCACAAAAAATGCCAAGTCAGTTGTTCAGAACTTTTTTGAGTGAAGAGAGTAGTCCAGAAAATAATCCAGATCTGCCAAATCCGAGCAAAAACATATCCAAAAACGTAGCGACAAACAAGCAACAAACAGATACCGACATGAAGCTGCAGCACAATCGCGCCAAACATTCTCACATGGGCGGAAGTCCTCAAAATGTAACAAAATGAAAGTGGATGGTGACCAGAGATCGTCAAGTTTCAAAAAGTACAAAAAACACCATAAAGCATCAAGAAATCATTTTTAGCTTTCTTTGAGGAAAAAAAAATTAAAATACAAATTGATATTCTAAAGTTCTTTCTTGATAGCCATGGCCGCCATTCATTTTCAATGGAAGGAGCAGCTTGGACGTTCTGTTTCAAATAGCTTTATTTGTGTCCCACAGAGTCATATTGGGTAACACTTTATTTCATAATGTCTTTGTTACATGTGTTACATGTACTTAATATAGCAATAACAGTAAATTATGCATAATTACATGCAACTAACCCTAAACCAAACCCTAATCGTATGTACAAGATATTAATTAATATTACTCAGTACTTAATTGCATAATTACACTGTAACAAGGACACTTTAAAATAAAGTGTAACCTAATACAGTTTTTAAAGACATGATGGTGTTTTAAAGATGAACTATTACTATAAAGGCCAGTCATGTGATTGTGATTGAAGGTATTGCAAAAATTTATTGCACTGCCGCTATCAGGGCTGGAAAATGAATCGAAATTATTAAAAAAGCTTTAAATTCACAGTATTGCATGATGTCATGACAGAAGTGCATGTTTAGCATCAGGTTTTAATTTACAGGAAAAATACATGTAAAACATATTCCTAAACTATAGCAATGGTGATATCATGCAACGCCTTTAACCTCTGACCCCACTAATGTTTCTTCCATGGGGACAGGACAACACTTACATGAAGGCTCTGATTTCCAGAGCCAGGGTAATTTCACCTTTAACAGGTCTTGGCGAGAAAAAAACACTATGATCCTTTGTCTTGTCTTTGGATTGTGAATTGAGAAAAAAGACAAGATCTAAAAATCTTGCCACACATAAGAGTCCTGCAGAGAACTTTGATTCTTCTCCAAAAAAAGCATTTTCTTAAATTATAGCAAGATAACGTGAATGCCCTCTAAACTCATGTGAACCCTCAGAACGACATTTAAAAATACAATAAATGAACCTTTACCTGGAAGCTTAGATCACGTAATCGCAAATAGACAGGTTTAATAGTGCCAGTAAAACATGGACATTACCAAAAGAGGATCCAGATTTTCCAAGCATTTATGATAATCTTCTCTCTTGACACTGAATGTTTCTGTTTTTTGTTGAAACTATATTTGAGGGGTTTAACCAAAGCCACTGCCAGATATCAGACATATATCATGTACTCTTTTATTCAATACTCCTGTCAGGATGGTGTAAGCATATCTGTTTTTCCTTTTTATATTACGACCAGCAACTGCTCTGATTGCCGCGCTGTAAAAATATCGCTGTTTGCTCCATTTTAAACTCCTAAAAGTCCTCATTAGTCACAGCAAGCCGCTTGTAAAAAACTGCCCCCACAAAACATCTTAAAGTGGTTTCTAAGCAATTAAAGCAATAAGCGAAATGCAGTCGTAATGTTTTAGTGTTTGCATGCTAATCTGTCTGGCTAGAAGATCTCAATGCTAACAATTTAGCCTAAATGATCTGTTATTCTTAATTCAGGTTGTTAGAGAAGTCAAAAGGAGTCGTCAATGCTAATGTGACTAATCTCTCTGTAAATATTTGTTATTGGATTAGATTATGCAGTTGTAACTGAAAGAGCTAAGCAGTTAAACATAATCACACTTCATGTCATGCTAAGCCATCTAGCATGTTAATCTAGCATGGATGTTTCTCCAGCTGAGGACCTGCAGTGGCCCTAAACATATGTGTCATGTTTAAGGCATAATGAACTTTAATGTGGTTCACATGCTGTACGAATGGCTAGTTCAATGGTGGTTGGGTAATACGCAGCATTTTATGGATAGAGAGCTTATTAGAGCCAGCTGTCTTTCTCTTTATGCTGTGTGTGAATCAGGAAGTCGTAGCCCCCCCACCTTTGTAGCCTTTACCCTCCCTACACAATGTCCTGGAGTGTGTTCAAAAGATCCATCTCATTTTGATGTGTGTGCCTGTAGGGGACGGCATACATGTGCAACCAGGGGTTGATGCTTGATCAGGTTTATATCTATACATTCACACATTTGCTGCTTGTAAAACTGGTAAAATACATTTAAGTGACTGTGACTTCAGACTATTTTTTTTTTTTTTTTTTGTATTTAAGATTATTTTGAAATTCAACCAAAACAAAATATATATATATATATAAATAATGTAATGTGAGTGTATTGTATATCAGTGTGCTGAAAACAATTTTTGCTGAGCACTGCAAAAATAAAAATAAAAAATAAATAAATAAAAAATACACTAATGAGGATGCATTAAATTGATCAATAATGACATCAAAGACATTTAAAATGTTACAAATAATATCTTTTTTTTTTGTGCTGTCTATTTGAATTTTTCACTAATCAAAGTGTCCTGAAAAAAATGTTTCCACAAATATATTAAGGAGCAAAAAACGGTTTTCAACATTGATAATAACAATACAACCATTATCAATTGAGCACCAATAATAATTGATAATAATTATTGAGCAGCAAATCAACATATTAAAATTATTTCTGAAGGATCACGTGACATTGAAAACTGGAGTAATGATGCTGAAAATTCAGCTTTGCCATAACAGGAATAAATTACATTTTAAAATATATATTAAAAAACTTTTAGATTTGATATATTTTATATCTTAATATTACCATTTTCACCGCATTTTTTATTAAATAAATGCAAACTTGATAAACATAAGATACTTCTTTCAAACACATAAAACAAAATCTTAAAATTTTTCCAAAATTTTGACAAGTAATATGTGTGTGTGTGTGTGTGTGTGTGTGTGTGCGTGTGTGTGTGTGTGTGTGTGTGTGTGAGTGATTTTTATATTTGGCATATTAATTATCAAATTGGCATTTAACAAAATGCAATTTAGGATACTGAGATGGGGTACACATTACAAAACATCTTCTAAAGATACTTAATGTCGATTAGCCACGTCATGTGTACATTTTTTCCATGTGTACTGAAATTATTCTATAGATATAGAATGTATGTATTTTTGTATACTATGGAATTATATGTATTTGTACATGCCTTCAGCATTTTGTTCCTTTTGTTTTTGCACTTTGACCCCTCATCAGTGGTTTTCTTCCTGGCTACGAGCAAAGCGGCTGGTTGTAGTTTATAACACCTGCCCTGGACAGGAGCACAAAGAGGGTCCAACACAGCAGGGGGTTTTCCTTCAGACACAAATCTCCAGCTCAAGAGGTGCTGAAATGTTTGCAACTGGTCTTATTATGAGACTCCTGTCAGGTCTCTTTAGAGGCTTTGGATAGTGAGTCATTGTCCTCTGCGCTCCCATCAATCAAAGAAAGCCAGTGAATATAATGGCCTATAGACATGAATTGTAAACTACGAACACTGTTTTCCGATTCCATCAAAGAAAATTAATGTCTACCGATTCTTTCTCCAGCATTTGCTGATCAAATTTGTTTATTTGTCTCTCAAAAGCCTTGTATTGATTGGTCAAATCTTTAAGGATGATTTTCTCGCCAACATTGTCTGGAATACTCTGGGGGAACTGTGGCTTCGTATTGTATTCGTTCCCATCTTTCACCTTGTATAACAGACTTTGTCCTTTCCCTCCCACTTTAATATAATGAGTCGCGCTGGCTAAGCGATTGTAAGGAAAAACCAATACATCACGTAATAAAAACACCTTCAGTTTCTTGCACAAGTAACTCCTCTATAAACTGTAACCAATTTCATCACCTAGATTTACTTTTTTCACAACAGCCAATTAGCAGAATTGCTTTTAGGCACTGAAGTGTTTTTTGTAGGAAGGGAGAAAAAAGGTGTTCGGTGACAACATGGAAGTTGTAAAATAACTTTTTTTATTTTTACATCAAACTAAACAAACCGGCTCTAAACACAAATTCCAGGAATAGTCCAGTACAAAAGTTCACAGCACAGTATCAAATAACTTGCAACACAACTAGCAGTATCAAGGTTCTCGAATGACTAAATACACAACACCCTTGTGCAATACACACGTGAATTCAACTCAAAAAATAAACACTAACATGCTCTTTTCCTTTATAGAGAGCTATGCAACATCAAGCGGCATGGAGATCACAGCCAAGTAACTCTACAGGTCCGAGGGAAAAGACTGCTAAGCTTCCAATCAGATTTTTTACTCTGATGTTAACAAGTGTTTTTAGTTTCCTCTAAAGGTGTCAACTGTATCTTCCTGAACAAGTGTTGCCTTGCATCCTGCTGGGGTTTGTTTCATGGTGCCTCTGTTCCCACATAGCTGTTTTCACTTTTCCGGCCTGTACAGGCTGCCGGGAATGTGTTATTATACACAAACAGCGGCAAAACTGTCTTCACTCTTTAAAAACAACACAGAAGCTGCATCTGAAGAAACATACAGTATATGCCACGGCAGAGATTTAATGCCACATCGGCAGCAGGTGTATATATTGTATACAAGAGTCCAAATTACAAAAAAAATATATGTTTATTAGATTAATGACATTTGTTGCTTCCTGTGCACAACTGTCAGAAGCAAGATGCAATGAAGTTTAAGGTTTATGCAACTTTTAATTTACAGAAAATCACAAAATATCTGTGTACTGATAAAAAAAAATAATGCTCCATCTGCTTTATAAATAAAGTATGTTTTCTTTACTGTACAGATTCTATATACTGCACAAAGCAGATTCAAGAGAGATTTTAAATTTATTATTTCCGACTTTTACAAGGTACTGTGGCTGTCAACCTGAAAATTTACAATGAATCATAGTCGATTCTAGACACTATTTAAGAGCACTTCAGTCTCTGTTTTTTAACTCAACCACCTTTTAAAATGTGAAGTACAATGCAAATATTCTCTACTGCATTGTAGTGAAATCACATAATGCATTGCAAAAAATTGTGTCCTTTTCCTTAAAGGAATAGTTCATCAAAAACATAAAGTTGCAGAAAATTTACTCACTTTGAATCCATCTAAAAATGTATGAGCTTTTAAGCAATAGCTTGAAGTTAAAATAGTCTTAATGATGATTTTTTTTTTTTTTTTTTTTTATTAAAAACATGCAGCTTTTCACCTTACAAGACATTGATTGATGAACTGGAGACGTGGATTAATTGTGGATTACTGTGAAGTTTTTATGTTTGGACCCTCATTCTGATGGTGTCACGGGTGTGTCAGGCAGGGAAACGCTGGAGACTCAGGAGGCTTCGTAATAAGTAACATTTAATAGCAAAACGCAGGATCGTGGCGAATACACACACATAAACATAACTAAAATCGGACACCAAATGAACGTAGGAGACAGGCTTATAAAAGAGAACTAATAACAAGATTAAATACACACAGCTGGAGACAGCTCAACATAATAAGGACAGGAACAGGAAAACGACCAAATAAGGAAAACCAGGAAACTAGACAGGAACATACATGTGACAGGTGGCACCCATTCACTGCAGAGGATTGGTGAGCAAGTGATGTAATGCTAAATTTCTCCAAATCTTTTTTGATGAAAAAACAAACTATTCCTCTTGAATGACCTGAGGGTGAGTACATGTTCAGCAAATTTTCATTATTGGGTTAATTGTTCCTTTAAATTACTGCTGTCAAACGATTAATCACGATTAATCACATCCAAAATAAAAGTTTTTGTTTACATAATATATGTGTGTGTACTATGTATATTTATTATGTATATATAAATATAAACATATGCATGTATATATTTAAGAAAAATATGCTATGTTAATATATTAAATATATTTATAAAATATAATAATATAAATATATAAATGTATATACATGTAAATATTTTCAAAATATATGCTGTATGTGTGTGTATTTATATGTACATAATAAATAAACACAGTACACATACATATAGTATGTAAACAAAAACTTTTATTTTGGATGCGATTAATCACAATTAATCGTTTGACAGCACTAAATATATGAAGAGATTGGTTCCAAAACGCTATAAATCCATTTTGATTAATTTGAGTAAAAACGTGTTTTCTTTACCAAGAAAGTGGCAAGGTGAAAACCAATATTTTCTGTTTCAAACTTTCACATAGCATCTTTAGGTTATAATAACATTAAAAATTCAAATCCAGATTTTGATTTTCACAGATTTATTATAAAATTGTATTATTTTTTTCCCCAAAATGCAATAAATCCATGATACGTTTTTCTTTTTCTTTTTTTCAAAATGCAATAAATCCATTGAATCAATATGAAAGTTATTTTTCAAATTGAAACTGTTGAAAATACACAACATAGTAAGTTGATCCACATATGACAGCCTCTGAACTTGGTCATAATCTTATATGCAGGCACTGGACTAAAAATACATTCATCAGTCATCACTCCCAAAATGAATTCAATGGGTCATCTTGTTTGCTATAAATTAATTACAACAATAAAAGAAAATTTCATCATGAACAAGAACATGAACAACATCACATTAGACCACAGAAATTCCAAAATGACATTTCCCTTACATTCAACTTCCAAAAGTGCATTCATCTTTGCCATGTTACATTCATTTAGTTGACTAGTGCTATATGCTGTATTAACAAAAACATAAATGGCTTTAATAAAAACACTAACACTGACAAGCTACGCAATATCGCGTTCATAATCAAATGCGATTCATCTGCGATAATGAACGTGATATTGCGTAGCTTGTCAGTGATCTACGGCTCTGTGTATTAAATGCCGCTCCATCTGAAAGCACGTGATGGAGATTTAACGGTAGCCTACTATTAATCACAGAATCGGCTTTACTGACGAGATGCGCGAGACAATCACATGCGATTTATCGTGCAGCCCTTGTTTGTTGATCACAAAGTACAAAGTAGATGAGGAAAACTAGGATGCCGGGTGTATTCAAAGCGCCGCCATTACTGTCTAGTACGGAAGTTCTAAGAGGCCATGCATTATGCATTATTTTTCTATCTTGTTTTGTCGTGATCACGACTTAATTTTCTCGTGATCTCGACATAACGAAAGTGTATTGTTTTATTTATTTATTTATTTATTTATTTTACAATGATTGATTTTTAAAACACAATGCGTCATGAGTCTGCTGTTGCTATAGTAACGAACGTAACTCTGAAGCGCATCTGATTGACAGATAGCTAGCCGTGCGCTCTTTTATACTGTAGCCTATGCTATGGATATTTCTTCGCTTCGCGTAGTACTAATAAAGTCTACAATAAACAAATATAGGCTAATCAATCACTGTTGATTTTTTTCCAGAGTATGCTAAACATTTTGTTTGTGTAATTAACATGTTTAAATGGTCTAACATCAGAGCATTCAACACCGAAAGCGCAGGTGCGCCTTCAGAAGAATGCAGAGAATTGTTCTAAAGCTGCTCGGATTCAACTCACTTTGTTTTCCTCATTCGTTTTGAAATAAAATTATATATAATTTGTTTGTGATTTTTATTAGTCATGTAGGATGTGTTGTGATTGATATGTGCCTTACAAGCTTGGGATGCTGTTTGAAAAGAGTGTTTATTTGTGTGTGTGTGTGTGTGTGTGTGTGTGTGTGTGTGTGTGTGTGTGTGTGTGGTTTCCTACAAAGAATTGTAGAAAATATTACAACACTGTATAACATCGCTTAACTAAATTAGCTTAGACACATTTTTACATATATAAATCACATTTCTTATCAATATATATTTATTAACAATAAAGATTAAAAATAAGGACAAAGATGCACATTACAAATTTTAGCGCGTTCTACATAAACACAACATTATCCCCGCTTAACTAACAATCGTGTACTTCAAAGATGCACAAATAAAGATAGCCTATAGGTTGCAAACAGAATACTATACAGTGACCTCAACATTGGTTTTAATAAGCAATAAGTTTCACTGAATGTTATTGTCGTAGAGAAAGTCATGCAGCAGTAAGAACGTAACGATAACAGATACACTTTCAAGCAAAAAATAATCATTTCTATTCAAGCATTTAACATTTATAAGTTAATTAAATGTCAATTTAATTTAAAGTGCAACAACAAAACAACTCGTTATGTCGAGATCACGAGAAAATTAAGTCGTTATCACGAGAAAACAAGACGAAAAAAAAACAATGCATGGCCTTTTAGAACTTCCGTAGTCTAGAGTGCGTGGAATGGTGCGCTGTGATTGGTTGAGCGGATTTATCGCATTCTGCAGAGAAAGGAGACTGGCGCTTGTCGCGGTTTGGAAAAAAGCGAGAAAACATGACCTAATAACTCGGCGGATATTGCATTTTGCGTCAAATTAAAAATTGACTTTTTCAATACCGACCAAATACAATACTGATTTTGGTGGAAACTCAATTTTTTTAAAAAATGGCGTTTATCGCGTTTTGGAACCAAACTCTTCATATATACAATACAGTCTAGTCACAGTTGGTTTATAAAAGAATCTGTCCATGTGAATCCACAACCCCTTGTAGCAAAAACAAGGTTACTTCATCTCATATCCTATAATCATACCTGCAATTATCTTATAATAAAACAAATAAATAAATAAATAAATAATTCAGTGTATGATCAGACCTAAAGAAAACTGGAGACTAGATCTCTTTGATATTTAATTGAATATCTGTCATCAACACCTTTTTTCATCCTTTGATGAAAGTTTTCAATGCAAGTCATCATAATTAAGTAGACAATGATGTGTACAAGTGACTTGAAAATGAACAAAATATCTCAGAGTTTGACCAAAAGTTTCAAAGGTGTTGTTTTTGTTTTTATTAAGATATTAGCCGCTTTTTATTAAGATATTAGCAGCATACATCACAAAGCTCTGACAGAGAAAAAGTTCTGCAAGACTGGTGTGAATTCGGCGAACATCGTGTTCCCAGTGAATTATTGTTTTAATGTACCATTCGGAGCAAACAGCCCATTCCTCAAATAGGTTGTGGAACCTCACGAGATGATTTCATCACGAGAGAGAGAGAGGCGGAGAGAAAATGAGCAAGAAATCATTTAGACAGATTGATGATGATGAAATAGGCGCAGATCTCTCTAATTGTAATATGTGGGTGTTATCACATCCCAAGAAACATGTCCTGCTGTTTTAATGGTTTGGACCAGAGTTCAGGAAATCTTTGGGTTAAGCTTCTGTACAATGGTTGCCAATAATAGAAAAACTCATTCGAGGGCTGTTCATTATCATTTGCTTGTACAGCACTATAAATCACACACCTTAAAGCCCATTAATTTGGCTATTTCTGCCAAATATGAGCATCAAACTGGTCTGCAGGTATTTACAGAAGAACACAAAGCCGTGATTTTAATGTGCACAAAATGAGACTGTTTATTGCAACAGCTGCTTTAATCGGTGCTGTTGATATCTGTGAAATCATTTGTTGGTTTTCATGAAGCAAATCATGTAGCCTCCAAAATTTAAAATGTTATTGATTTACTACGGTTTGAAAATGGACTGTCTAATAAATATCACACTCTTCTATTTTAGAAAAACACTGTAGGTAATGAAAGTACACAGATTCAATTATTAAACCCTTTACATGAAAAAGGGTTAGTTAGTGCTTAGCTTCAAGGTATATGCATAATCTAACAATTTCAGGTGGGATTTTCACTTAAGAAAGTACAAGAAGCAGCATTATCTCTCATTTTCAAAAGAGACATCACACATTCATTTTCAGAAAAGGAGAATCCAGTGGTTTTCATTCAAATATTATACAGGTGCATCTCAATAAATTAGAATATCGTGGAAAAGTTCATTTATTTCAGTAATTCAACTCAAATTGTGAAACTCGTGTATTAAAAAATAAATTCAATGCAAACAGACTGAAGTAGTTTAAGTCTTTGGTTCTTTTAATTGTGATGATTTTGGCGCACATTTAACAAAAACCCACGAATTCACTATCTCAACAAATTAGAATATGGTGACATGCCAATCAGCTAATCAACTCAAAACACCTGCAAAGGTTTCCTGAGCCTTCAAAATGGTCTCTCAGTTTGGTTCACTAGGCTACACAATCATGGGGAAGACTGCTGATCTGACAGTTGTCCAGAAGACAATCATTGACACCCTTCACAAGGAGGGTAAGCCACAAACATTCATTGCCAAAGAAGCTGGCTGTTCACAGAGTGCTGTATCCAAGCATGTTAACAGAAAGTTGAGTGGAAGGAAAAAAGTGTGGAAGAAAAAGATGCACAACCAACCGAGAGAACCGCAGCCTTATGAGGATTGTCAAGCAAAATCGATTCAAGAATTTGGGTGAACTTCACAAGGAATGGACTGAGGCTGGGGTCAAGGCATCAAGAGCCACCACAGACAGACGTGTCAAGGAATTTGGCTACAGTTGTCGTATTCCTCTTGTTAAGCCACTCCTGAACCACAGACAACGTCAGAGGCGTCTTACCTGGGCTAAGGAGAAGAAGAACTGGACTGTTGCCCAGTGGTCCAAAGTCCTCTATTCAGATGAGAGCAAGTTTTGTATTTCATTTGGAAACCAAGGTCCTAGAGTCTGGAGGAAGGGTGGAGAAGCTCATAGCCCAAGTTGCTTGAAGTCCAGTGTTAAGTTTCCACAGTTTGTGATGATTTGGGGTGCAATGTCATCTGCTGGTGTTGGTCCATTGTGTTTTTTGAAAACCAAAGTCACTGCATCCGTTTACCAAGAAATTTTGGAGCACTTCATGCTTCCTTCTGATGACCAGCTTTTTAAAGACGCTGATTTCATTTTCCAGCAGGATTTGGCACCTGCCCACACTGCCAAAAGCACCAAAAGTTGGTTAAATGACCATGGTGTTGGTGTGCTTGACTGGTGTGCTTGACTGGTCAGCAAACTCACCATACCTGAACCCCATAGAGAATTTATGGGGTATTGTCAAGAGGAAAATGAGAAACGAGACCAAAAAATGCAGATGAGCTGAAGGCCACTGTCAAAGAAACCTGGGCTTCCATACCACCTCAGCAGTGCCACAAACTGATCACCTCCATGCCACGCCGAATTGAGGCAGTAATTAAAGCAAAAGGAGCCCCTACCAAGTATTGAGTACATATACAGTAAATGAACATACTTTCCAGAAGGCCAACAATTCACTAAAAATGTTTTTTTTTTTTTTTTTTTTTATTGGTCTTATGAAGTATTCTAATTTGTTTAGATAGTGAATTGGTGGGTTTTTGTTAAATGTGAGCCAAAATCATTACAATTAAAAAAACCAAAGACTTAAACTACTTCAGTCTGTGAGCATTGAATTTATTTAATACACAAGTTTCACAATTTGAGTTGAATTACTGAAATAAATGAACTTTTCCACAACATTCTAATTTGTTGAGATGCACCTGTATATGCCCTTACAGGATGAGGCTAATGACCCAGCTCAGAAGTGACTTAACCAATTGTTTCCTCTGTCTTCATCTTTCAGTCTGGCCCCTGTGGCATTCATTAGGGTCTTTGTGGTTTCATAAACATATTTAGAGGTCAGGGGTCACCACACACTCAACATTTTTCTTCTCAGTGCATGCTACTCACTCATGAACGTGACAGGACTTAATACAGGGAACAAAGTACTTCCCTTACTACCTCAAATGGTTGGCATGGGAGAATTGAACTTATAATGTCACTTTTAACAAATACAACCAATGAAACCTTGTAAATAACTTAAAGGTCTATGTTGAAGTATCAATCTAAGAACATTCATCACTAAATAAGAAGTTATAGGTGCAATTGCTATGTAACTCAATTCTACTAATCTATTTTCTACACCAAGTTGTATCCATGACAACAGAACCCCATAAATATTTTAAGAAAATTAAAGTATTTTTGTATATTTTTCTCTGTTGTATCTGCATTCTTTGCAGCTCACAAATGCTTAACTGCAACATCAAGGCAGAGCAAGAAAGAAAATTAGACATTTCAGAGAATGTCCACTTGAATGAATGCAGATGTTGTTTCATGAATGCACTGTGGTTCTGAGTGAGTTTTGCCCAGAAAACATCCCACTCAGCAGATGTGAAAACACATGAAAAGCCCCTCATTTACATTCAAGCTGTACGTGAAAGTCAATTTGTGTGCATGAGTGCATTCACATTCACGTCCGAGCAGTGCATGAAAAGTAAATGTAAATTCTGCGCTTTACAATGACAAACTGTCGGCTGGAACTATTCATTTTGAAGCCCAGCTTTCACTACATTGTATAAGCAAAGCAAAGTCTTAGACTAGTTTAATGTGCACATTCAGCTTCCTGTAAATTCTTGGAAAAACACTGAAGAAAGTATTTACAAGTATTTGAAGTATCCATCCATATCCTAAGGTTCTCATCAAACACATGACAAGTTCTTGTAGAGAAGTGGTAGGTGTGTGATGTATCTAATAGCTCTAGACAAGTCAAAGGGGATAATCATGTTTTGGAGACATGGGAAGAACTGAGGCAGGCTGATAATATATTTAGCGGTGGGGTGCTGTCACAGATAGCGGTACACACTGAGCAGTATCATAAAGTGTTCAACAATCTCCAAGTAAGCATCTCAGTGCCCTGAACAAATTCTGCACCACTCGTTGAGTCTCATTTACTGTGTCTACATAAAGCTGTGTTTGAACATTTTCACAAAGAAATCGGGATTCATCAATGCATTTGCAAATAAATTTAGGAATGAATATCTAAATAAATGTGTATAAAAATATAAATAAAAATTAAAATACACTATAATTATATAATATCACTGAGAAATGTATTAACTAAATGGTTCTACAATTCACAGGTCCTGCACAAAAATATCAAATCACATGTAATTTAAGTCTATATAAAAGAGTTAAAGAGTGCATCTTTATAGAACAGAATATTTCTCTTATATGGAAGTTTGGGTGTGTATTACACAAAATACTATCTACGGGCTATGGAAGCATGTTTCTGTAATAATAACAATAAGAAAAACAATAAGAAAAGGTAATTGCTCTCACAAAGGAAAGACAGAATTGTTATAAACACAGAAACACATCACTTTTTCTATTTTTATTCTGTGGCAGAAACAAACAAACAAAACCAGAATTGTGAGATATAAACTCAAAGTTTCAACTTTTTTCTCACTATTCCGAGTTTACATTTCACAATTCTGACATTTTTCTAAGAATTCTGAATTTACATCTCGCAATTCTGTCTGCAACAAATATAAAAAAATAATAATTATGACTTTTTATCTCACATTTCTGAGACTTTTTCTATCAGTTGCAAGTTTGTTTCTCATAATTATGACTTTCTTCTCAGAATTGTGAGTTTATATCTTGCAAAAGCAAGTTATAAACTCACAATAGCATGTAACCTCGCAATTGATTCTTTTTTACTCAGAATTGCAAGTTTACATCTTAGAATTGCGAGAAAAAAGTCTAAATTAAGAGATATAAACTCAAAATTGTGACAAAAAGAAAGTAAGAACTGAGGTAAAAAGTCACAATTATTAACTTTGTTTTATTATTATTATTATTATTATTATTATTATTATTATTATTATTATTATGTTTCTGTGGTGGAAACAGGCTTCCATAACAGGCACGTTCTCCCTGCAGAACAAATTACTGTTGTGAATCCAGCAGATTTTTTCCTGCAGTGCATCAGTAAAAATGCCATTATTAGTGAATGACACTGAGATTTATTACAGCAGAATGTATCTAAACTCAGTTAGTTAACCTATAAAGATTATCAAATGTATATATCAAACCACTCTTTAAGAACACGTGGTTCTGGAACTCCCACGGTTCAGAGACCGTGTGGGCTGTGGTCACAGCACTGTATCGCTTCTCCAGTTATCCAAACAAGGTCAAGCCTTCTCTTCAAGCATCTCGCTGGATATATTGTGTTTATTCTGAGATTTCTCACCCTAAATTTTCAGCTGGTCAGCTCTGGGCACTGGTTTGAAACAAACTAAGTTAGAAAGTTGAAGAACAGCATCGTAATCCTCTGCCATTTAGAACGGCCTACGATCAGATCAAAGCACTGAAGCAGTAACAGATGGTTTGGAATCTTATACTTTGATTTGCCGGCAAGTTTGTAATATGTATAATATCCCCAATGTGTACACTTTATACATAGGATTATTGATTTTATAATGAATGTACAGTACATTTGTCATTCTGACCAAAATCAATTTTTAATGTTTCTTTTAAATAAAATAAATTAACAGCTGTTGTTATATTTTATTCACTTAGCAATTTATTCACATTAAAAATATATTCATGCATATACCACTGTTCAAAGATTTGGGGTCAGTAAGACTTATTTATACTCTTATACATTTATACATTTATAATACTTGCATAAGGATGCATTTAATTGATCGAAAGTGACAGTAAAGACTTATAAATTGTAATGAAAGATTTCTATAATTCAAATAAACGCTGAAAGATTCCTGAAGAAAATAATGAAATTAAATAATATATACTGTATGTATCAAGAAATTCAAAAATATTAAGCAGCACATGTGTTTTTAACGTGGATAATAATAAGAAATCTTGAGCAGCAAATTATCATATTAGAATGATTTCTGAAGGATCATATGACACTAAAGACTGGAGTAATAACTGCAGAAAATTCAGCTTTACCATCACAGGAATAAACTACAGTTTAAAATATATTAAAATAGAAAAAGATTATTTTAAATTGTAATAATATTTTCCAATATCTCTGTTTTTACGCTTTTGAATGGTAGCTATATAATTTAGGAAAACCATCATCTAAAAATTTGTTTAACAAATAGCCTATATAGTGTACTAATTTACTTCAAAAGAGTAGCTTGACTGTTGTTTAACTGTAAAATATAAGTAGCTTAAAAAAGCTGTGAAGCTGTGAAGTTCCCCAGCACAGTCATCATATTATAATTCTCTTGTATGTTCTATCACTTTATTTGACATTTACTTTGTACTGATTCTGCCCTCTTAACACTGCCCCATATAAAAAATATATATCTACAAGCAGCATGTGAGATAGGTTTACTCATTCAGGCAGTTTCCCTGGCAAGCGCTCTTTGATAGGAAGCCTGACTAAGGTCTGCATGGTGTTCAGTCCTCCTACTCAAAACACTGGTTGCCATGGAGTCTCAGCTGTGGTGTCTACCCCATCCTCTGCTTTCTTTTACTCTCTCTCTCCTTCTGTGCTTTCTAATTTCCTCATGGCACCGGTCACCCTCCCCTGCTGGGGGCTGCGATTTTGTAGTGTGATATTCCCTTTTCAGCACTCTCTGTTACTCTAAAACCAGCCAGCGTTATACAGACATCACAGTCCTCTCCCAAACAGATGGTCTCATTTTCAGGAAAGGCACTGTTCCTGGACTAAAGATTAAAGATGCTACTGTGTGATTAGAGTTATGTGAGCCCTTTTAAACTCTAGCATAAGAGCTCTGCTATATGTAGTTTAAATGAATAGTTCACTCAAAAATCTACATTTTGTCATTTCAGGTCTGTATGACTTTTGAAGAACACAAAAAGAGATATTTTGAAAAACATTGAAAACATTCTTCAAAATATCTCCTTTCTATTCCACAGAATATATCATACAATACTTGGAATGGCAAGTGTCCTCTTTTAGTAACTATCTCTTTAAAAGTGAAGTGTAATTTATGACATTGCATTTTTTTTATCTAGCTCAGCTTTATTTGCAGAAAATAAAAAAGATCAGTTCCCCTAAGATTAGTTCCGCCTAAGAAGTGTAAGCATTGTGCTATCCAACATTGTTTGGTTTCTTTGAGCATCCCAACCAGCTTGACACAGGAACATTAGCTCAACCAGTGGCAAGAGTCTGAGGCGAGACTAACCAATTGCAGACGTTTTCTGGAAAACTTACAGTCTTTAAAGTTGCAATGAAACCTAAGTAGTCTTTTCATCTGTATTGTGATGTACACAATGAAAAAGAATGTAGGGAAGGACTTCATTCATTCACTGACTGTTGACTGGATGGAGGCAGATCTGAACACAAGCTTGCAGTTGATTGTTAGAAAGGGGTGGAGTTTAAGCAGATTAAATGGTTAGTTCACCCAAAAATGAAAATTCTGTCATTAATTACTCACCCTCATGTCGCTCCAAAACCGTAGCCTTGATTCATCTTCAGAACACAAAATAAGTTATTCTTGATAATATCCAAGAGTTTTCAGACCCTGCATAGACAGCAACGAAACTACCATGTTCAAGACCCAGAAAGTTAGTAAGGACATCGTTAAAATACTCCATGTGACATCAGTGGTTCAACTGTAATTTTATGAAGCTACATGAATACATTTTGTGTGCAAAAAAACTAAGGACTTTATTCAACAATTCTTCTCTTCCATGTCAGTCTCTGCTGAGCATTCATGGGTTTGGGTGAACTAAGCCTTTAAATGATTTCAGATGTCCACCAGACAGAAGTCTGTCATTTCACCAGAAGATCAAGTTATGACATTTCGATTAATAGGTCAAAAAAATTAAAGACATGAAACACATGCACAGATAAACATGCATTTAGAAAATACATAAGGTGAATTTTCATCTCATGCCAGCTTTAAAAACAGGTGGCGTAAGCAACATCAAAAAAGCATAATTTTAAAAAAGCTTGAGCAAATAAAGTTGATTGTAGCGCTCTCCTATATTGGTTTGAATTTACGAAGTGAAGCTCTGGAAGCATTACAAGATGCATTCATGCCAAAAAGCATAAATTCAATCTAAATTTTATACCTTGTACTTTTGCATACTATAGATTCATTCTGACAAGGCAAAAGCCTCCTGCATAGGGTGAGAACCTGTTCGGTTTTCTGCTGATCTTTGCGCTTAAGAGACTGGATTTATAACACTGCCAGAAGGATGCCAAATGATAACACATGAGAGAGGACTATGATCCTGGCTCACCCTCACTGTAGCTAATGTAATAGGTGAGGACAGAGCAACTAACATTATCGAGTGTCCTGTTATAAGCTAAGAAGTACATTAAGGCCTTCTGAAGCAGACTTTGTGTTTTTTTCTTTTGGTCCTCTTACAATGTAGTGTGAAGAAGACAAAATTGTGCAATGCAAGGGTTTATACTTCAATCTTTGCAGAAAAGTGGAACAAATGACTTAAAGATATTTTGCATTTGCAGTAGATTAAATATCTGTGGCAAGAGTGATACGAACATAATCTCAAACCCTTTCCTTACAATATTATGCCTGAAATTTGATTATCTCTCGATGCAAAATGGCAACATAACTTTTTTTCTCTTTAGTAAGCTGTACAAAAATTAAATAATACATTTTTTAAAAATAGCATTGGTGCTTACAAGTGCATTTCTGCATTTTGAAATTATTATCACGTATTACATAACTTAAAACAAAACCTGACAGGCACATCATTGATTTTCAGACTGCCACTGGCTGCCCCGCAACTATTCCAGATCAAACTTTAGCCTGTAGCAACTGCTTTCCTTCAAAGCTGCAGTTTTAGAGACTGCTGTGAGAATATATCCTGTGAAATGAGGATAATACCTTTCCCAACGGCCAGACTGTACTGTTTCTGTGTTGCTTCTTTGCTAAGCAACATTCCAAGAAGTTCAGCCAGAGATCACTGACATATAGATGCACGCTGTTATGGGTGGACCAAGCAACATTATGGCAGAATGACTAATCACTACTCTGAGAAATGATTCCTACAGGCCTTTAAAAATCACAAATAATTACACACAGACTAATAATTTGACTTTGTATACCATAATGTTGTCACCTAAGATTTAAAAAGAGAAAGAATCCCAAATAAAGTACCACTTTAAGTTTAAGCCAGCCTTTTCCAAACTTGCATGAAATTCCCTGGGTATTCGGTAATGACATCCCAAATAGCTACAGAATATTTATATATTGTGATATGACGTCTGCTACTTATGATCACACGAGTGGGCGCACACGATACTAATATCGTTTTGCTGGGTTTGCTGGTATTTACTCTGAGGTTTTGCTGGTATTTGCTCTGAGTGCATTAAGTTATTCCGAGTCTGTTCTGATGAGCTTATCCATCATTTCCAGTCTGAACAGCGTGAGAAAGAAAACATCGGGAGAGAAAATGAGACAGCTGCTATTGAACAGGCAGAAACAGAATTTTTCTCCTCAAGCGAGATCAACTGACTCAGCACAGCGTGACATTAAGTGTTGTTGTCCAAATCTCAATTTTTGGAGCTCTGCAAATAATCTTTTTAAGGAAATATCCCACAATTCTTCCTGCAGGATATGAATACTGCTAAGCAAATTTAGAATAAACTCTAATGCAAACAGAGATATTATTCTAAGACGGTGGAAATGTACAATGGATGCTGCCTGTAATATAATTAATTACCAATTATGGTATTTAAAAATTATAATAGGACAAAACAAATATTATATAATTTCATAGCTAAAATATCTTTGCACTTCTGAGTATCTCAGTGGATACAATAATGACCTATAATGAAAATCCAAAATTACATCTAGACATTGAATTAAAACCTAGACTTTGAACTAAATTAAACTAAATTAATTTTTTTAAGAGAAGTGGTCATGTAAGGACATTTTAATGTTTTTACTAGGCCATTGAGGTCTATATGGTTTTTATTATCGTAGATTGTATAGTTTATGAACATATATTTTCATAAAAACTTACTGTATAAGAATATATCTGTATATGTATCTTGAATTCATGATAACACCATACTACATCACCTGTAAACTTACATGTTGTTGCACAGCCATCTAGTGGAAGAAGAAAGAAATGCCCCAGATCCACATCTGTAAAGACAAACAGAGCAGTTTGGATTGTAGTTTTAAAATTACACAAGAAGAAAATATTGGAATGGCTTCCCTCGAGAAATTCTGGGTGGGTTTTAGAATTGCCATTTTCGATTTATGATAAGTGCGTAAGTTTAGATAAGGTGTGAAAGACTGGTCAACATTATAGTGAAGAAAAAACTTTCTTATATAAGAGATTATGTAAAGTGACCTAAGCATTATTACAAAATAGGCTATACTTCGACAGTGTGATCAGGAATCCTAAAGGGATTTATATTATATTTATGAACAGCCCGCTGTGCGTTAGGCTACTCTAAGGTTATTTACCAAATAAATTATTGATTTCAGTTGAATATGATTTATTATCTCACTTATAGTATAGATCGTCTATGCTAAAAAGTCAATAGCAATATAGAAAGCATTGGCCTAGCAACAAAACGAACATTGCGTCAATTAAAACATCAATTTATGTGTTACCACATTACTTGTCTTGTCTTCCTCTTACTCCTGTTTTTTGTCCAATCTTCTCATTTATTTGCTCATTTTGACAAAAAAATTAGCAATTCGTTTGAATAACAAGAGTGAGCGAACTAGAGAAAGACGGCGGAGTGATACTGATAAATGAAAGTAGCGCAGTTGTTTAACAGATCGGTTGCATGGATACTTGCAGTGTTGGGGAAAGTTACTTTTAAAATTAATGCATTACAATATTACGTTACTCCCTAAAAAAGTAACGCATTATGTTACTAAGTTACATTTAATGGAATGTAATGCGTTACGTTACTTTTGAGTTAGGGCCTACTTTTTATATCTGGGCAGGGCTTGCTTTGTTCTTAATATAAAAAGTTCTTCTTTTACTAATGTAAAAGGCCCTTTCACAACAAACGTGAAATGAACAATCCTCAGGCTGAAGGAAATGTAAATTCGTGTGTGTAAAGTAGAGGCCACAGCTCAAACAAATTGCATGAAGAATATGACGCAGGAGAAGAAAGTTCACCACTATTCAGCCATAAACAAAAATGAAAAACAAATGTGTTATTTTTGCTTAGTATGGTTGAATTGGATCGTCAAAGGTCAGCAGCAAAGACATTGTTGATTAAATACAGAAATTACATTTATCTTAAGGTGTGTTCACGCCATATCGTAATAACCGTAATAACTCGTAGAACTCTTAATTACAACTTGTGAAATGGAAGTTTTCAGAGAGTTACGGCTTGTACCACGTGACTGCTGCACCTCACGCGGAATCGGCGAAAAATGGCGGCGCTTTCAAAGAAAGCTATTACTGCTCTAAAAAAGGGGAAAATAGATAACTATATCTATACTATAAGGTACTATTGTATAAAAACATATATAAGAGTTCATACTGTTATTATTTTGTTGTTGTTTGTTTAGGTCAGTAATATTTATCGCCGTCATTAATAATAACAAACAAACAAATGGATTGTAATTATTTTTTACCTGACATGGTTTCTGGCAGTAACATTTTTAAGCAATCGCGGGTTCATTTTGTTCACTGTAGCTATAGAAACGGATCATCCCTTTTTTTATTGCAAAACTTGCACAAACATACACAAACAGGGAGAGAAACATGAACACATTCCAACAAAGAACAACCACAAAAATGAGAACAGAAAACAAACAATCTGGATTTGCGTGCGCCAAACCATGGCATTATCTATACATACAAGTACAAAAATAAAATTACATCCTTTTAGAAAAGTTGTCATAATACATCAAAAATTTGGCACTCTTTTTGTTATTTGAGATGAAACACGAGAGTCCAATTCAACAAGAAAAAGGGGGAAAGATAAAGGTGATTTAAGCCATTTTTGTTTATGAATGAAGAATTTTGCATTCAGTATAAGAAAATTAACAACATATTCAGCAGATAATAGCTTTGGATTTTCATAATAAAAAATAACATCTTTGAGGACGAAAGTATGGGTCACATTTGTAAAGTTAGAAACATAGGTGCTTAAGTCAACCCATAATATGTTGGTAACACCACAATCAAATGGGCAGCTGTTTCCTCAACAAAACCACAAAAAGAGCAAGACTCATCAACATCAGAATATTTAGAATTAGACAAATTAATGGGACAAATTTTATGAAGGATTTTATAATGAATCTCCTTAACCTTGTTAGATATGCAAAATTTACTTGGCAAAAGCCAGGCCTTTCTCCAATTTATATTTTTTATAAAAGAACCCCAGTAGAATTTCCCTCTTGGAGTAATCTTTGTCTTTGTCTGAAATATTTTGCAAATATATCTGGTATTACATTTCCGATCTAAAATATCGATACCACCCACACATAAAGCCGGATAAACACTGTTGCCTTTACTAAATTTAAGGTGATTTTTAATTAACTGGTTTAAGCCTACTGGGATGGCTCTCATCAAAGTATTATATTCTTTTGGTGGGACTGGAAAATTATGGAGATTCATAAATTGTTCATATGTTAAAATATTACCACACTCATCAAACACAGATAGAATACATTTCAAGTTGTTATTAAACCATCTAGGGGAAAAAAAAAGAGACTTATTTCTAACAGTTATATCAGCATTATTCCAAAGGAGACCTTTGTGGGGGGTGAAACCATGGACAAAACACAATTTCCTCGAAAGAAGACATTGCTGATGGAAGTTAGATAAGGAAATAAGTAACTTGCCAGGCAAGAAATTACACTTTAGTAAGAAAGACAGGCCACCAAGCTGGTCAAATATCTTATTTGGAATAAAAAAACGCATTGACATTGGATTCTTAAGGCATCTTCTCAGCCAGTTTACTTTAAAGGTGTTTACAGTATCTGCGAAGTCCAAAAAATATCAAGGCCACCTTCGCTTCTGGAATTAGCAAGCACTTCTCTTTTTAATTTGTAAGGTCTGTTTTTCCAAATAAAATCCAAATATATTTTATTAATTTCCTTTATAGCTTTATCGTTGACAAACAAAGAAAGAGCGGAATATACAAAGTGAGAGAGCCCTTCCACTTTAGATAAAAGAACTCTACCATATAAAGAAAGTTCCCCTTCAGTCGGTCATTACGAGTCACGTCGGTGACGGACGAATGGGATCTCGACAGAGAGACCAATCCACTTCGAGTGGAACTAAACGAGCCAATGGACATTGGCATGCGGTATTTCGCGTCTGGCTGCCACATCCCGCATCATGAGACGAGTGCTGGCGTTACAACGCAGCAGCGGTGGTCGCGGTCTCACGGGAGAAAAAAAGATCGTCTTCGTGCAGACAGCCACACCAGGAGTGTGCAGTGGCCAGCTCCCCTGCATGCATCAGCACTAAAAGAGCAATTTCTCTAAAAGAGCATTTCTCTAAAAGAGCAACACGGGTGATCACGTCTTTTTAAAGATGTCTTATCACCCGTGCGTTTCTGGATGTGGTCGTTTCCTGGCGCCTCAGGACGGTCACAATCGCTGCCTCATGTGTCTGGGCATTCAGCACGCTGAGGAAGCTTTCGTGGATGGTTCATGTTCTTCTTGTGGGGACATGACCATCTCGGAGTTGCATAAAAGCTCTGCCGCGATCCAGCATTCGTCCTGGCACCCGGGGCGGCACTGCGTCCAGTGGAATCAGAGGTGATTTGAGAATCACGATGAGGGCTTCCCCAAGTGGAGTTACTCACCCCTCAAGCACTCCGCAGCTGGTGGAGCTGCCGTTGGAGCGGGCTGGACCCTCTGCAGGTCGGAGTGTACCACTCGTTTCGTTCGGTGCCCCCTCTGACGACCAGATGTCGATCGCTGCATCGGAGGGCGAGCCCTCTCTCTCCGGGGATGACGACTCGGCTGCGTTGCCCCCTTCAGGTGTGCTAGCGTTGTCCGAGCCAGACCCAGAGATGACGGCTATGCTTTCCCGGGCCGCCGAGAATGTCGGGCTCTTGTGGAATCCTCCACCGCGTCCCGATCCTTCAAGGCTGGACGAATGGTTTCTCGGTGGGGGTCATTCTTCCCGGAGGTGCATGAGGAGCTCACTAGATCGTGGAAGGCACCTTTTACTGCCCGAAACAAATCTTGTGGCTCCTCCGCCCTCACTACCCTCCATGGTGGGGCCACTTTGGGGTACATGGGCATCCCCTCGGTGGAGCGGTCTGTGGCCATGCAACTATGTTCAACAGCCGCTACCACTCTGCGGGGTGACCCATGTCTCCCCTCACGGGCCTGTAAGTAGTCGTCAGGTCTAACTGGCAGTGCTTACAGAGCCTGTAGGGAGGCGGCTTCTGCCCTCCACGCCATGGTGTTACTGCAGGTCCACTAGACCAAAGCCCTGAAAGACCTGCACGAGGGTGGTCATGACCTGGCGGTTCTACATGAACTGTGTGCTGTGACGGACCTCGCGCTTCGAGCGACAAAGGTGACCGCACAGTCTCTGAGTCGTGCGATGTCCACGCTAGTGGTAGAGGAGCACCATCTCTGGCTGTGTCTGGCTGACATGAAGGAACATGAGAAGGTACAGTTCCTGAATGCTCCCGTGTCACAGACCGGCCTCTTCGGCGACGCAGTCGAGAGCTTTGCCCAGCAGTTCTCGGTAGCACAGAAGCAGACTGAGGTGATCAAGCACATCATGCACCGGAGGAAACCTGCTGCTTCCACCCCGGCTGCATTCCCTCAGCCTGCTCGTCGCCGTGGGCGCCCCCGCTCCCGCACAGCCGCAGCAGCCTTCCACCAGGCAGCTTAGTGGAGCCGGTCGCAGGCAGGACGCCCAGCCTGTCCAGGCCCCCGCCAAATCTGGCGGCAAGCGCAAGTCCAAGAGGCCCTGAGACGGGCGACCCAGAGATAGAGGAGACTGCTCATCGGGAGATGGTGACCGCATCACTCCCTCCCCCAGAGGAGGGCCGGGTGGAGAAGATTTTGTTTCGTTTTTTGTTCCGCCCCAGCGGTACCCAAAACTTCAATATAAGAGCGGTTTCCTCAGTCTCTGGGTCTCAAGAGGAGGAGAGTTGCGAGCTGTGCATCACGGGATCGCTTCCCTCCTCCTCTTTTGCCAGCGGGCAGCAGTGGGTTGCCCAAGAGCACCCCTCCTGTCGATTCGTGGAACCAGATAAGGGCAGTAACACTCAAGTCCCCGCTTCAGGATGTCACACGCCGGGCTGTCACAAGCCTCGAGCCGGGTTCCTGCGTTTCCTCCCACACGAGGAGGAATCAGGTGAGTGTTACACTTCACACCCAGACCCCGCCCCCTGCCATCACAGGCCAGGCCGTCACAGGCCCCAGGCCGGGTCCCTGTGTTCCACCACACTGCCCCACCACGGGTACGTCAGTGCCCCCGTTGGTTCCGCTGGCACGGTCTCTCGGAGCCTAGCTAGCGCTCCCCAGTCCATCCCGGTGGCTCCTGCAGACCATCAGACTCAGCTATGCGATTCAGTTCACCTGGTGTCCCCCCAAGTTCAGGGGCATCCTGTTCACTTCAGTCAAGGCTGTCGATGCCCCTGTCTTGCGTGCAGAGTTTGCAGTCCTGCTGGTGAAGGATGCGATAGAGCCGGTCCCTCGAGCCGATATGAGATCAGGGTTTTACAGCCCTTACTTCATTGTGCCCAAGAAAAGCGGTGGGTTACGACCGATCTTGGATCTGCGAGTTTTGAACCGTGCGCTTCACAAGCTGCCGTTCAAGATGTTGACGCAGAAACGCATTTTCGGGTGCATGTGTCCCCAAGACTGGTTTGCAGCGATTGACCTGAAGGACGCGTACTTTCATGTCTCGATCCTCCCGCAACACAGACCATTCCAGCGATTCGCGTTCGAGGGTCGGGCATATCAGTACAAGGTCCTGTCCTTCGGGCTGTCCCTGTCGCCTCGTGTCTTCACTAAAGTAGTAGAGGCAGCCCTTGTTCCCGTGAGAGAACGGGGGTGCGCATCCTCAACTATCTCGACGACTGGCTCATACTCACACAGTTTCGTGATCAGTTGTGCGCACACAGGGACCTGGTGCTCAGACACCTCAGCCAGTTGGGTCTTTGGGTCAACTGAGAAAAGAGCAAACTTGTGCCAACGCAGAGGATCTCTTTTCTCGGCATGGAGTTGGATTCGGTCAGCCAGACAGCACACCTCACCCAGTAACGTGCTCAGTCGGTGCTGAACTGCCTCAAGACTTTATCAGGCAGGACAGCGGTCCCACTGAAAATTTTTCAGAGGCTCCTGGGGCATATGACAGCAGCTGCGGCGGTAGTTCCGCTCTGTCTGCTCCATATGAGACCGCTTCAGCACTGGTTTCATGTCCAAGTCCCGAGGTGGGCGTGGTGGCGCGGTACTCACTGGGTTCAGATTACACCAGCCCGCCGCAGAACCTTCAGCCCGTGGACAGATCCCTCTTTCCTTTGGGCAGGAGTGCCCCTGGAGCAGCTATCCAGGCATGCTGTGGTATTCATGGATGCCTCGGCCACCGGCTGGGGTACCACGTACAATGGGCACACAGTGTCAGGGGTATGGACGGGTCCCCAACTGCGTTGGCATATCAATTGCATCGAGTTGCCCTGAGCCGCCTCAGAGGGTGCCTACGGGGCAGGGACGTTCTGGTCCGTACGGACAACACTGCGACCGTTGCGTATATCGACCTGCAAGGCGGTTTACGCTCCCATCACATGTTGCAACTCTCCCGCCACCTCCTCCTCTGGAGTCAGAAGCATCTGAGGTCCCTTCGTGCCATCCACATCCCAGGAGTGTTCAATCGGGTAGCTGACGAGCTGTCTCGAGCAGCACTTCCTGGGGAGTGGAGACTACATCCCCAGGTGGTTCAGCTGATTTGGAGGCAGTTCGGAGTTGCTCAGGTAGAACTGTTTGCATCTCCAAAGACCACCCACTGCCAGTGGTTCTACTCCCTAGCTGAGTCAACGCTCAGCATGGATGCACTGGCACACAGCTGGCCCCGGGGCCTGCGCAAATATGCATTCCCCCAAGTAAGCCTACTAGCACAGACACTGTGCAAGATCAGGGAGGACAAGGAGCAGGTCCTGTTAGTGGCTCCATATTGGCCCAACAGGACCTGGTTCCCAGAACTCATGCTCCTCACGACAGCCCCTCCCTAGCCGATTCTTCTGAGGAAGGATCTGCTTTCTCAGAGACGGGGCACCCTCTGGCACCCGCGTCTGGACCTGTGGAAACTCGACGTGTGGTCCCTGGATGGGACGCGGAGGTTCTAGGTGACCTACCCCAGGAGATAGCACTCACTATCGCTTCAGCTCAAGCACCGTCCACTAGATGGGCTTATGCTTTGAAGTGGAACCTGTTCATCGAATGGTGTTCCTCTCACCATGAGGACCCCCGGAGATGTTCGATCAGAGCCGTGCTTCCTTCCTGGAGCAAGGGTTGGAGCATAGGCTGGCCCCCTCCACCCTTAAGGTTTACGTTGCTGCTATTTCCACCCACCACGACCCCGTAGAGGGGAGGTCGGTGGGGAAGCATGATCTGGTCGTCAGGTTCCTTAGGGGCCCAGGAGGTTAAATCCTCCTAGGCCTCCCTCCCTACCCACTTGGGATTTGGCATTGGTGCTAAGAGCCCTTCAAACTGCCCCGTTTGAGCCTTTGCAGTCAGTCGAGTTGAAGTTTCTTTCTATGAAAACCCTACTCCTGACTGCATTGGCCTCGATTAAGAGGGTGGGGGACCTGCAGGCATTTTCGGTCAACGAATCGTGCCTTGAGTTCGGGCCGGCTGACTCCAGTGCAACACTGAGACCCCGGCCCGGCTACGTGGCCAAGGTTCCTACCACTCCCATTCGTCAGTCACCGACGTGACGTCTCCGTTCCCTCCTTCAGGGAACAAGGGTTACATACGTAACCAAGACGATCTCTCTGAAGCCAGATGTTAAAGATCTGTTTTGTTTTTATCATTATATCAGAAAAGTTCAAATGATGTCTACTGATTGAATTTTTAGAGATATGAAATCCTAAATATTTTACACTTTTTTTTTTTTTTTTTTAACTAAAATACCTCCTAAGAATATATCATCCATATCATGAATTGACATAATTTCACATTTCAAAGTATTAAGTTTTAGACCTGAAGCACATGAAAATTGTTCAACCAATTCCAGAGCTTTTGGTTACTGATTTTTGTCCTCCAAAAACAGCGTAGTGGCAAATATTGAAATTCCTTTCAAATTCTCATCATGGTTAATTCTTAGACAGAGTAACTCTGTCGCTAAAAGAAATAAAAACGGGGAGATTGGACAGCCCTCTCTGACTCCACATTATATGTTAAACCTCTTAGAAGTTTCAAAGTTTACGATCACTGAGCTGTTAATACCTCTATAAAACATGGTTATAGTCTCTATAAATGCTTTACCAAATCCAAATAGTTCTAGAGTACAAAAAAGAAATTTGTGTTCTATGGAGTCGAAAGCTTTATGAAAGTCAAGAAATAGTATGAGACCATCTGAATAAATTAGATCTGAATAATCCAGCAAGTCCAGTACTAATCTTATGTTGTTAGAAATGTGACGGCCTTTCATGAAACCAGATTGAGATTCTGAAATAATATTGTCTAAACCATAACTTAATCTGTTACCATATACAGAGGCTAATATTTTATAGTCTAATGTTAACAAAGTAATAGGTCGCCAATTATCGATTATTAAAGGATCCTTGTCTGGCTTAGGTATAAGAGAGATGATTCCCTGTTTCATAGTAGCGGTCATATCTCCCTGACTGATGCATTCATTATACATATGAAATAAAGGTATTTTAATAAACTCCCAAAAATGGAGATAAAATTCTACCGAAAGCCCATCGATCCCAAGGGATTTACCTTTTTTTTTCATTTTATGTAGAGCTTGCTTGATTTCATCAATTGATAAAGGAGAATCACAAATTTGACTATACTCTAGATCAATAACTTTAATACGGTGTTTAATTAAATCAATACATTTTTCAGAAATATTATAGCTGAAATTAGAGGTATAAAGAGTGCTATAAAATTTAGCAACAAAGTCTGATATTACTTTTTGGTCTTTGGAAATGACTCCGTCAATATTAAGTGCGGAAAGAGCTTTCCTCTGACCATTTCTTTTTTCCAGGGCAAAAAAATAGCTAGAATTTCTTTCCCCCTCCTCCAGCCTTTTTGCACGAGACCTTGTATATGCACCTTTAGCCAAATCTAAGTAGGCTTCATCAAGCTCCAAATTTAACCTTTTTATTTCTAAATTTTCCTCTTCTGTAATTTTACTTTTGGTTTGTAATGCATTAAGTTTATTAACCAACTCGGAATCAGTTTGATGTTTGCTCTTTTTACTTCTTTTAACTGCTATATGTCTAGCTTTATATTTGAAGAACTCCCATGTTTTTTTCTAATCTCCATTTAAATCAGTGAATAATTCTTTGATAAGCATGATGATACTATCATTAAACTTTTGATCTTTTAACAAGGTATTATTAAGTTTCCAATAGCCCCTGAGTCTCGGATTATCATGGATGTCACTCATTTTTATACAAACTAATTTATGATCAGATAAGGGGACAATGGTGTGAGAAATATTTTTTACGTGGTTGAGGATAGAAGAAGAGATTAAAAATAAATCAATCCTAGATCTAAGAGACAAAGTTTTATTTGACCAGGTAAAATCTTTCATGTAAGGGTTAAAGAACCGCCATGCAGTCAGGGAGAGATCCATGCAAAAGAGACAAAATTAAATCATTATTCATTCCACCGTCAAGTCCAGGGGGGTATCTATCCAGACAATCATCCATACATTCGTTGAAATCTCCTCCCAGAATAAAATAAGCATCAATATATTTTCTATTTACCTTCCTAAGTTTATCCACTAAATGAGAGAACATTACTCTGTTGGATGCACGAGAGCTGTGACCATATACACAGCAAGTTATGAAGATGGCATTATCTTGTTTGATTACAGCAATAACCCATCTGCCTTCATCAGAGCTCAGAAAACAGTCCCTTTAAAACGGTGTAACATAATAGCAGTCCCAGCCGAGTGATTGCTGCCATGACTAAAGAAAATTGAGTTTCCCCATTGATTCCTCCAAAACCTAACATCCGCTTCCCGAGTGAATTTCTTGAAGAAAGATAAAATCAGCTGCACTTCTTTTACAAAATAAAAAAATAGCTTTTCTTTTCAAACTGTCCCGCAAACCTCGAACATTCAATGTTACAATAGACAAAGATTTGAACTTGTACTCCATAAGAAGAACCACCAAACAATTTAAACAAAAACAACAAAAGAATAGCTTTCTTTAGTTTTACCCTAAATGTAAAGGGAGAGGTGGTTAATAACCTGTAAAATATATTGGCTTCAAGGTGAAAAACAATTAAAGAAAAAAAAAGTCAGGATTAATAATAAGGATAATAACAATTAAGGAGGATCAAACTTAATAACTTCCATGTTACACACAGCTTAAAATAATTTTTATGCAGATATAGTGTTGTTAACCGTTTCACGCGTTTTAGAATATTGCATGCGAAAGGTAGCCAGTGCAGTCAGTAGACTAACTTAGCTTAGGTAACATCTGAATAGAAGACTTGCTTCCCATCAATCAAAGCAAAAGAGCTGCGGAAGCTTGCTCTCTTGTCCTCTTCGCGTGCCTTCTTCACGAGAGGAGACAGAGGCTCCGAAAGACGCAGTCTGTTTTCAGTTAGAAATTTGCAGCCTTTGGCAGCGCCTCAAATCATGTCACGAATATGGCGCAGTGAGAAGAGGATTTTGATCGATCTGGCCTTACCATCCGCTCGTTTCGGTCCTAGACGGTGAGCGACATCGACACTGTCCTGGAGCCCGTCTCCAATTCCAGGAGCGATCTTCTCTAGTATGTTAAGCACCACGTTTCGGACATCCTCTCCATCTTTTTCCACAATGCCATGCAACTTTAGACACCATCTCCAACTGTAACAGCTACATTCCTGTACACTTGCTTTCAATGATTTGTTTTCCTTTCTCAAAGTGTGGACCTCTGATTCCAGATGATTAAGAGCCTCTTTATGAACGCCGACATCCACAATAAGCTGTTGCACCGTCGCTGTCAGACTCTTGATTTGTTTTGAGGTTGCTTCGGTGATAGTTTCGAATGCTGAAATCTTTTGAAAAGTCTTGTCGTGCTTTAAAGCCAGTTCACGTATTGCAGCCAAGGCCTCCTCATTACTATTTCCACTGACGTTAGATTCCTGACAAAAACCATTGACCTTTGCATTGCATACTGTATTTTGCAATGTCTGGCACATTATACAGTGTTCTAAAATTGTGGTGCTCAGCTAAAAAGAAGTTTGACCTTTTATAAAACATGCTTTTCCACTGTTTTTCTGGTAACATTCCCTAGACGTATGTATTTGACCATTGCACTCACGTCTCGCACATGACACATTCTAAAAATGCTGCACACAAGTTAAAATTTTAGCTTCTAAAATCAATTTTCTGGACTTTGCAGAGTTTTTTTCAGCCGTTGCGCTCTCATCCTGCACGTTTTGCAGCATCTCAACCTTATCCCACTCCACTTCCTGCCTCTTATGTTTTTAAAACAAAAACATGTTGTGTTAATGGCCCCTTTTTGTGCTCATTCTTGCATATTTTACAGCATCTTGCACAGTGTTCTAAAAACACAGCACTCAAGTTAAAAAAAAGTTTGACTTTTAAAAAAAGTGTTTTCTATTAACATGGTGAATGTTTTTGACTGTCGCACTTGAGTCTCGCATCTTTTGCAGTCTTGCATATCACACTGAGAAAAAAGTTTGTTTAAAAACATGGTTTTCCATTGTTTTTCTGTTAATATGACAGACGAGTTAGATCATTGTATTCACGTCTTGCATCTTTTGCAGCATCTCACATTACACTATTGTCCAAAAATGAGGCACTCGAGTTAAAAGTTTGCCATGCAGCGGACAGGTTAAAAATTCAACATTTAAAAGTGCATCTCTCTATACTTGGCGGTTTTTCCATCGCTTTGCGTCTTGCATTTTTGCATTCCCCTTTGCTTTCATTGATTTTTCTATGTATGCATGTTTGGGGCCGTTCACACAGTATGTTTTTCAATTCCACTGTGCTACTTTTCCATTGTTTTTCTGTGTAGGCTATACAAGTGCTAGACGGATGTGCAAAAGGCCCCATGACCATTGCATTCATGTCTTTTGCAATGTGTTGCACATTACAGTGTTCTAAAATTGTGGTACTCAAGTTAAAATAAGTTTGCTTTAACATGCCCTAGACAGATGTGTTTGACCATTGCACTTCACATCTCGAACATGACACGTTCATGTGCATGATACAGTTCAGCTTTAAAAAAAAACCTTCTTGAGACCATGCGTTTTTTTCCCATTCCACTGCCCTCCTCTCACGTTTTTCAATGCAAAATCGTGTTCTGTGTGAATGGCCCCTATGACACTTTGTGTTCACGTCTCACATATTTTGCAGCGTCTCGCACATTACACTGTGTTCTAAAAATGCAGCGCTTGAGTTTAATTTTTTTTGTTAACATAACAGGCGTGTATGACCGTTGTGCTCGCATCTCTCATCTTTGGCAACATATCGCACATGACACGATGTTACACCAATATGATTGATTAATTTAAGGTCTTCTGTTTGATCAAAAATATCACAGAGCCCTTACAAGACACCATGTTGGAAATGTGGATTTCTAGCCTTGAGGCATTGCATTTTTCCCCATTCCACTGCCCACATCTCGGGGTTTTTTATAGCATTTTGTGTAAATGGCCCCTAACATGGGAACATCTCAGAATGCACTGCTTCAGTTCTCTTGTCCACTTTCTTGATCTGAAATGCAATTGAGATGCCAACTCCTAGAGACACTGACAAAATAAATAAATAAATACACTGAAAAAAAATCAGTTAATTTGAGTTGAAATTATTTTATCATGTGAGAAGAGACATCAGAATGTCCAGGAACACAGAATTCAATCTCCTGATCAACATGTCGTGTTTATTTGCAACACTGACCATCTAACTCTACATTATTCTGCTTATTATGGCTCTTACCTAATGACATGGACAAAAAATATTGATCTGAATTTAACTTATTCCATTATTCCTTCTACAGAGCACATAGAGTCACAAGTACATCTTTGTTGGCTTCCAGAATGTTATATTTTGGTTTGATCTAAATTTGAGGTTGGAACATGCCAAAAAGGCATCCTAATTTTGAAATAAGTTGATTCTCCATACTACATGCCATTCTACTATGACTCCAAGCTCCATACCACCATAATGTTGTGGACTGGTGGTGATTAAATGTCACATAAACGCATGATTCAGTGAACTTCAGAAACCTTAAACTAGTCAGAACTACAGTTTGACTACAAAACCCACAATCCAGAGAAATCAACACTTCCGGTGAGTCAGCTGCGATTCAGGAAGTAAATCCATTATAGTGACAGGAACAACATCACGGGACTCTCATTGCACTTAGCAGATTAATAAAATATTACCTGTAACTGATCTGTACACACCTGTAATATAAGACAACATGTCTAGGCAGTCAAACAGAACCACGGACAGCAAGAAGATGGTGAGTGTGTCTTGTATTTCCGCAGATCTGAGCTAAATGCAGGGCAGCTAGCTAACATGCTATTATAATAATCGGAAAATAAGTTTATTTGAGCAGTGTTTGTATATTTGCATACAAATAAATATAGCGTAGTATACATGTTAACTAGACGTGCATTAGTTTATTCCTGTAGTTAAGTGATTTATTTATTTATTTATTTTTGTTTTTTTGCACAGACATGAGACTTTCAGTCAGTCAATTGTGGCTGGCTTTTGAATTAAAAATCTTGTGAAATGCGAAATACTTTTTTTTTTTTTTTTTTAAATAATCGTTTGAGGGAATTATAATGATATAGGCCTGATGGTTAGAATGATGCATGATTTCATAGCATTATGCATTGTGTGTCATACATTTTGTTTTTGCACAAGTGTTATTGCACTGGGCAGTAGGTTATATGAAGCATTGATACACTCTCAACACGGACTAAACAATACAGTAGTGAAAGCAGAGAAAAAATATCCAGATGTATCATGCAAGCATTAATAGAAATGATGTTTTGGCTACAATCTGACATGTAATAATTCATGTCTGTGACAACCTCATGTTGTGCCGTGAGAGGGCGCTCAAGACCACTATGTGCCCTCATTCAATCAGTCCTGGACATTACCCATAATGGTACACTGGAGAACTGAGTGTTTGCTGCATTCTGTATAGTGGAGTTTAAGAATCTGAAACCATATTAAAAGTCTGAGAATTTTTTATATATTTTTATTTTTATTTTTTGCAAATTGTGACCCTGTGAATTCCTTGTACTCCTTTTGAAGCACGATGTGCTCTTTGGATCTTCTGAAATCATGCAGCAGAGCACGATCTTTAGGTTGTTCATGCAGCCCACCTGCTTCTGTCATTAAAGAAAAAGGGGGCTATTACAAGTATCTCCAATGTAAATTAATTTTAAAACATATATTGCTATTTTTGTTTTTTTGTTTTATTTAGCAAGTACATAAAGATGGTTCACTGGCATGTAGGAATTTTTTGTATGGTAAATGGAAATTAATGCAAGGAAAAGAATGAGCTCCTGTACCAATTCTTGTTTCATTAAAACATTACTGTTACATTTTGCTGTTAGCAAAAAAAAAGAAGAAAGAAAAAAAGTCTACATTATTATGTCATTAAAAGTTTGTATTTATGTCAAAGATATTTTTCATTATTATTATTATTATTATTATTATGTTGTATTTGCATTATTGGTCAGTTTTAACAGTGGTTAACAGGTAAACACAGTGAATATTGTGAACATGGTGGTGGGTAATTTTGGGCTGTTTTATCTTTCCCTTGAACAGAATTCAGAATTATTCACTCTCACTTATGGAGCCTTGGTCACTCAGTTGTGTAAGGACTATGAAAATGATGAAGAAGTCAACAAACAACTGGATAAAATGTGAGTCTCTCTTTCTCCATTTCTCACCTATCCATCCAATCTGGTCACATTAAACAGAGATTACAAATTACCTTTTTTTTTTTTTTTTTTTTTCTATTTTCTAAGATTGTAGATTGAACAGTCTATGAAGTGTAAGGAATATGTTTATATTATTAGGTGCTGTAACTGTTCACCATTTCTTTTACATTTGTCACTTTCCAGTTTTCAGTTTGTATTAGTGGAACAGAGAGGATTTAGTGTGGATGTTGTATTGTCAATGTTTGCGCTGGGTGTAGGCGTTAAATTTGGAGTGGTGATTGTGCCATCCAGTCTGCTGAAGTTGGGTTGGGTGGTATAAAGAGTATAAAATGTGCCACTCTAGTTTTTTCGAGAGCTGTCTCTCCCCACCCTGTTAAATGAATCGTGCAGCTGTAGGTTACACCCCTGGTTTTTTCAGATGCATGATTCTGTTCCCCACTTGGCCATATTTCTCAAATTCAATTCCACTGTTAGAGTGGATCCAGATGAAAGAGATGGAAGACAGTGTTGATGGTCTTTTTTTTTTTATTATTAGCAAGTTCACATCTCATGTTGTACTGCACTGATTCTTTCAGCTGTTGGGTTAATATGTAATAATAAAATGTATGTAAACATGTAGACTATTGTTCAGAAGTTAATTATGTTTTTAAAAGAATATGTAAGGCTGCATTTATTCATTCAAAATACAGGTAAGAAACAGTAATACTCTGAAATAGTATTACAATTTAAAATACATGTTTTTGATTGCAATATATTTTAAAATGTACTTTATTCCTGTGATGGCAAAACTGAATTTTCAGCATCATTACTCCAGTCTTCAGTATTACATGATCCTTCAGAAATCATTCTAATATGCTGATTTGATGCTCAAGAAAAAAATCATATTATTATCAATGTTTTAAACAGTTGTAATATTTTTTTGCAAAAACCGTGGTACTTTTTTTAGGATCTTTGGTGACTAGACAGTTAAAAAAAACAACGGACTAGTATATAGTTAAAATAAATACCCTTATCAAGTTTTCAAAGGAAAGAGAAATGCCTTCCATGTCCAATCAAAATCAAAACCTTGAAGTAAACTACACAGGGTAAAAAAAAATAACTACAATGTGTTTTCATTTTTCTTTGTTGTTAATTGCACTGAAATTTACATGCACTTATTGAAAAGCAGTTCTGAAAAGCATTTGTCTGCTCTAATTGCTGTGTGCATATCTCATATTTACCATCCAGTTTTTTCTAGTAATAATTTTGCATATTATTGGGCCTGTGCAAATAATTGTATTAATTTATTTTTATGTTTGAGTAAGTACATATTTGTTGCTTTTATTTGTAGAAATATTTTGCTACCGTGTTGGGTCGCCGCCACTTGATGTCCAATGTAAAATCTGAGCCCTGAATCAAAACCAGTCAGGAAGCTCTGTTTTAAAGATTGTGGGAAAAGCAGTGAGGATGCGTGGAAAGCCCTGAGATGCTTGGAGTCCAGCGGTTGTGATTTAGAGAATCAGTGGGCAGTGTGTATTCTTTGGCTGAGTGGTCTTTTCATTTAAACCGTGCCTTGAACTAATCCAGTAGTCCCACTGATATTGGGTTTGGCAACATGTATGAAATACAATCTTTTTTTCCTCTTGCTTCTTTAAAGCATCAAATATGATATAAGCAAAAGCAAGATTTGACATTCTCTCCATCTAACAAGTTTGTATCTCTCCTTTCACGAAGACCTTCAAAGTAGAAAGAGGTTATAGTTCTTATGATTGCGTTGGTGGGTGAAATGAGAGCGATTGAAAGCGAAGTTGCTCTGACAATGACACAGTTTCACAGTTTCTCTTCTCTTCTTCCATCCTTTCAAGGGGATACAATATCGGAGTGCGTCTGATTGAGGACTTCTTGGCTCGGTCCAGTGTGGGGAGGTGTCACGATTTCCGAGAAACGGCCGATGTCATTGCAAAGGTAACGTGAGTACTTGGAGCCAATCAGAGCGCATGCTGAGCCCTCCCTTAGGCCAAGCGAGAGAGAGAAAGAGAGAATCGGGAAGCAGGCAAGCATGTTAATGCGCAAGCAAGTGACTGGAATTTGAACTTCAACCTGCAGTAGCCCACATATTTTCTTAGCTTTCATCACATCTTTCTACCGTTTTTAATTTTTCAGAGTCACACAGCTTGAGAAACATCCACGCTATGCTATCGCAAAGCCAATTGGTGGGCCGTCTGTGCGGTGTTAAGAGTGAACCAAGACACTTGTGTACCTCTCTGCTTGTTTTCTTTGGTCTGCGAGAGCGACAGACTCTGCTTTTTAATGAAACAATGCACCTCACCCTAAGGGTATAGGGTTCACACTGACAGGATTGACAGAGCGTTCTTCCCCCTGTCCATCACCTGTTCATGCTTGCTTGGTCTCTGTCTGTCTGTTCTCTTTTCTTCTTCTGTTTTCTCTGTCTTTCTCTCCCAACTTTCCTCCACGTGTGCCACGTTGTCGAATGTTAATCCAAAATGCATCGCTTTGCTGGGACCCTGATCAGAATCTTAAATTTATGGGTCTTAAAACAATTTTTTATTAAGTCACTTTAATGAGGGTTATAATGTGAAGGATTTTGGTTGCTGAGCAATGCAGTGACTGGGAGCATTCAAATGATGTGCGTTCACAGGTGTGTGTATTTTGGCTATTTTACGGCTTCAAACAGGGCACATCCATTCTGAATTTAGGATCAAAGCCTTTTTATTATGGAGTTACTTACTGTGAAGCTGTTTTTGCACTGATGTTCCGAGGATGTAAGGGATGCACAGTATTTAAATTGTTCAATATAAGCCAATAATTGTTTTCATTATAATATTAATTCATTTTATTATTGCCTTAAAAAATAGGAATTGCTTTAAATGCTTCAAGCATTTTTATATAGTGTAGAATATTTTATAGACTATTTGAGTTATTATTTAAAATTGCTTTTGTTTTCATATTTTTACTTTTTTTACTTTAATTTTAGTCATTTTAATTTTAGTTCATGTTTTAGTAAGTTTGCTATGTGCATTTGTCATTTTTTATTAGTTTTGGGTTTTTAATATTTATTCAATAGCTAATTAATTTTTATTTAAATTTTAGTTTTAGTAATTTCAATTTAACCTTGTTTAGTTCAATTAGTTGCCATTTCTAATCTTATTTTTCATCTAGTATTAATATTTTATCCGGGTTATTTCAGTTACCAAATTTTTTTATATTTAATTGTTCACAATAACAGCACTTGCAACAAGTGATTTTAGGCATCGCAACATAATGTACAGTATGAAAAATAAATATTAATTTTGAGATTTGATTGAGAAATTAGCTACATACTTGTACTGCAAGTAAACATCCAATATAAACATATCAATTTAAAGAAGGTAATACTAACAATAAAAAATGTAGTATCAGCCTATAACCAAAATGGTGCCAGTGCCATGCATCCCTAAAATATCTTATTCTACCTTATAGTAATCTTATTCTTTGAGTTTGTGTCCAGGTTTCTAAAATAAAAAGAATACATTGTCAAATCAGTAACTTTCATTTTATTTAATTCACTGGATTGCCTAATATTGTTAATATTTAAATGTTTTTTAATTTTAAAGTTAATTGAATTTCCAGCAAAAACTATCACATTGTGATATACTGTTAGTGTGATGTAAAATGATCAAGAGTTTGGTCTTCTTATGGCCTGTCCTCAAAACGTCTTTTCAAACCCGTACTGTGCAGTTGTGCAAAAAGTCATTTCAGTGTCAGAGTCGTGAATACAGCACCTAAAAAGAATGTGGCAGCTCTGCAAAATCACTTAATGTGGCCCTGACATCATAGATGTAGGCAAGCGAGTTAACATGAAGACTCAAGAGCCTTTTTGTCTTCACATTAACAGGTAGCCTTCAAGATGTACTTGGGTATCACCCCCAGCGTTACCAACTGGAGTCCTGCTGGAGATGAGTTCTCTCTTATCCTCGAAAGCAACCCATTGGTGGACTTTGTAGAGCTTCCTGACAACCACAGTAATCTAGTTTACTCCAACCTGCTCTGTGGAGTGCTGAGAGGAGCTCTTGAAATGGTGAAGAGCATGTTTGCGTGAGATGAATCGATGATCTTCTGCTAACCCTCAATTACCATTCACACTGAGGTTATTTTTCTACTCCTGCAGGTTCAAATGGCAGTGGATGTGCGATTCGCTCAGGACACACTAAGAGGTGACAATGTGACAGAAATTCGCATGAAGTTCATCAAAAGGATCGAGGAGAACCTGCCAGCTGGAGATGAATGAAACTGAGACTTTTGATTCAAGAGACTTTTTATGTTGGTTTGGGAACCAAAAACATCTATTTTGGTCAAGAAGACCAACCAATCCCCAAACATTGTAAGTATTGCAATGAGAATTCACCGTCGAGAAGGTTTCTCTCGATGTGTCACCAAGGTTGGCATGTTCTTTCCACCTGGTCCATGTTTTTTATTTCATATAAATACCTTCTCAAGTCTCTTTTTGTATGTCAGTTTGTCTCTAGTGTATTTTTTGTTATTCTTTTTGCATTTAACTCATACATATGGCACAGAAGGTCTAATTTATTTAGTCAAGTATCGTAATTAGATTGAATAAATCATTAACTACCAACAACTGTGGCCAATCCCCTCATTTATCATTCTTCTACTCAATAGGCCTTTGACACAAACTAATATTTGTTCAAAGTTGCAATAAAGCGCTCATTTGAGCGGACCATATCACACTGCTGTTTTAATGTCCATAACGCTTGTATCGAAAACAACTTTAGATGGCTAATCTAAAACCAACATTTGAAGAAAGGGCCCCATGTTCGCCAAGAACAGAGCCGTAGTCTTGTGAGACGCACATGTTTTGTAGAGGGCCAGTGGTGTTAAGGGGAGTCTGGGAGGGGTCTAGGTATGTAGATAATGGGACCTGTGTGTGCCGAACCTGTGGCAGGTCCCTCCACACGTATGTAATGAAGTGTCACGGCAGCCCCCATTGCCGTCTTCGACTTGTCATGTACTGGCCCTTGCATCGTGGGACTGTTATTCCTACAGCGCGGCAGCACGATGTGGTTAGAGTTAAACAACAATAACAAGGGCCTAATTCGTCTCAGATGTTTACTCAAGCAACGTGGAAGCAATCAGGGCCTGGAGGTTCACTGGTGCATGTGCAGGACAGGGCTGTTTTGGGAGCCAGTGCGTTTTAATGGTGTAGCCGAGGGGTTCACGGTCGTGCTGACCAGTGGGAAGGGGAAGGCCGTTCGCTTAAAGCCATTAATTTCTCTGGAGCAGCTCAAAGTTCGTTCCTGACACCTGTTAATCGCCTTACGTCATGATCTGGGCTTCTTTTTCCAGAATTCCACACCTCGTCAATCACAAATGAAAAGAAGCTTACTGCTTCTAGTACTACTTCCCATCAGCTATAGATTCGGTTTTATAAACTAAAGCCCTTTCAGATGCAGTTTCCATGTGATTTGATTCACACTGATGTGTTGAATAATGCATTCATTGTGTAAGTGTATTGTTTTGTTACATGGAGCCACTAGAGGTAGCTGTGAGCATTGTGGTGGGTGACCTTTTTTTCTCTTTCCATTCTCATTTAATTTTTCTGTTTCTCTTTAATTTGGTATTTGATTGCTCATGGGGTCCACCAACTGCTTGTTTTTGAGTCTCTGGGGCTGGGAAATTATTTTGTGGAATATATTCTTTATCCACTCGCTCTTGATTCAGGGACATTTAGAAGAAAAACAGTGGAAAACGTATGCAGAGCCCTGTCAGGCCGAATCCCTCGTCCCCTCTCGCTAGATTATGCATACAATGTATGTATTCTGTACAATGTGTATATTGGAAAGCGAGGGAAGAGGAAATGGTTTCGTGCAGACATTTGATGTAAATCATTTGGCAGAATTAGACTCCTGTATCATGGGGATATACAGCTGGGATTGTGTACTGCGTGAAAACTTGTATCACTCTTCCATATGCTCTCAGGAATTTCTCTCGCTCCTTTCTCCCATCTTAACAATGCAGGATATCTCCTTGACCAAGCATCCGAAACAAAGTGATGTGTCAGTATTCATTAACCATCACGGTCACCTTTAACCAATATGAATCTCGGCATGAAGAATGACTCCAGACTATGAGATGACCTCCTCATCATGTTTTTCGTCATCTGTATGAGCTGCTCATGTTGGTGTGGCCACCATACTAGGCCAATACTGAAATTCTTCATAAGGCACAAAAGAATTCCAAGAAGCTCTTTTCCACAAGGAACTGATTTTTACAAGCTATTTTTGTTTCACGTCTAAAGGTAGGTCAGTGGCAGCAAATGAAAGAAATGATGCCTGAAACTTCATGCAGTTTGTGTATGTTCTGTTATATGCATCGGTTTTTGATTGGATTTTTAGATGTGGATGTTGACTGGAGGGGACTGGTTTAAGCAGACTAAATAACTGGAGAAGTTCGGCATACATCACCAGAGATGAGTTGTTTTCACAGAACGTTCCAGTTATGATAGTCTGATTAAACATCACAAGGTCAAAAGTTAAAAAAATGAAATGTATGCACGGATGAATTGTTCATAATATCTATAACCATGCATTTAGAAAATAGATAGGGTGATTTTAATTTCATTCTGACATTAACAAGAATAGCTCATTCAAAAAAAAAAAAAAATTGTATTTATTTTTTTTATTTACTCGTGTTTTAAAACCTGTATGATTATGTCCTTAGAATGCAAAATTAGATGTCTAGCAGAATGTCCAAGATGCTCTTTTGCATACAATGAAAGTGAATGGTGACCAAGTCAGACAAGCAAGATTTTCTGTAAATATCATCTTAATTTTTTTTTATATATATTATGGAAGTCTTATAATGAAATATAGTGCATGTATAGTGAAATATTGTTCATATGGACTACAGTTTTAATGAATTTATGCCCTTTTTTGTTCTTTTTGGAGCTTGACAGTACTTGTTGCCAGTCCACTTTCATTATATGGGATAGCGCAGAGTGAACATTTTGCAAAACATCTCCTTTTGTGTTCCACAGAAGAATGAAAGCCATATGGGTTTGGAACAGCATGAGTGTGAGTAGAAACTCATGACAGACTTTTTTTATTTAGGGGTGACTGTCCCTTTAAGAATGTTATTAGGACAGTTCTAGCTTACAAGTAGCAAAAGTTACGTATGCTGGAAACGAGACGGTACACACCAATCTCATTTAAACCCTCTAAATGCAACCATGTGACCTATATCAGAAACAAATGCTGAATGGCACGCTGAAACAATAAAATCCTGCGGATGGCCTGCTGCTGGCTCACCATTATTGAATCCCCCTCATCCATTCTTCCGTCTTTCTTTTCTTCTTGCTTTCTTTCTCTGATTCTTCCACTGTATCCCCCACTTTCAAGCCTTGCCAGGACAAAAGGATTGGCAGCAAAATGATCGGAGGTCAGAGGAGGGAAACAGAGCAGGGCAAGACCGAGTGCGTTTCAAAAACACACCTTGTGGGAATATCAACATGCCCTGGAGCGTGGAGAACCGACCCAATGCTGGAGAGCCATCACAGCCCATCTCATGGTGTCCAAGTCTCCCACAGCTGTTCTGGAGCACAAAGGAGATGACACATGAATGGATGATCTTCCCTGGCTCACAAGAACAGCAGCATGCACACTGTTTCCAGTAAGGGTCACGAGACAGTAAATCAAAGGATCCGAGATGGAAATGCAACAAACCCTCTTGTCTGAGGTAATTCTAAGATGTCAAGAAAAGATGTAATTAGATCTTTGAGGAACGCCATATGTCAAAGACTTTTCCTATTAGTCCTCAAACATTTGTTTGTTTCTTATTTAATTCATAAAATCTTCTGTTGAACAAAGATTTTTCGCTTTTTTTTAGGCACCACTATTTAGAGGATTATCTTGGATAGGTCACCATATTTATAACATGTAAAATGTGCTACTTCCACTTTCCCATGACTACTTCTATATGCTGATCTGAATCAAACACATCTGGGACAAATAGAGAGCATAACTCCTCTGCCTCACACAGCAACCTCTGGACCTGTTGCCAATGTCTTAAATGGTACTTGAAAGGTCCTCTTTTTCCATTGTATCCCCAGACTAATAGATCATATCACAGTGAGTTTCAGTATGTTGAGAGGATTGATGGGAATTATTAAAATAATTCATTTAATTGCTTAATTTCAGTAATATGCCATTGTTTGCTTAAGGTCATATGTTGTTGTGTACTTGTATAGTGGCCCAAAGAAAAATTGAACACTTACATCACACTTAAAATGACTGAATGTTATATAACAAATTATCAAACCAAGTAGAATGTGAGATGAGAGAAACAAATTTCTACATCCAGGCACTGACATAGATTTTAGTATTTAAAAAGTCATACAGGGCAACATATTAAAAAGCACCAATGCATATCAGCTCAAACAGTAGCATTAATTTTAAAGAAAAATAGCACAAACACACTTTTCAAGGAAAACATTTGAAGGTTTACATGATACAATTGTTCAAATGCACATATATTTGGTAGCATTCTAGTCGTCAGACATTAGCGGACCATGTTCATTCATAGTTAATGTGATGAACTACACCTGTAGTTACTCTACTAGAACATCTGTGTGCACATGACTTAAGTGTCCAAAAACATTTGGGACAGCTGTTTGTTAATACAAGAAAAGAAATTCAGCATTCTTGATTCTGACTGGTTGTGAAACTTTCTTTGACTATTAAGTAGTTCCATGTTTGTTGACCGATTTAAAGTTGATTATCACTGTACCATGTTCAGTTTTAGCTGTTTCTAGACTAAAGGTGAGGAAGTAGTTCTATACACAAGAGCGTTTTAGGAATAAAACCTGAAAATGTCTTTATATAAACATAAAAACATTTGGTAACTGGTACAATGGTGTATGCTTAATGTAGTTATATTTATTTTTGCTATTGAATGACAGGATACACTTACCTCACTCAGGTCTGCACAAAGCTGCATTAATGTATGAAAATGCATGCTGTTCATTTGTATATTGACACTGCAGACTGGACAGTTCTATAAAATCAAACCGAGCATGGTCCAAACTAATTACTGAGCTTTCCAATGAATGACATTTCTTGAATACATAATTGTCCTCCTGACATGTTTTTCTCAGGCTCTGTTTTAATTAATATGGCTTCTGTTGGAAAACCAAACAAAACATGACACAGCACTCCATCATATGAACATGGCCCGCTGGTGATGTCATTACTAGTCTGCTTAACATGAATGCTCCCCCACGTCAAAGCTGCCGTTCCAATCGAGCAGTCAAGTATGTTTTGAGTTCTTTATTGTGTAATAAACCAGGTCCAAGACCAGACCCACCCTTTTAACTCATTTTGAAAGCGAATGAGGTTATAACAGCCCAGTCTTTCACTGCAATAAATGCACATACACATACAGCAGTGGAGGTCTGGGTGGAGGTCTAGTCATGTTTCGGTATGCTCGCTTGAAGAATCACAATAAAGCTTTTTCATTTATTTATTTCCCTTCCGAACAGACGGAGCCTTTTCTGCATTTTGCACATTTTTATACATGTAGAAAACGATTACAAACCACCCAACAGAGTCAAATTGCCCAAATCTCGAAATTGCAGGAAGTGCCATTTAGCTCCCTGTTTTCCCTCTCTCGCTCAACTCTAATTTACTTGTGATTTTGTGTGTCCCGAGTCGATCTGAAAGAGAGAATGTTCTGGAACAGAGGATGGGCTGTGGAGACCAGAGCGGTTTCTGTCATGAGGAGATGGAATGCTCAAGCAGACCCACATGAATGAGTCACTATGGAAACAGTCGAAACGTTCCAGAGTAACTTGTGTACACATTGCGCCATGTGTGCCCAGCGAACTGAGAAGAAAAGTATAATTCTTACGATAGACTCTGTTTTCAATGGGCACGATCTTTACGCAGCATTTGAATGTTTCTTTTGGAAGGGGAGAGTTCTGGAGTGTATAGAAATGATGCCATATAATGAGATGTTTGGATTCATGGTGGTTTGATCTTTGTTTTTTTCTTTTTGCACTAAAAACACAGCCTATAGATGTTTATTGAAATATTTTTTTTTGCCCCATTAAGTTTAATGGTTCATAACACAAGTGGATGAACCCTTTGTATAAGCAGCGCTAATTCTTTTGGCATGTATGGCGATAAACTACCCCTCACAGAAGGATGTCATGGAGCGCTGCATTGCCTGAAAGACCTCTTTATTTTTTTCTTGGGCCACCAAGAAACATTGATTAGCGTCTGATTATATAAACCAGCCATGAACAAAGCGATTCCTCAGCTGAGCTTAAAAGCAAGAAGAGTTCTCAAGAGTTCAGATCCATTGAGTATTACTGTTGTTTAATAGAACCATATGAGTGTGCTATTGCTGCATAATTGCAAGTAGATGTATTTGTGTGGGCGATGACAGCGCAGAGAACAGACGCGCTGACCTTCGGTACAGAGTGCCGGCGACGGTCCAAGAATACGACAAGAGGCGGGTGTCAATGCCACATATTCTGCAGAACCTCTCTGAGCTAAATCTGAAAGCTGGGTGTTATGTCTGGGGCAGATTTGAATCTCATGACTCTTGGGCCAATCCTATTTCTAACTGAAAAAAGGTACCTGCGCTATGAAGTTCCACAGGGTTCCTTTCACCACCTTCCTGAGACATAACACTCGCTCTCGCGCACACATCAATACAACCACATAAATGGCTTAAAAACGGTGCTTTCTGCATGTCTCTGAAGAGCCGAGCCATTAAATTTATTTTCATATTCAATTCATATTCAACTAGAGTACTCATATTGTGAGCAGAAACCAAAATTTGGAGACGGCAACTCGCAACCACAACCCTTAAGTAACCTTATAAACACACTGGCTCATGAATGTCAATTAGGTGATGTAACGCAGCAGATTTCAAGCTGTGAATCTTGTAGAAACAAGTGGGACCTAAGTGTGAGAATGATGCCTTACCAGAAATGTGAAGTTCTCAATGTCAATTAACAAGTTCGTTGGTGGGCATAACATGACACATCTTAGATCCCAGCAGTATTTCCTGCACCGCTTTCAGTAGCCCAAGAGTTCAAGTTGGCATGAAGACTGGAAATGTGAGTAGAACTTTTGACTGTTCAATTGGACAAATTCACAACATAGTTGTATTATATGTAATATCTAAACAATTTAACTTACATTGGAAAGTTTTTGTCAAAATCTTGCCATTTTTAGTTCCTGAACATGATGAATGATAGGATATCATTCAGGCCCAAACATACAGTGGGATGTGTTGTCTGATTCATTAGCAAATGATTCATATGAACTGATTCTTTAAACAGATCATTGGAAAAGAGTCTGATTAATCCTTCACTGAATGAATTTGCCAAATCTGTCAGTGGGGCTGAATCAACATATGACTCATTTACTGAACAGCAAGTTACACGTTAAGGCCTTAATTACTATGTACTTGCATCAAAAATAAGTACAATGTCCTTATTGTGTTCATGTTGTGTTGCAAAACACTTTTGCTGCTATTGAGGTGGGGTACGAGTAAGGTTAGGGACAGGTTTGCTGGTATGGGTTGGTTTAAGGGTGGGTTAAGATGTAAGGGATGGGTCAACAGTGTAATTACAGAAATTACAGATGCAATTAGGTGTTCTTTTAAATATGAGTACAATGTAAAAACATGTTTGTACACAATAAGTGCATTGTATCAAATGTTAATTTAAATGCAAGTACATAGTAGTTAAGGCCACCTAATATAAAGTGAGACCCATCATTACATCATGTGCCCACAAAAAAAGAAAAAAAAAAACTCTCTTTATTACTATACCTCACAATCTTGTCTTTAACGGTTATCATTTTTATAGCTCACAATGAGGCTTGCATGTTTGTTTGATAAGTCAACACAACAAGTTGGCAGATGCTTCTGCTTGTTGTTTAAGCTGTCATTTAAAGAACCAGGTTCAATTTTTATTCCAATGCAGCAAAGCAAAACAAAGCTTTTAAAACATGATTATTGGCCATAAACTCCACCTAAATGCAGAGTAAAATTTGGCCTAATGAGTCTTTCCATTCAAAGATGAAGTGTACAAATAGCCATTGGTGTTACGTGCAAAGAGGAGGAAGCTGGAAAAACCAAAGCTTCCATCTTGTGGGTGGAACTCGACACATGTTAGGCCTGGCATGGTGAATACTTCAGGCCCTTTCACACTGGTGGTTGAACCCCGAATGTGCAGGTCTGAAACTTCTTATTTTGACCCTGGTGATAATGAAGTGTTGACAGCTTGTATTGTTTTTGTAACACTTTATACCTAATACCGTGATTCTGGAAATGTTTTCTTGGGCTTCGTTAGTCTTCCTACACCTTAGACAGAAACAGCTATACAAACTGCAGTTCAGCAGGGCATGTGTCAACAGCAAAGTGTGCTGGTTCTGTGTTTGCGAACACGTGTACAGTTATACTTGCTCCCTAATCACATTAATACTTACTGCCTGATAGCTTTCAGACAAAATGTTCAAATGATGTTTTTTCAGCTGTATTGTAATGCTACCAGATATTTGGATCCAGATCTTTGATACACTCTTTTGTGTCTAATATTTTTCATACAAATGAACAACGATTTTCTAATGCTACAGACAAATAAATAAGAAACCCTCCGGACTCTATTCTATGTTGTTGCGGGCCCTAAAATCCATTTCAGATTTTAACACAGGTTTACTGCAGCCTAACTCCTAAGTCTCATCTGTGATTCGTATCAGAGTAAATTTAACCCAACAGCAACTCTGAATGAAGAGTTAAAATAAGCTCTTTTTGTTTTTTGTTTCTTTTTGGTTTCATTTTGTTTTGGGTGCATGTAAAGCTATGAAAAAAGCAAAGTTGAACGACGGAAAGAGACTTAAATATCTGTCAAACAAGGCGCTAATTAGAACAAGCTAAATCTGTAATTTATACTGTATGTGACAATTTCATCTCTTTCTTCTTTATACTTGAGGAAAAAATAAACACTTGTCATGATTTATAACATAAATAAACACTTTATATCCTTTATAGGGCTCCCATCACATACCGCATGAATCATATGCTCTTTGTGATTGCTCAGCTTAACATTTTAGTTATTAGTCACCAGAGGCTCCATAACTCAAAGCAAGAGTAAATTTATGTGCTCCCCAGCTTCGCGTTCTCTCTGAATCGTTTTCAGGTGATCAACTATCTATTTGGCAACTGTACCTACCTTTTGTGGCGATAAACCGGAGTGTTCTGCCCTAATTCTAACAGAAGCACATTTGAACCTTGTCTTGAACATTTTGTTCTTTCTTAACTTCTTTTCAATGTCCAGACCCCTGTTTGGGACAATTTCTTCCAAGCCATGTCTTTTTGACAAGTTATAATTTATTTTATTGTTTATTTATTTTTTATCTGCTTTTTGTTTTAGTTATTAATCACTAATCAGTCAAATCTGACATATTGAAATAGCATTCTCTCTACTAGAAAGGTAGTAAGTGAAATTGTATCTTTCAAAAAAGAATTGTAAGATCATTGGATTTAAAAGACATTTTTAATTCCCTCTGGTCATGTTCATCTGTCAACATACTCAAGTTGCAGTCAGTGTGTGTATGTATTTTCTCTGTGTTAAGCTGTTTAGGCCTTGAGTTTGACCATGAACAGAACATATTTAGCCTCCTGTGGTAATCATTTAGCTAAGCAATACATGCCAAATTCTTTTTTACACCAAGAAAGAGCAAGACATAGATCCATCACCCAGAAAGAACCATCCAGGGTTCATCTCACAGGTGTAATATTCCCTGTTGATGTATAAATCTTAGTGTTTTAGGGTAAAGGTGCATGTAAGCAGCTGGAAAACATTGATTTGACTGTACCACCTGGGAGCTGTTCATGAAGACAAGCTCCAACCTGGATGTGCAGGTTCCCACCATCACCAATAGCATAACATTCTGTGTGGACTCAATAATATCCACAAAACTGATTGCCATTTTCCCAACAACAAACCCAAAGCAGCCCAGAGGCATCCTCAGTGAAAAGTAAAGAGTGTTTAAACAGGATCTGTTGCGGAAACAAAACTGTTCAACAAAAAGGTGAAATGAGCCATGCATCCAACAAGCAAAGAACAAACGATACAAAAACAAGGTTGTGCAGAAGTTCATTCAGGGTGCATGAGCAAAAACTTTGTTTGCTGCTGCTAACATGAAGTCTGAGAGGAGATGTGAATGTTGAGGAAATCAAGAGGTTCTGTACTTGCTTTGAGAAAACTGACCAGACATGTACCTTACAAAAACAAGATGTGCTACACCTGCTAAAAATATTTTCTATATTTGGAAATATGTTGAAATGTGTAATGCAGACATATTGACAGTATCTACAAAGTGTTTTCATATGAACATCTTTTAAAACATATTATTTTTGGCCTATTTACATCTAGCTTTGTATATGTGTGTATGGTATAAATAGATTTGAAAAAAAAAATTAAAAAAATTTCAGGGCTTCACACACCTGTTATTTATGTTAACCTATTTTTCGATCAAGAGAGTTTGTTTTAGCTTCAAATGAGTCTCTTGTACACATTAGGGAGAAAGATGTTAGTATTTTCATTCATGGAAGAGTTCATGAGAGAAACCGTTGTAAAGTATTTTGCTGATATTCTATCCCCTCTATCACTGAGACAGGGTAAAGGAAGCCCATTTAATTTTTGAAACAGACCAGCCTGCACAGTTTTCCCATTAGAAATACAGTCTGGGATTGGATGCCCCTGAGAACTTATTCTGGCATTATCCCCAGATCACCTTTCATACAGTATGAATTCATTTCCTGAATTGTCTGGAAAGCTTTCATTCACTTGTATAGGTTTTAGCCTAAAGGTTTGGCTATAAAGAACCTCATTTACCTTAAAGTGTAAAACATTAAGAAATCCATTATGACCATAATAGTATGCCAAAGGCAGGTGTTTAATTACGAAACCTTTGGCTTGTATACTTACAAACGTTACAGAAAGAGCAATGCATAGGTAGAGAATGTGTGAATGTAAAAACATGATGAAGAAATGTGTTCCAGACAGACTGTCAGTGGGGATTTTCAGTGACTAAATGGCGACAAATGACTAAACTATTGTTTATGAGCGAGCCAGTGACCCACTTATTCAACCGAATTGTTTAAAAACACTGATTCATTCAAGAACAAAACAAGTGAATATGAGTGAGTCACTGAATTAGTCAATCAACTGGTTTGTTCAAAACGCTGACTCTTTCAATAATGAAACGAGTGACTATGAATGTATCACTGAATCTTTCACTTAAAGCAGCTGCAACCAGTTCTGCTGCTGCTGTTTGTGTTAGCTGGTAGAAAAAAAAAAAACAAAAAAAAAACCAGACAATGTAAGTGGCAATGTGTCCAAACTTTAAGTTAACCATTGTTAACATGTTGTATTGAACTTTTGAATAACAGTTCACTATAGTAAGGCCTGCAGCCTTGTGTTGTCAGTTGAATCTTGTTGATATTCAGAAATACAGGACTCTTCTCCTGTGATAGGCCTACTGCTACATCATACAGTAACTTCAGGAATGTAAATGTATGCAATTTAACTTAATTTGAGGTGCTTACATTGACAACTAGCTCTTGCACATGAAAACTGCAGTAAAAGCTGTTTTGCTTGTTTTTGCTTTCATGCCCCAATATCACTGGTCTGAAAATAAGGTACATGATAATTTAGACGGTTACTAGAATTATGAATGATGGATTGAGTTTTGTTTTAATAGCAGAAAATGTGAATATTACCAACTCTAGACAGACCACATGCTGTTTTGCTGATGACAACTTCTCAATGTTCTTCTGAGTAGATCTGAAAAAATCCAGGTATTTTGTCTCTGATCAAATATCTTAATGCTGAAGAGATGTATGTTGAGGTATGTACCATGTTTTACTCTCAGATCTTAATTTCACATGGAACTCAGGGCCAGATTTACTAAAAAGGGCAAATAAGCAGAGTGCTATTCCATAAAAGCGCAGATGGGAGGGTAAAATTGTGTGGGTGATTTACTTACAAGGTGCACATTAAAGAATACAACGCGACATCTCATTTTCATAATGACCAGCGCAATCTACCAAGAGCAGCGCAAATTAACACCTGCTTTAAGACATTTTTTTGGGACGTTAAATAATGTGCAATACCAATCGAGCGCAAATCTTAGTAAATCGCGTTTCGTGGTTCATTTAAATGCTTTCCTCCCATAAATTTACAGATCAAAAGGGAAACTCCTACAAATACATATTCAATTAGGTGAGTCGCAAAATTAACTGTCCACACCTTTTCAGCGCCAATTTCACACTGTGTCTTTAATAAATCCTGACAATAGTTTTTTAATGTCAAATTAGGGTTTGAGTTGGCACAAGATGATAGTAAATCTGGCCCTAAATCTGCAAAGCGTAAACCGTACAGCTCCAACCAAAAAAAAAATTTAAATTAATTGTTGCAAAGTGGAACTACCACACTTAAGGTGCAGCCACATTCACCATTGTTCAGTGATTTTTCACTGGCTAAATCCAGTAATTTCAATAGGAATCCATGCAATCTAGATTTTCGTGTGAGGGTGTAAAATTTCCCTATGCAGATTTTGCAACAGGTTCAAGTTGCTACAGAAAGCTAGTTGGTTTGTCTTCTGTGTGAGCTGTGTGTCATCACTCCAGCATCTTTGTGACTGAAAACACCTGTAGGATTCTCATCTAGCATACAAAAAAAGGTTAACAAGTCACTTATTAACAAGTAATTTTTCTTTTTCTGTATTGAAACTTCTAGTGCTATTCATCAGAAATGCCAATGGGATGAACTGTAGGTACTGCTAGAAAATATGAACAAAGCAATCCACCCACTTCCAGGACAGTAGGGATGCATCTTTCCTCTGTGAATGAACGCTTGAGGGATCTTGGCTGCTACTGGCAGCTGGAATAACAACCCATGACACACAGGAAAGGAAGGGTGGAGTTCACTGAAGTCTTTCCTGAACTTAGGAAGTAAGCCAGCTTCCTTTTCCTGTCATTTCATTGATATGAATAATTGTCTTTTTGTGCCTGAATTGACCTTTGTATCTTTAAAACACCCTAATACGGAAGATTGTGTGTTATTACAGTGTTTTACAAAATTGCGAGGTCCTCTACAGGCCGTGTTACCTGAAAAGAGCCTGTTTGTGGACAGATAAGATCTCAGTTTCGCTTGTGACAGACTGTGCCATGACCTTGTATACTTAACAAATATCATCTCATGGTAATTGATGGGTAATTGTCGTTGGACTGAGAGACAGACATTTAACGGTCACTGGTCTGCAATAATTGCCTTCTATTATCCTAATTTGGATGAGTGAGGGCAAACAAAGCTGTCAAACAGCACCGGTGAACAATGGTTATCAATGTCTTTGGCAGTTGAGTCGTCTGGGAGCCCGTCCACATGGTCGCTGTTAAGATTTTTAAGGGAAAACAGAAAGACTTCCGAACCTCACTTTGTTCTTTTTACAGAAATGAAACATGCTGCTTTGAGTTCATGTGCTATTCCCAGATGTTAAACTCTGAAACGTGGTTTTTAAGCATATTATACTGGGTCTCCCCATGTAAGCAATCATGGAAAAGATGTTTCCTTCTTTTTCCCCCTTGTTTATTTCCTGTTATGTTGATGAAATGGCAACAAATGCTTCTTAACCCAACCAGACCTGGTTCTTGATTACTGAACCACATGGATTATGTGATATTTTTTTGTAAATTTGAATCTGAAAGCAAGGTTGATCTAGGTTAGAATGACTTCACTGCTCGAAGACTTGTTTCCATTTGGAAATTTTGAGTGTGACTTCTGCTGCTATGCTCAGTAAATATTAACTACACCAGTAAGAACAAGATGGACATGGACGAAATAAAGAGAGGGAATGTTTTGCCCTGCCGTTTACTTGGCAGTGGAAAGAGAGGGCAAGGAGCCGAGACTCTTTCGGGGTCTAATTATGACTTTCAGATGAAGAGAAACCACAGGAAAGCCGTAGATACATTCTCTCATTCCAGGACCGCTGGAACATCTCTTGCCAATATAGGGATTCCATCCCTGAAAAAAAAAACTGTGAATTAACCTTTCTGAGGCCATTTTCCTCCATTTTGTTGACTATTACGCTTGCATATTTCAATCTGAATAGGGAAAAGGAAATATATTGGCAGCGGTGACCATCTTTCTCCACTATATATATATATATATATATATATGAGCTTGAAGCTTAGTATTCGTTTCCTTTTAGTATTTTATGTCTGCGTGTAGTGTAGTTGCACATGTTACGGAGGCCTGAGGGAGCTTTTGTAGCGATGCTGGGCAGAGTGTGTGAAGTTACATAACCATGTTGGAAACAAGGTTTTGATAAATGTACTCCAACTGCTTTTCTCCAGTCAGCCCTACCAGGCACCATATTGCTGCAGTAACAATTGGAATCACAAATAGTCAGATGTAATATCAGTCAAACATGCAAACGGTTCTTCAGTTTCTACATGTAAACTAGAAGATCATTTTAGGACTACAAATAAGTATGTATCCCAAGAAAGATGATTTTTATGATGGTAAATAGGGAAACGATTAACTCATATCCTGTTTTGAAATACAAGCCAGAGATTCTGTTGACTGACTGATGAAGTGTTTTGGATCATCTACTAACCAAAATGGCTTTCTTAACTTTTAATGTAGTGAAACAGAGAAGCTTCCTTCATCTTGTTGTAGACATTTAGTAGTTGGATATGATTAACATTTACATTTAAATTTATGCATTTAGCAGACGCCTTTATCCAAAGTCCAAAGTTTGATCCACTTACAACAGAGGCCTAATTATGTATTTTGCTCAAACGTTGTACATATCAGGCTGCAGTTGTATGTATCAAATGCAAGGTTGTCTGGAATTGTAAAGCTTACAGTGTGCAAGTTATTCCATCTGTGAATCTGGTGTCGTTCTTCTTTTCTTTTTATATTGACTTGACGTGGGTTCAGTTGATGTCGTATAATTTATAGACAGAGATGATTTGATGGAACATATACATGCAGGGTCCAAAATAAACTGGCATACAGTGGTGGTAAATTGAGAAAATTTACTGGCCATGAATATGTTATTACAAGCATTGAAACCATATTGTGCATTATATCATTATTTTATTATTAATAATAATTTTTTTTTGTCACTATATGTTCTGAAAAAAAAAGGTTTGGCCTCCCAGACAAACTTATTATAAGATTTTTTTTTTTTCATTTATTTATTTGAATCTCTTTTATTTGATTTAGTCATGGCATTATTTTGCATTAATTCGATGGGCAGCCGGCCTGTTTTATTTAATTACTGAAATGATTTTTTATTCTTGCATATGGTGGGTGTTAATTTTGGCCTGACATGCCTCTGTGGCTTTGTTCAGTTAGCTGAATGCACTGAAAAATTACTTTGTGCTCGACAGGGTAAACCACTTTGATTTTTATAGAACAGTTTTAATATAAGATTAATTAAAACAGATAAAGCAGTAGTCTTTTTGCGTTCATGTATATTTATGTTTACATTATGAGAAAGGAAGCGTGCAGGAAGACTATTTGTACTGAAAGTAAATATTAGCAGCTCATCCTGGGCCAGGAGCGCATTGTCGCCTCTCACTCTCTGACCTCAGTTCAGATAAGGGATGCAGTTTAGGGATGCATTTCCTCAACAGGATACAGTATACATCCTATTATTTACATCTGTTATTTCAACCTAGTTTGTCTCTATGGCCCTTTGTCGCACTTAACATATGGCTGACACAGATATGCATTTTCAAAATAGTTTTACAGTCTACAGGTATGTAAACAAGTTGTGTGACAGATACACAGTGAAACTGCGTTCTTTAAACCTCATCAAAATGCACACGTCAAGGTCAGATGTGATAGCCACTGATTTTACCTCCAGACTTCACATTAATATTTCAGAGATAAATAGTTCTAAAATTGTTGCTCACACTGAAAAAAAAAAAAAAATGGTGTAGGATTTGCCTTGACTCACTGTGAAATTGTAATTAATTTTACAAAGAAATGGCAAGTAGCCCATTTAATTAAAGATTAAATTTTGAAGTAGAAAGACTGAAATAGTATTTTCTTGTGAAATGTACACCAATAATCTTTGTTTTATTTAGACCTTTGATAAATATTTTTTTTACAGTGCACACATTTATATATTTTTTATTAATTTATTTTTATTTTACTACTCTCACAAAATTTTTAGATGTAATACAATTATTAATGATTTTAATCTAAAAAAATATTTAAATATAATATTTCTGTATATTCTTAAAATAGATTTCAACAACTATTATAATTGTAATAATTCTTTAATAATATTACTATAATTTAAATATTATTTCAGAATTTATATATATACATTTCTTCATATTTATGATAAAAATAAATAATAAAATAATAAAATTATACTTTTTGCAGAATAACAGTAAGATTTATAAACCTGCAGGTTTCGTATTGAAATTTCTGAGGTGATTTATTGTTGGGCTATTCTTTAGCATGGTGAGGCCTTGACACTGTATGGTTTCAGCTGCCACTTTCTGGTGCTAGTTCAGCTTGAGAAAGATCTCCTTATCGCATGGCTCCCTATTCTTAAATGTCAAGAAAAGGAGGAGCCGATTGGACTACTGATAGAACTAAGACACACTCTCTTTTTCACTTTCTCGCTTACTCCCTCTCTCTTTCTCCTTCCTTACAGTAACCTAATGTGTGGCACCATTATATTTGCTTATCTTGGCTCTAAGCAGAGGAGTTTCTTCCTTGCACTCAACACAACACAAAGTGGGTGTGGATGAGGAAAAGGGGGAGCCATACCCTGGCCTCTGACTTCTATCAGGCCACCTCAGCGGCTAGGGTTACCTCTTTTCATTCTGGCCCGGATTTTTTCCCTCCCTTTTTCCACATGGTACCATAGAGACTCTAGCTTCCCTCTGTGAGGTGACCTGCCCTGTCTAACTTGTCCTTGAGAAAACCACATACTTTCTGCATGCCTTCCACCAACAAAAGCCCCTCAGCCCATCCTGCCCTATTCTACTTGCTTTATTCGTTTTAGTCTCATTCTATCCCTTTATTTCTCTCTCGTGCACACACACAAATAATGCAATGTGTTTTGATTTTTGGCTTCGTGAAGCCGATTTTTGCAAGTGTGCAAACATGTCAGAGGTAATTCACAGTGATTGTAGCCTTTTATACAAATATTTCTAGTGCAATTTCAAGCCGGAATTCAAATAGTGAATTATTTCATGTCAGGTATTTGCTGAGATATCCACAATTTCATCCTGTACTTGGCAACCTGGACACGGTTTTATAAATACGCTTTTATATAGCTTTTAGATAAGACCTGAAAGCTTAAACACATGAGTCTCTGACTAACAGTTGATGTATAAAATGTCATATAAAAGCAAATTATTGTGAAAATGAGGGGATAAAGGGATGGATTGCACAAAACCTCTGTTCGCAGATGTAAACAATTTGGGGGGAAAAACAATGAAAAAGAATTTCTCAGGCATGCCTTCGCATTTAGATGTTGAAAGCAGGATCTGTGAAAGGGATCATCCAATTAATTAGTGTGAGGTATTAGATGTCAAACATGTGGAAACACACTGTACACGTCTCCCTCAAGTCGCATATGAACGCAATTACCGCTGTGTCTGTCTAAACAGTATTGCTCTTGTGAATGAAAATATCTTCAGTGTGACGTGAAAATCAAAAATGGACACACTCGCTGGAACACATACATGGAGAGACTCTTCCAGATGTTAACTCCAGAGAGAATGGGTGGATTTTACTCAAACATGAATGCTGCAGCTTGTAAGACAGGCTGCTCTAGCTCTGCAGAATCTCCGCACTTTGCTAATTATAGGTAATGTCGCTTTTTGTCATTCTTAATTTTTAGGTTATGGAAAATAATATAGTGCATTTGCAATACCTTTCAGTACAGAAGTCAGTAATAAAAGTAAAAAAAAAAAATTAATTGCTAAAAATTACAGTAAAGACATTTATAATGTTACAAAACATTTCTATTTCAAACAAATGTTGTACTTTTGAACTTTCTATTCATGAAAGAATCCTGAAAAAACCTGTATCATGGTTTATTAATCAGCACAACCATTTTCAACATTGATACTGATAATAAATGTTAATTGAGCAGCAAATCAGCATATTAGAATGATTTCTGAAGGATCACGTGACACTGAAGACCAGAGTAATGACTGCTGGAAATTGTTTACATCATGGGAATAAATTACATTTTGAAATACATTAAAATAAAAATAAAAAACAATAACATTTCACAGAATAAATGTTTTAGTGTATTTTTGATCAAATAAATGCAGTCTTGGTCAGCATAAGAGACATCAAAACATTTTAAAAAAACTCACTGACTCTAAACGTTTGAACAGTAGTGTATTTAACAAAATATTTATGATTTTATTTTATATATATATATATATATATATATATATATATATATATATATATATATATATATATATGTATGCATTTAAGTTCATCTGTATCTTGCAACATATGGTCTGATATTCATTCATGTTTATTTTGTGCTATAACTACTAGTAAAGAGGAAAAGTTTATTAATTCACTCATGAATTTGAATTTTGTAATAAAACTGGCAGAATTTAAGAGCTGACACAATAGTATTTTTATTTTTTTTATCTTGTCACAATTGTCTACATACAACACACTGCGACCCCTGGGAGCGTGTCACTTATGAGCAACATCTGTTATTGTCAAGTTTAGATTCTGAAATTTAGCCAAGCTGTAACTGAAATTAGAGCTGGGTGGAAATGTCATTAATGTCTTCTCTTTTCATTTAAACCTCATTAGAATATGGGAAGAAAAATCTGGACCACAGACCATATAACAAAATATTGGGTTGTTTTCAAAAGCAGCTCCCTTCACTGTGATTAAAATCAAGCCATGCAGTCACCAAGGCACTAGTGGATTTTTTACCATGCTCTGGGGCCGGCTTCATACTTAACGTGTTTTAGCTTTATTTCACAATTCATTACACGTTGTGTGAGCTGTAAAACAAGTAAGACAGTGGAAAAGTTATATTCTTTCAGTCTTTTTTTTTATTAGCACAAGGTAATGCAGGTATTTCATGTAAATCTTAATGTGTGCATAGACATACACTGAGTATTAGACCTCATGCCATCAATTCAGATATACCAGTGGTCTCCCCGTCTGAAAATGCACTTAAAGTGTACCATAAAGGCATAGTTTAAACTTCCATGATTGAAAGCTCAATACATCAAATTGTCAGTGAATGTGTCCACCAGAGAGAGCATATTGTTGATATACCGTCCATTTATTACTTAGTGGCCTGTGAGTATAGTTTGGCTATTGTTGAACATTCATTATAAACATTATTTTGATTTCGCAAAGGACGGTTGCCTCAGGATTAAGCACGTAGATTTAATAAACATTCGATGTAATGAATAACATTACAATGTCTGCTCTGTAAGAAAGAACTGAATGGAATGGAATGACATGATGCATTGACGATGAAGTGGCGGTGGGCTCGTACAAACAGCAAACACGTATTAAGCGTAGAGTTTTCTTCTCATTTAATCTCCTTTTCTGGTGATATATTACCGTTTCCCAATTACACACTTGGAAAATATGCCAAATTCATCTGCTGGAAAGTGCTGTCCCTGTTTTCACATTTTCTTTTTTCCACTTTTGATTTGTATTTCTGTATATGGAAAGGAGCATAATAATTATGAGCAACAGACTATTCATTTGTGGGGAAAAATGGATTCGGTAGCTTACTTAGGCAGCGTAAGCTTGAACATTAACCGTGGGATGACACCAGGTCGCTGCTGTTGGATTGATGACTGTAATTGGTGGACTCCCATTCATGCTTTTATTCACGATCAGGCATGTGTCTGGCGGGCTGTGCTAAAATACCTTCCCCACCTGAATTCATTCACTCAGCCTGCTGTGCCTGACTCAAATCGGCCCACGAGAAAATGACAGCTGTTATTTTAGGAGAGACTTGAGAGTTATGTGTCTGCTTCCTTCTGAACTGGAAGCTATGAAATTCAGTAAGGTCGGAAATCAGAACTCAGAAGAGCTTCCTCTAGTTTTTGTGTTTTTAGAGGTAATCACATTTGTCTAAATGATCCACTGGGCAACTGCAGAGGATGGGATTGTAAACAACAACCTACTATAATTTGCCAAATAATGATTGTGAAGGAACTTCAGCCAGCAAAAGTCATTTTGTAGACTTAAGCAAGGCTGGGTTTTTGGATAATTAACTTTAAACTCTAGATTATTTGATCAAATTGAGTGTGTTTATTATTCTTTCATCAGGGTTACATGTGGAAGAAAGAAGTTTATTTGATGCAAAAAAAAAAAAAAAACATTATTCATTCTGAAAAATTAAATACGCTCATATTAAGCTGCTTCGCTAATATTTAGACATTTGCAGGGGTGCCAAAACATATCTTTGATTGATTAGATTGTTCAAGTTAAGTCTCTGACCAATAAGCCATGGTTCCCAAATATCTTAGGACGGTTTATAAGCATTCATTTGTACCAGTGGCAGTTAGAAAGTTAAATGAAAGGTAAGCAACTCTTTGTGGAGTTTTTATCATTTTTTTGTGTTATGTGTGTGCTTTTGTATTATGTGTGTAATTGTGTCATATGAGAAGCCAAAGACAAATTTCCACAGTGGTGGACAATAAAGTTTAAAAGAATTAACTAAATAACTAAAGTTTTCTTCATTTTATTGTGAATTATTCCTCTATTCTTATTATTATAGAATTAGAACAATTATTAAAACTTTAGTTATATCATTATAGTCACTTGGTATGAACAGGCTTTTGCCATAAAATAGAGCCATTTTGGCAAAAGAAAAACACAGATGATATTTGAAAGAATGTTGGTAACCAAACCGTTTTGGAGACCATTGACTTCTATTGTATGGACAAAATGCTCCAAAACTGTATCTTTTATGTTCTACAGAAGAAAGTAGTACAGGTTTGGAATGACATGAGGGTGAGTGACTGATGACGCAATATTAATTTTTGGGTGAACTATCCATAAGGAATACAGTATTTAAGGGCCTATTGAATAGTGTCTTGGAACAGATTGTTGCTATTGTAATATAATTTCAAGTGCCTTGAGTATGAAGTATTAATATATCAAGTCTTCTAAAATCAAAATGGGTCTGTGAGGACCATTTGTAAATCACACGTGTGCAAAACATTTGTTACAGTCTGATAACAATGCCCCAGATGCATTTTGAGACCTTTCTTTAATACAGACCAAATTTAAACATTGAAGCTATATTTATGCCAATATATTGCTTCATGAGAGGCCCGATAGTTGACAATCTGTTATACACCTCTGTGCTATCAGTGAGGTACGTGCCAGTAGAACCATTTTCCCCTTTTTGTTCCTTCTGCACATCTGGACAACAGCTGAACGTTGTTCAGCGTCTGCTGCAGCAGAATCGCTAGAAAGACGGATGAGATGTACTGAATGTGTGCATCTCTGTACCATTAAAAAAGCTGCTAACCCCTCCTTGCATCATAACCCCCGCAATTCCTTGAGCTAATATTTTATCAGGTAACCAAACACAACCGAGCCAGCCAGGACAGACAACTGTGCAGACAGCTCCCTCTTATTTTTAGCAGGGCTGAAAGATGGGCCAGCAGACGCAGATGATCATTCGGTGAAATGTAGGACTCCCAGTGCTGCTATGGAGAGCTCTGTGGACGCACAGTATGTCACGAAGAGGAACAAGAAGACTGAGATGATGCAATGTGAGCTCTTCTGGATATCCAAAGGTCACACTATAAAAAATGAGGTGTTCGCTGAACTTAAAAAATGAAGGCAACAGTTGGCAAGACTTTGTGGAGTTGAATTCATCTTATTTAAGTACATTACTTGACAAAAGGTGAACTCAATTGAAAGTTGCATTAACTTAACAGGAGTTTTATACAATTTTCTCTTTTTATTTATATGGTTGTCGAATAGTATGAAATTCTCACTGAACACACACTACTGTTCAAAAGTTTAGGGTCAGCAGAAGATTGTTATAAAGAAGTCTCTTGGCTGCATTTATTTGATAAAAAAAAAAACAGTAATTTTGTGAAGTACTATTACAGTTTATAATAAATGCTTTCTATTTGAATGTATTTTTAAAAATAAAATTTATTCCTGTGATGGCATCCTATCCATTCTTCAGTGTCACATAATCCTTCAAAATTCATTCTAATATGCTGATTTGCTGGTCAAGAAACATATTATCATTGTTGGAAAATAGTTGTGGAAACTGTGATAATTTTTTCAGGACTCTTTAATGAATAAAGTTAGAAAGAACAACGTATTTTCTAACATTATAAATGTCACTTTTGACCAATTTAATGCACCCTTGCAGAATAAAAGTATTAATTTTTTTCAAAAGAAAAACCTTACTGACCCAAGCCTTTGATCGGTAGTGGATGAGAATGCCACAACAGACATTTGTGTTTTTTTTTTTTTGTTTTTGTTTTGTCTTTTTAACTAAAACATGCAATCTTTGATTGAATTCAAACCAAGTCCTGTCAGTTTGATTTAGTCAGATTAAATTATAATAGAAAAGATGCATTGAGATGCATTAATTCTTAAGTAATGGAAGTTAAAACAGTTTGTTTGAGTTTTTTAGCATTATTTATTTGATCTAAGAATCTTTTTTCGGTCACTGCTGTTCATAAATCTCAAGGTTTATTTATTTATTCAATTATTTATTTAGTCTTATTCTGTAGAACATATACATTTTGATTGCGAGCATGTGTTGTAGATTTCCAGATGTATGCGACATCATTATCTCAGATTCTCTAATCTAATTTGCCACAACATCACAATTAAACAAATTGCAAGTCTGAAAATGTGTGTTGTTTGGTCAGAAATACAAAACAGTCTCCGGAATGGCATAGATTCCCGGAAATGTTCCAGTGAAGCCCGCATGATTAAGTGGTTTTAAATGTTGTGTGTTGGAATCATGGTGATTTTTTCCACATTGTCAAAATAGTTTTGTACAAAAATACTGACTTTAGACCTCACCCAACTCCTACAACCTTAGAAATTTTCAACATTGTTGCTTTATAATTTCAATGGCAGTTGATATTTCATGGAATATTCTGTAGATTTTACTCCAGCTAAATGGGAGGTTTTAAAGTACTTGGATTTACGAGGGAAGTAAATATACATACTGGTGATCGTTATAGGTCAATGGCACCAAACTGACCCATGGGAAAGGGGAACATAGCACAATATTTATAACACATATTAATGCATCTAAAAGAGGGGCCCATGCTAACCAGCCTTGCCAGATATGGGACCTCAAATAAGTCTGCATACCAGTTTAAATACCTCACGTCATGCATGTTCCACCATGCATGCTACAGACAACCAGGCTCCTGAACATGGCAACAGAACAGAAAGAACGATTCAAATCAAACTAACAAGTCTGCGATATAAATCAAAGGCCACTTTGGATGCTGTGTTTTTATTCAAAGGGATCATTCTCAGTTTTTATGGAAGCTTATTGAAGGGTAACCATGGGAGCAGACGTTAAACATGTATGTTTTAGGCTGAGGCCTCTTTGAGTCTGTCATCATTGAGTGACGGCCTTTGCTTTGATTTCCTGTACTAGTCCCATGCTTCACGGTGCATGCATGCGCGATGATTTATTTAGAGGTCAGCTGCATCTATAAAAGATGAGTGACACGTGAGAGCATTGTTAGCCGGGACCACAAACCTCTGGCTCCAAACCCAGTCGCATGATTCTAAAAAGCACACTTTACAGACTTTAAAAGGAAAAAGAGTACAGGCGATGGGTTTGATGTGCTGATGATTGTCATATAGCCTCAGGAGATGGGAGAAAATGCCCTGTTTTTAAATAACATTCAGCTGATGCTGTTTCTAAGTAGGAAAGTCACGTAAGCCTGATGAACGAACATTTATTTTCATTTTGGATTGTTTAGAGTCAGACAAATAGTAACATTTCCACTCTATTGTTGTATATGAGTTGCAGATCTTTGCTTTACTTTGAAGTTCTTTAATTTTCTTCTTTTCTTGACAAATTTATGCAAGATTCGTGGAATGGGCTGTCATTTCATCAGCTACAAATCAAGAGAATCAATCAGAGCTCAGTTATACAACCTCATGAATGATTCTCAGCTTGTGCTGCTGTCTTCCACATGTGCGTTATGGGTAGGATACATAATTTGCTTAGTTTTTAACACACCGATGGGGGGCTTTTTCCTCAAACCCCAAAGTATTCACATGTGCTCAGGCCTCTTGTTTAAATGAACACCTTCCTCTGCAGGGTCGACGCAGAATGATTTCCTCAGATTGTGTTTAGGCCCTCTAGGGGCAGGAAACAGGAAATGGAGGTCGGCAGTATGGTGTTAAAGCATGGCTCTGACAATAACGCTTAGTGACACTTGGCAGGGCTTCGAGTGCAGCCGTTAATGTGTCTTTTCCGCGTGGTATTTGTCTTCTCACAGACAGACGGTTGATTTAGCGCGTAAAGATGATCACCGATAAGAGCTGGGCAGAAAAGCGCTCTCCCATCACAGACTGGCCTAGACGTTTGCTCAACCTCTGCGCACTCTGAAATGCACACCAATCTCACATGCACTTGCACCGTTCACATGAACTCAGTAGAAGGTCTGAGAAAGAATCCCACACTCCCACATTTTTCTCAGCTACTGACACCATTAAGCTTATTTCCCTGTATTTCGTCTCAAAAACCACTTACTCAATTTTTCAATTTCCTCCTAAAATATGAATAATAATTTGAAAAAGGTAGTTAGGAGGGTTTGTTCTGCTGAATATTGCATAGCTTCAATGGGCAACCATGTGAACTAAGCAGAGAATGTTTTGGATAATATACTAATTTTATATGAAATTTAGTGAAATATTTGGGTAGTTTTAGATTAACTAAAGTCATTTTCCATAGTTTTTTATCTATCTGGCAAGTCAGTCACTTAGTGGCATCTTGATAAAGCCCCAAAACAGGCGATAGTTACAGTACAAGTAGAACTCTTATCTACATGAATGGGGAAAGAACAAAAGACCCAAAATATGTTTATTACATTTCATATTAAATTTTAAGATAACATTTAAAAAATAAAATAAAATCTGACAATTGTATCAAGTTTGCTTCTTTAGCTCAAATCTTCAGTATAGTACACTTCAGTATAGGTACCAATTCTATTAACTAGTTGCTTATTAGCATGCCTATTGTTAACATATTGACTATTTATTAGTACTTATAAAGAACACATTCTGCATATTCTACATCCCTAATCCTACCCAATACCTAAACGTAACAATTACCTTACTAACTATTAATAAGCAGCAAATTAGGAGTTTATTGAGGCAAAAGTCATAATTAATTTGTTTGCTAATAGCAAGAATTGGACCTTAAAATGAAGTGTGACCATTTTTTAATGCTGTTTTTAACATATTTATTTGTATTTTTCAGGCCGGTCCACCTTATATGAGCATCTTGAATCATTCTACAGTAAACAATAGGGGTAATGCCTGTATCAAAAAGGTGATTGGCTCTTTTAACTGAATGGCGGGACTTCCATCATGGAGTGAAAAATGTTCTTAACATATTTACATTTTTATACATTTTATTTTATTTATTTATTTATTTATTTATTTAGTATTTTTTTTATTTGTTTGTTTGTTTGTTTTCGAAGGGGCATAATTGTTCTTATAAATGTAAGGATGGTCTAGTGGTGCTGTTTTGGTTTAGCATAAAAGGGTACCTGGGTTCAATTACTGATCTAGCATGGTTGTAAAATTGAAACTTGACATCTATTGCTGACAATTTGGTGTCATGGGGGGAAAAAAGTCATACAAGTTTACAGCAACAAAAGGGCAATGCTATTAAATAATGACAGAATTTTCTATCAACTTTTTACCTACAGTAATCAAAGCTACTTGATTTTAAATAAACAAATATATTTTCATAGTAAATTCTGCATGCACATAAATTGAAACTGAAATCAGCTAATTTACCCTGTTTTGTTTTTGCATTTATTTATTATTATTATTTTTTATTTTTTTCATATTTTGTCATATTAAGTTGCTAAATGTTAGGTTAAAACACAGAGGCTTTTACTGTTGAACTCGTTCTTCTTGCACAAAGACGCATCCTGAGAAAATAAACTAGCTTGTTAGCAATCATTAGTTAGCCAAATAGCTGTGTATAAGAGAGTCATGCCAGAGTGTGTGGTGTCCATGCAGAGTAAATCTTGTAGGAATTCTCTGCAGCAGAGGTCAGTGATTCGGTGTTTGGTTTGGTGTGACACTGTGGTAGAACAGTATTCTCAAACAGACCCAGCAGATGACTTAAATATTCAAAATATGTGTGTCCAAAGTGCATTTGAGTTCAGGAATTATTGTGTCTCCTTTCATCAATAATAATCTGTTTATTATTTCTAGAGCCGTGGTTATCATCTGGGACATTCCAAGGCATCTCTTCCCCCACGCTTGCTAATATTTGTAAATATTGATGAAGTATATGATGATGAAGTGAACAAAGCACAAGTTGAATTTTATCCTTTTCCCCAGTCCTATTCCCATCATAAAAGAATGGCCGGAAGAGATGGCTGGATGAGGAATGGCTTTTTGAGAGAGTGGGGGGGGAAGGCAAGCAGTAATGCTGAAACTCTATAATTGATGGTGTTTGATTTCCACTGTAATTAGCATTCCTTTGGATATTTGAATTTCCAACCTGGGCCTATCTTATATCCATGCTGCATTCCAAAAATGGCTGGCTGGCTTACAGCTCCTCTAAACTGCTCATGAATTGAGTTTTGGATTCTTGTGTATTTAGCATAACAGGCACATTTCTCTTGCACTCACACCGTATGACTTTCTTTCTACTGTGGAACACCAGAGACATTTAGCAAAATGTTCAAGCTGCTCTCTTCCAATAGAAAAAGGAAGTAAATTGGGACCAGAATGCATCCAGTTTTAAAAATTACACAAATCACCATAAAAGTATTATAAAAGTAAGCTGTACAGCTCATTCACTATATTCCACGCCATCCAAAGTTGTACAATGTCTTTTTGTTATTTGCTATATATCATGCAATAAATAACTCAGCAGCTGTGGTTCACTTTCATTGTTTGGAAAAAAAAAATAATAATAATAAAAAATACCTTGAACATTCTGCTAAATTTCTTTTTGTTTCTCAGAAGAAAAATGTCATATGAATTTCAAAATACGTGGTGACAGAGTTTCTATGTTTGGGTGAACTTTCATATATTTCACACTTCTTTCCCTCAAATGGTATTTTGGCTTATAAACATTAATATTTGGGCGAGAGAAAAAAGACTTTGTTATGGTTTTATGGTGTTTAATAATATTCTATAAGAAACATATTTTCACCTTCAGTCGTCCAAGGACAAGCTTACATTCTTCTCTTTTCGTTGAGTCTTGAACTTCTGCGAGTATTTAGACGGCTTTCTCTTTTCTCTTCCCAGGGGCGGCTAGATAAATATTTAGCATGTGCCCAGTCCAAACTTGTGTCCTATCAAAATTTTTTTTTTTTTTTTGGGAATGTTCACAGGTGCTTGTCCAAGTTCACAGCTTAGGAAATGTTTTGTTTTGTGAGGTTGATCGATAGGGCAGGAAGCAGAATGGACTGTAGCCATGGGCAGGGAACCATTCTGAATTTGGCCATCAGCAATGACCGTGTAAAGTTCCAGGTTAAAATGATCCTTTTCTTCCTTTTGATCACAGCAATGAGAATAGATTGGTCTACATCAGATGGTATTTTTCTGTTAAGGAAATCTGCCACAAGGAAATAAATGAACAAACCTGAATAGCCAGAAACTGAGCTCATTATCCTAGATTTTTTGCTCTCACTTGTTTAGTATGACAATTAACAGTAGTATGACAAGTAAAAAAAAAAAATTCTCTCTCTAATTTCACCAGAGTGTAATTTCAACCACATCTTGAATAGTGTAATGTCCTTTCATTCTGTGGTTGAACATTTTAGATAAAGCTGGAATAAACTAGCTCAATTTATGTATACTAAATACACATAATTTAATAATTTTATGGAAAAACTGTAATTTTTCAGAAAACAAAAGCTATAATTTATCATTTCCACAACAAATATTGAAATGGTTTATTTAACTCTTTTATAGATCATTTTAAACATATAACAATTTCTTTTTTTATCATCATCATTATATATTTTACATTAAAATGTTTAAAAAAAATTATGATTTTGTGTAAAATCTAAACATAAAAAGTACTTGAAAAGTAGCAACAACACATAATAAAGGCATAATAAAACTATCCAAGAGAGTACATAGTTGTAAACTGATATTCAACCCCTGAGACATAAAAGTACCCAAATTAGAAGAAACTTATTGACATATCCAACCCTAGTGCAAACGTGAACAACCAAGACTCATTGGATAAATGTGTCTCTAGCAACATTTCTGCAAAATATAATGTTGCTTTTTGCACATTTCACAACACTTTCAAAGTGAAAATTCCAGTGAGTGGCGCTAGAAGTGTGTTCAGTTTTATCCGAAACAAATGAATGTGAATCTGGTAACTTTTTGTTGTTTTGTTGTGCATTTCATTGAAGTTCAGAAATGTGTGGCTAATGAATAATGCTACAAGGCTAATGCTATATAGCATTATGAAATAATGTACCACTCACAGTAAACCTAACCATAATGTTTACAAAAGCAAACGTGAGATGATAAAGCTTTTACTGAGGAAACTGATTTTACTGATTTTATCTTGCTTTTACAAGGCATTTTTTATTAATGTTTCATGGGACTCATACCCAAGTGCTCTGCATTACAAGTACAATGTAGTACTGTACCAGGTGAGCTACCGAGCAAGTTTACTACATGAGAAAAGCCATGCATTCTGCATGGAACTGGTTATGTGTGTGTGTGTGTGTGTGTGTGTGTGTGTGTGTGTGTTTGTTCACTTCTCACTGCTGTGTGTGTGCACTTGGATGGGTTAAATGCAGAGAAAGTATGAGACGCCACACGTCACGTCCTTTCCTTTTTATAAATGTTATAAATGGTATTGTGCAAGGAACTACGCAAAACTAAGTCTATATTAATCAATAATCTCCCCCGGTAATTAAAATAAAAGAATAAAAGCCAGTGATGTTTCACAACCTCTAGTGTTCATTTCAAATTGCATGTATAGGTGTACATTTTTGTAAATTTGCAGGCATATTTTTCCAATGAGCCTGTGTTGAAAATGAATACTGCTGAATATTGTAAATCTGTATTTTGTGATGTTTCTCTGAGTTCTCAAGTGCTTTCATTCAGCCAGGTTCAAGAATCCCCATCTAAATATGTGTTTCAGTGCACGTGTCTCTGTAAGTCATCCTCACCACATCTGGTGTGGAGGAAATCTATCCCCCAATATTACAAGTAATGTTGTAAATTTTTCTCAAAAGGGCTTCTCTTGTCTATGCAAGTGATGAGGCTAAGCTAAACCTTATGTTTATTCAGGACATTCAGGAAAAACCATATACTGAAACACCAGCTGCCCTTCACCGTTTTATTTTTTAGCAGGTCTGAACAGTCCCAAACCCATGCTACCTCAACCATGCCATAATACTTTCCCCTTTCCCATTTTCAAAAACATTTATCCTTCTCTCTGGAGTTTATATGACTTGATACTATTGCAAAAATGTGTCTGTCTGTTTCCTTTTTAGGACTTGTGAGACATAATCCCCTTCTGTCTTTTTCATTCTTCACTAATGCAATGGGCACCAAGGCACACGTCTGGACTCCTGTACGTAAAAGTCAAATAAATCAGGTTGGGATACATTATGCTACACCAACTGTTAAGAGTGCCTATGAGATGTTTGTAATAGTTGGCATTGTCGAGTGTGGAGACCCCCAGAGTCTATACGCACAATAAAATAAGGTTCCAGATTCCCAGTCTGGCACATTTCCTTTTGCAAACACCTCTTTTCATGCTCCCCCTCTGCAGACCCTCATGATGTATTGACTGTGGTGCTGCTATCCATGCTTCTTGCTCCAAACTTAAGGGTGGTAGGGTGAAATACAGAAGACCTTATATTCCTATTATTTGACATAGTAAAGATCATTTAATAGAAGTTGCTTTATTCTAAATTATACTATTTGGAAGCCATGCTAAACTATAGTGGAGAACTCATTGCCTTCTTTAAGCTACAACTTTTTTTTTTTTTTTTTTTTTTTTTTAGAGTGATGATTTTAAAAAATCGTATTTGATTCCTAGGAAATGCATAAATGTAAATATTGATCTTAAGTAATTAGTATGTTAGTTTAGTAATTTAGTAATTGTAAATGAAGATGGTTTTGTTTAGCTAGGTAGCAATATATTTCCATGTTCTGCTGATGAAGAATGGTGAAAGTTTGTCAGTAACCATTACTAATTTAGTTGGTTTATTAGCTGACAGTGCTGAGTTACAAAGCTACATTTCCCTTCATTCTCTGTGGTAGCCTGAAAATGATAAAATACCCAGAAGAAGCATTAATTATACACCTAATGTGAAATGTTTGCTATGCATGGGGTTGCATTACTGCTAAAAAGCTTACTGTGATATATTTATATTATACAAATATATTAGTATTATATATTATTAATTTTATTCACTTGAACACACTATGGAACTATGATGTATGAATTTCCCAGGAGGACTTGAACACGGTATTTGACTTGCTTGTGAAAAAAAAAATGTACTCATAATTGCTTCGAAATCACACATTATTTTACCCCAGTTCACCCTATATCTTCTTACAGTTTCCCCATTTTGAAAGTTGTAAAATCTAATAAAACCACCTACTTTTAATCACCTCATACTGTGGTGTGAGTGACCTTTCTATGAGACATAATGAACTATTTTAAACTGATGGTATGAATGGTAACACAAACTATAGTAAACACTTTTTAAAAACAAGCAGTAGCTTTGTGTTTGTGTATTTTAACATGTGATACTGATAGGTATATGTGTTTTATGAGACTTTAGAACAATAAAAGCACCCTCATTCCTGCTCCTTAGAAAGCAAACCAGAGCTCATCCTTGAGGCAAAGGTCATTGAGAGTTCAGGTCAATCGAGCGCCAAGAATCTTTCTCTTAGTAGAACTATTAGGACTTGTGTCCTGTCACCACATTAATTTTTAATATTGCTATTCATAACGTTCATGACAACTGGTTTGTTTGTATGTGCAGTATTGCATGGCTTCCAGAAACTTTCTTGATGAAACGTCCTTCAGTATTGGCAGTGTTTTGACACAGCAGCAAACAGTATTATAAACTGTCTGACTCTGCATTTGGCTCTGCATCACGCTGACAAGCATGACAATGCTTTATAATTACATGTAATATACTGTTTATTTTAACATTAATCTCCACTTGCAGAACCCTGCAAACATTCGGGAATTTTAACTGTGGGTTCAGAATTCCACATTATCTCTGCTGCAAATGGGCTAAACTTGAATTCATGTTCCATGCTTAATGTTCCATGTTTATATTACAACCGAGCTGTTGTCTAAAAGGTGTTTAGTAAGAGGTTTTAACGGTCAAACTACCACAGAGTGTGAGACACAGAGTATTTTATTTTGTTTTTTTATTTTTTGCAGTGTCCTGACTCTGACACTGTGATATGGAAAAATTTCAATGCATTTGCAAGTAAATAGTTTTTCAGGGAAAGAAAATGTTTTGCAAGCGATCGCAAGAGTATTGAAATATATATTTTCTCATATTACCATCTCCCATTAGGGTCTCCATATGACTTAGATTGTGTTCTTGGTGAAATAAGATTGCACCACAGTGTAAATACTAATACTGTACACCATGTCTAATAATATACATTATTATAAAATCATGCATATAGTATAATATGTCATATACTGTTTCAATTTCATGTTTGACCTTTTTCCATTTTATTAACATAAACATGGGAGTGAAGAGAAGAAACAATGAGCCAAGACCTGGCAAGGAATATGAAAAGCTGGATTCGAACTTGGTTCTCTACTCCAAAAACATGTATAGGTATACATTGTGACCTGATGTGACCTGATAATTTCAGCCACAACACAAAATTCTCTGACATGACACTCTTCACCTTCATATGCACCATATGTGGTTTGTTCTCTGGAGAGTTGGCTGTGATTTCTTCCATGGTGTAAAAGACTAATGCACGGCCATACCACATTAAAGGTTTGAGTGTGAAACCAAAACCCTTTAGTATAAATTGAGATGCCAAACGTCATTCATCGTGCCTTTGATCAGTCGTTTTGATTGTTTTCCACTGCTTTACCTCACAAATTCCTGTTGTTCGAGTGCCATCAGTGTCTCTTTTAATATTACAGAGAACACCGGCTCTTATCCCAGTAGCACACGGGCACAGCAACAGACATTTGGAATTATTTAGCTCTTCAGTTTTTCTCATGACTACAGAGAGCTCTCATCTCATCTCCCGCGCCTCCTCCTCCTTTCATGCACATGGAACAAGTCTGAAGAAAACTGAGAAGAAAAATGTGACAGGTTTTTGAGAAGAACTATTTTCTGTCAGTCATCTTCATAATGCATAAAGCAAAAGTTCACCCAGAAAACTAAAACTCTCATCATTTACTCACCCTCATGTCATTCCAAACCTGTATGAGAAGATATTTTGAGGAATGTTCAGCTGCTTTTGTCCATACAAGAAAGTCAGTGGGGTCCAAAATTAGAAAACTAGAAAAAAAAAAACAGTCATACAAGTTTAGTAAATGACAGAATTTCAATTTTGAGTGAACTATAACTTTAAATCAACAGTAGTCTTATTTGAATACTGTCCTCATAAGAATTTCCCACCAACACACCAACGTTCCACTCCTACGCACATGTGAGCGTCTCTGGCAAAGCAAACCTCTGTTTGTCTGTGTCTGTGCATGTGTGTGTATGTTTGTGGTCCAACAAGACCAAAACATGTGGACAAAGTTAGAAATCGATTATTTTCAATTGCTGAATGATCAAAAATATCTCCGAACTTAGTTCAGAGGGCGAATGGATTCTAATGGTATTCCCTGGATTCTTGGGGAGCGGGGCGGGTGTTTCCGTATTTCACGGATCTCAATGGTGTGACAAATGCAATCTTTGCTGGAATTCCTGGCAGGAAGATCAGAGGATGTGATTTATTGGGATGTACTTTCTGTATCATCGGGGGACGGGAGAAGCAGCAGAGGCAGCCCCCCTTGATGAAGCGTGTGCGAGGAGTGGGGGTCTGGTGCTCTTGATTCAGCAAAGTTGTTCCCTCTCGGGGTTTGGACTGGCTGAAGCACGTGCCCCATGTCACTGAGGTTAATATATTACCCTTAACCGCTAAATACTCTGTTTAGCATTAGCATTGTGTTACTGTTAACCTCTCCTGTGTTCTTCTGCGGTACACCAGAGAAAATGTAGTATACATTGTTGCTGGAAGCCTGTTTCATCCTTTCAAAACTACTTGCTGTTGTTCAAAGGCTTTATTTTGTTCTTGATTTAACATTAATTCCTTCAAGGCCTCCTCTCCAGTTCAAGCTTCCATTGAATTCCTAGAGCCAACTCAATTTCATCTATAAACCTGTGTCCAAGAACACACAGCCAGTTTTTCCTTTTCTAACTGTTTTTATTCATCTGATGTATTATGTGCGGTTTGTCAAAACCCAATTTACAACAGAGACCGAAATGGAGACTCTTAATGTAATATTTTCACTTGATTTTTATCTTGTTCTCTATGGAAGCCTGTTTTCGCCTGTGTTTGTACAAAAATAATAGTATCTGTGAAATAAAAGTTGAAAATAAGAAGTCACTGTACGATACAAAGTTGCATTGCACAATTTTGAGAAACAAAGTTGCAACTGCGAGATGTAATGTTGAAATTATGGTAAAGAAACTCAAAATTACCTGTTTTTTATGCCCAAAGTATATTTGTTTACGTGCGTACTGTGCTGATGATAAAATTTGTGTCACAAATGCTGTATCCTATCATATATGTAAAACCAAAGTATACTTTGGGCTTGACTTTGAGGTGAAAACAGAATTCCTTAGTAATTGCTTTCAAGGTCCAGTACTCTGCAAGCAAAATGAAATCTTCTGAAATAAGGATTTGCATTATCGTGAATTTTGGGTAAGCAACACGTGATGCAAAACCTTCCCCCTCGCGAATTAAATCAGATTCAAGATTGCTGAACTTTGAACATGCGCATTTACTGCATTCACCAATATAAAGTTGCTTGGTTTGGACGTGACCTATGAGTAAGCTTTGCTTCATGCATAGCTACACTTCTGACAATGAACCGACTTTGCCAGCAAAATTTTGCTTAAGTGTTGCTAATTTGACCATAACTTTAGTGTGAGAAACACTGCAAAAAGTAGTGACATATAACTGTTACCTTAAATGTGAAGTGTGTTATTTCTGTATCATTAGCTGTGCAGAATAGACTTAGCACAACCATTGGTCCATCAAAGTGTTAGTCAGTGGCACAATCAAAAACTAAGCAGTAATGATTTAATTACCTTTTTTCAGTCTGCCATCTTCACAGTCATCAATCATGCTCCTGAACTTCTCCTTCAGGGGACTCCGCAAAATTTGAAGGACTCAGGGTGTCATTACAGAGAGCTGTGTGAGAATTTGTTGGTCCACATCAACACTGGCGTAGTTTCACAGATCCGAAAGGAGCTTATGTTTAGAGGAAGGCAAAGGAGGAAAGACATGTATTAAAATATAGTCATAACTCATACAATTAAATAAAGAGGCAATTAACACACTACTGCACTGAGCATTTTGGCCAGTCTGAAACACAGGAACTCAGAGAGAGTCTCCTCTGTGCTATATCTGGACACACGATTTGTCCGATAGCATTTTATCAGCACCATCCTTTCTTTGAAGAGCTCTACGTTTGGTCTAAGCTTCTCTGTTTCCTCCTTCATTACACGCAGATGTTCCCTGATGCTTTGTTAATTTTCTCCAGCATCAACCTATTGGGGTAGTTAAATTGTTAAAAATGGGGGGGTCTTTAGAAAATCTTTAGTCGAGGGCAGCCCTACTAGAAAGAGTCCAGACTTCTAATTATTATTAGGCAAATAACAAATATTAATGATCAAAAAGTTATGCATGACAATCAATAATCTTAATTATGGAAATGTGGCTTACCCATGTCTGTCATGTGTCCTAACAATGTTAACAAGAGCTCTTTTCATCCAACTTGACAATGTACTGATGATTTTAAACTCAAACAAATTTCCTTTTGATTTTTCAGTTATTCCAGCATGAACCATCTGTAACAACATTAGAGGAATAATTTACTCAAAATGTAATTCCAAACCCATATAACTCACTTCTGATGAACACAAAACACATTCTTAAAACACATTCACCCACAAAAACTTAAAATTTAAAAGTAGCTTATGTAAGTCATGTGTCATACCTTATGAGGTGACAAAATCACTTTTTAATTTTTTTTTAACTCACTTAATATAGAAAGTTTGAGTATACTGTAAAGAGTTATTTCAAATTAATATTCGAAAATAGCACTCAAATCCAGTAAATTGACATCAAAATAACTCAATGTACAAGCTTCATGATATGATATGACATTTGGTCACGAGGCATGCAAGTTTACAATGGTTTGATTTGTCAATACGATGTTACAAAAAGCATTGTAAATGAGGTAAACGCTTACTTTAGGTCTCTTGTTGATAATTGTAACCTCTTTGCCTGCTCCGCATCGTGAATCAAAGCAAATGTCTCTCTGAGAAAAGTTTAGGAGCGCACATCACATAAATGTCTCTGTAAAACAATATGATGTTGTAAATACATATTGTGAAGGAGGTAAATCACTTACTTTTGGTGTTTTCCAAAAAGTAACATCTTCTTAGTATCACGAGTCAAAGAAAATTATGTCTATGAGAAAAGTGTAGGACTGCACAGCACAAAAATATCGTTATAAAATAATATAACGTCATAAAATACATATGTAAATGAGACTAAACACTTACTTTCAGTGTTCTCTCTGTTAAAACCTCCGTGTCTGCACCGCGAGTCAAAGGAAATGTCGTCTGAGAGAAAAGTTTCAGCCCGTTTAGGCGCGCAAAGTACGAAAATGTCCCGGATGTAACACCTTCTTCTTGTTTGATGGCGAATAACTCCTTAAGAGCATTATCGCCACCTATTGTACAGGATAACTGGTTGTGGATAATTCAACACCACACCTTTAACTCTTTACTGATTTTACTTTTATATGGTATGTGTAAATGAGTTACAGAGACATTTTATTTTGTGTGTGTTCATTAAATAAAAAAATATTGTGTGTGTCTGTTTGTGTGTGTGTGTGTGTGTGTGTGTGTGTGTGTGTGTGTGTGTGTGTGTGTGTGAAGAACCATACAGGTGCTTAACAGGTTCTTTATACGGTAGCGGTGCTATATAGCACCTCAACCTCCCCAAAGAACCGCTGAAGAACCATTTTTTTTTTAGAGTGTATGGTTCAGCTAGTGTCATTATGTCCACCTAGTGTTGGGTGATATACCGGTTCAAAGAGTAAACCAGTCTGAATTACACACACGTTATGAATTTTTTTAAAACCGGAATACCGGTACAGATGGCTAAGCAACACATTGGAAGAAAATCCTAAATACTGAATTGGGGGTTTAATGTATCTCTGAGGGAAACTAGCTGTCTTCAGAAAAGTATAGATGGGATTTTCTTTTTACTCTTCCACCATATAATGCATATTAATATAGTATTTAAAAGCACAGTTCTGCCTTGTTTACAGTAGTGACCAAAGAAATGTTCTATTGCTGCTGTTCCATAAGCGCCACCTGCTGTCAGAGAGTGAATTTGCGATCTCATTCAGTCTATCTACTGCTTCTGTATCGTGCAGATACTGTATGTATTATTTTGCATAATTTCACAAAGCTAAGGTCAGACCATTCTGTTTTTGCTTTAAATTTTGAAATTACACAATCTAATTTACATCAAAAACTGCTCATACTATGTGTAGCATGTTTGTTTGGATCGTGATTAAAATGCAGTGGTTTTTTTATGCAGTCTGATTCATATAAAGGCACAGTCAGGGACAAACCGTGATAAACCGTGAAAACGGCAGAATCCTAAAAAAAACAAAACAAACAAAAACATTATACAGATTTTTAGTCAAACTGCCCAGCACTATGTCCAACCCAGTCTGGCCTCTCAAACAAACATTGCAATTCTTGTGTACAGTAACGCTACTAGTGGTGCAAAAAAAAAAAAAATTTCTACAAGATTCAAACATTAACCAACATTTTTTTGTTGTTGTTGCTCAAACTGTAGAGCAGAATTTTAGCATTCTGAAAGTCATGGGGTTTGAGTACCAAGGAATGAATAAACTGACAAATTGAATCTTGAATGCAATGCAAATTGCTTTGGAAAACGAATTCTGCCAAAAGCATAAATATAATGTAATGAAATTAGGTTGATTCACTATTTTTTTAATGAACCAGTTAATTTAGAGGATACCACAGTTTGTAAATTTTGACAAAACTTTTTTTCTTGTACTGAACCAAATAAGCAAAAAGTTTAACAGCATCTTTTTTCAGGCCTTTAAATTGAGGTGGAACCGCCTCATGTCCGACTCTACATGTATGTACTCAGGTTTATGAAACAGCAACATCAGAAGGAAAGCATATTGTTTTAAGGGCCTCTCATGCACCCACTTTGGAACATTGCTACGACCCTGGTGCTCCCGTTCAGAGAACGCTAATGAGAGAACCTTTAAGGCCAGCCATTGTGGGCTCTGAATTTGAGTTTGAACTCTTGCCATTCTCACCACAAAAGCACAAGCCAAGTAAATTTGTGATTCATTTTTGGCAGTCCTGATACCGAAATTTTCCCTTCTTCTCCCATAGTCTCTTTCTATTGATTTCTGTGTTCTTCTCCTTGTTTTGCTAACGTGACCCCAGAGACCTAAAGTGTTTGCTATGCTCTGAGACACAGTGTAGAATCGAGTGTTCTGGAACGCTGGCTTGTAGAGGTTTTTGGGTTGATCCATTAGGTTCTGATAGACTTTAGTATTTGCATGTGTTTTACGGTCGTAATGCACTGAGCCCAGCACATGACATGTGGGTGGAAAAAAAAACGAGATCATAGCCACATTGTACTAATTTGTTCCCTTGTTTTACTTCAATTGTGGCTACAATATAACTAAATTAAAACAAGGGAACACGTTATTACAACATGGCCACAAATTAATAAGTCATGGGAATGAATGCTTAATTTATAGCCTCTAACATCTATTTTTCTTCCACATGTCATTTGCAGGGCTCCATTGTAATGCACACTTTTGGCAAAAAAAAAAAAAAAATTCCTCTTATGCACACCAGTGGTACATTTATTTGATGAAAGTAAAATGCAGTAAAAATAATAATAAAACCAGTATAAACAATAATATTGTGAAATATTTTGATGTATATATTATTATGTAGTTGATTCTTGTAATGGCAAAGCTGAATTTTCAGCATCATTACTCCAGTCTTCAGTGTGTCATGATCTTCAGAAATTATTCTAGTATTCTGGTTTGGTGCTCAAGAAAAAAAAAATAAATAAAAAAAAAAAAAAATATATATATATATATATATATATATATATATATATTCTCAATGTTGAAAAGTTTGGTAACACTTTATAATAACGTTCAGTTGTAAGTCATTTATAAGTGATTAGTTAATGATGAACTAATCATTTACAAAACATTCATAAACGATTAATAAGTGATATGCTAACAATTTTTGTATGTTTTGTTAATTAATTTACAAGTCATTTACAAGTAATTAGTTAATGACGAACTGCTAATACTGAAATAGCTGCTGATTATTTAGCTTTGCCATCACAGGAATGAATTTAATTTCATTTACGTTAAAATTGTAATAACATTTCACAACATTACTATGTTTACTGTATTTTTCATTAAATAAATGAATCTGTACTTCTTTCAAAAACATTGACCTGTAGTGTATATTAATAAAACAAAAAAAAGTATCAATGTTTAACAAAAAAATACAATGAAAACTGTTGTTTCCGAGAAAAGAAAAAAAAAAAACCTTTATGATGAACTCCTGAAATAACATTGTCCATGTTTTAAAGTGTTGTTATGGAAATGTGACTCAAATTGTGTAGATGAAAGATGTAATATTAAAATTGTAGGTCTGATATGGTTTGACTGAGTTAATTAACCCACTAGCAAAGTGTATTACTTCACCCTTCAGCTTGAGCACAAGTGGGATGATCCACAACATTATAGTTGGTTTTAAATTTTGTTGGTGCACTGTTAATATCTGTTTTTCTCATGTCATGTCTCATCATATTTCCATCATCACAAACAAAGTAAAAAAAAAATTCCTTTAGTGGTGATTTGATTGACGTGCTAAACGCTGGATGAGAGGTAGCCACTGCCATCTATATATTGACAGGATGAGATAACCAGCATTGAGAAGAGGACATAACAACAAGAATGGGTGGCCAGTTCAAAAGAAAGGGATCCATCTGTATAAACAACACCTCGTTGAGGGGAGTTATTAATTAACCTCAGTCATTTGCCAAGGATTTATCTGATCCCCCTCCCTCCATCTGACTCCAGCTGACTGGAGGCATTCAGTGTGGTAAAAACCGCATGGACGTGTGCCCTGTCTGCAGAGGGCCCTCGACCAAGTTGACCATAAATCTCTCTGACGCCCACTTACAGCGTAGACTTCTCGCCACAACCACCAGCCGCCCCCACCCTTGTCTGAGAAGAGAAAGAAAGGGCCAATGTGGTTACGATTTATTATTTCATCAACATACAGTCAAACAAGAACTTGCGCCTTTTTATCCATTCCCTGTAAAGTTTGGAAAAGAGGGGTTCATCTTTTTTTCCTGCCTTCAAGAATGTCAGCAATGCTTCCCAAGAATCTCATATTGTTGACTTTGGTGTAGGATGAAAGGTCCAGCTTCTCTGTTCTCTCTGTAGATCTTAAATACGATTAGATGGCCTCGACATGATCAGATGCACAGAGGCTAGGACAGATTATGTGCTTCTATGCTTCTGTTATTTTGAGGACATGGTTTGCAAATAAGAAAAGAGAAAATGTAGAGTGAGGTATATGCTTTTGCCCAAGGGTAGCAAGAGTTCAGCCCTGAATAGTACGTCCCTTCGTTGATCAAATCTTTACACGCATTTATGAGGTCCATGCTGTCTCAGACAGGTGATGTGTACCACACTTCTTCTTTCACAGTGTAGTTTCGTAGTACTTTTAAAACTTTAAAATGCACAGTTGTCATCATTTTGAGGGTTGAAGTCAGGAACCAGTAAGCTGTAATGAATGATTCGTGTATACTGGGAAAACAGTAAGAGTTTTCACTCAGAAATTGCTAGTAAATTTCAAAAATAGTTACAAAAATGTTAAGTAACATTGAATTAAACATGAAATTTTGAAGTAGAACACTAAAACGTACTCTAACAATCTTTAATTAAAACTTAAAAAAGTCATTTTTTACAGTGTACATCGGTTTTGTGAAATCCAGAGTTCTGTCATGAAACTCTAGATGTTGCAGTCTGATTGGTCTAACTCAATCTGACATAATGACATTATTATCACATGGCGCAGCTGATTGGTTCTATTTATATCAAAAGCCAATGAGCCTATTGCTCAACATTCAAATACTTGGCTATAGTGCTTGTTGTAGCAGTTGCAGCGCGCTTCAGAAACCCTCCACCTTCCCCAGCTCCACCTGTATAGATCTGTTACAGGGTGATTCATGTTTGCTGTATATGGGGGTTATTTCATATATGTTATATGAGAAGCAGCAGTATTTCTTACATGCTCACAGCAACACGTCTGTGGATGTATTGGCAGTAACAAGTAGCAGATGACATTAACATTGTCATGTACATTACCTTGCTAAAACCTCAGAGAGTTGTCATGATAGAACTGTGAGTAATTTGCAAAGATTTGATTCAACAGAACAAATCATTCACTAATATGACATTATTACTTGTTTAATGAACTTTAATTATGCTTTTTTTGGTCATTTCGTAGCATAAAAGTGTTCATTTATTTTCATTAATTTAAAGAGCTGAATTCTTCGAAAATAGTAGAATAAATTACAAATCATACAGGTCTGGAACAACATAAAGGTGAGTAAATAATGACAGAATTTTAATTTTGGGGCAACTATTCCCTTAATTAATTTTCCTTAATTTTCTAAGGAAGTTTAATTTTCTAGGGATATTTCAAACTAATTTTCCATGAGTAGTACACCTCCAATACAAATAGAAACACTGACTGCCTGACTTTTGCCAATATTAACATTAAAATGAGCAGGAGAAATTCAAAGGCACTATTGTTTCGCCCTCCATCTTTCTTCTTTTTTTTCTCTCTTGCAGTAACAACCTTTTTCTTTTAGAAAAACATAACAGCAAGGTCCGAAGCATGTGGAGATGCTACCTTTTCTCCAAGCAAGCAGGGCCCACCCAGAATGCTTTGACATGGAAGCTTCTGCCACCATTAATGGAGACAGATATGTTACATTCTGAAGTATTTAGCTCAACCCACCTGCTTTCACTAAGAAAATAAAGCTTGGGAGAATTTCCTTCTCTGGATAAATGGACCATTGAAGACTTGATGTATTATTTGTGTTTAAAAAAAAGGATACATTTTCACCATTTAATTCTACTGTAAATTAATAGTGTTGGAATAGCATCCTCCTTATGTTGCTAAAATCATTTATTATCAGAGGTCTGATCTGGTTGGCTTTCAGCTGTTATTCTAACAGTCTATCACTGCTAGTATCAGTGGTGTTTAGCTTTGCATGTGAACCATTTATCCATGAGTATCTTGGTAATTTAGTAATAAGATTACATTATAGTGAGAACTGAAAACATTATTCACAAGTTATGCAAAGATTTTATGATTAAAGCATTTTTCTCTTCCTAATGTGGTCTGATATTTGGCTCACATGCAAACACAATCTGACCTGGGCGAACTACAGATTCCTGTTACTAACATTATTCTCTCAGATCTGAATTTGAATGAGGTTAATTAAATTTCTTGCTGTGAATACCAAGCGTCCATCTACGTTTTAATTGGTGAGGAAGAACAGAGTCATTTCCACCAGGTGGGGGTTCAGGTTAAGCCATTGGAAAACCGGATAAGGGATGTTTCATTAGAGGCCTATAGCGATGACTCAAACCAAAGTGGGTACAAAATGAAGGGGTGTATCAATATGGCCATTGTTGCAGAGGGCGTAACAGCCCCGAATGGAGTCTGTGACCCTAGTGCAGGATTTCACACCCCCTCCAGAGCGTTCACACACAGCCTGGCCTCTTAGCAACTGTACGAGGAGATTGAGAGCACGTCAAATAATTCCTATCAGCTGAGAATCTGATAATAATAATAAGATCTCTTGCTGTGGTTTCATTAACATTTGTTTGACTTTGCTGGAAACTGTGTCTGCCTCCAATTTTCATTTTTATTTATGCTTGTCGATTCTGAGGTCTACTGTTGGAAGCACATTTATGTAATCATCTCGTTTGTTTGGATTTTAAATGTGATCCATTTTCGTATTCATAAGACTGATAAAAGATAATCCTAAATTAAATGTCTACTTGCATTGGCTATTTGAGGAAAAATATGAAATATAGGGTATCCTATAAAATGTAAGACGAGTTGTCATACAAGATAAAAAGACAATGTTCAAGCATTTGTGTTTATTTTTGTTTGTGAGCTTAACAGAGAATAATTACACATAATGACGCATAATAAAGAATAAGAAATGTATCACGATACAAGCCGCCACAAAGACTATTTACATAATTTGTAAATGGCTACATCAGTGTCTTAATTCACTCACTGGTTCTCAATATTGAGATGTGGTTTTCACCAATGAATGAAGTCAAGGACATGTTTCACCCCATATTAGACAATGTTGTATATATTTAGAGTGTTTTGAAAGATAGGCAGACAGAAAGTCAGACAGCTTTGTCTGCCAAAAGGCCTTGGGTCCACATTAATACTTATTTTCATTTTGCAACAGAAATATACAGCATGAATGTCTGCTAATGTTTGCAGGCCCTCTGGAAAATCATCTATCCTTATTTTCCGTGTGCTTACATTCCTTAATTTACAGCTTTCACAATGAGGAATCACACATCATTTCGGTCTCACTCACCTTATGTGTCGCTCCATGCAAAAATGCACTTACTGGCTTTAAGAATTTATTTATTCAAGGGTAAAACCAGTTTGCAAAAAAATAAAAACAAGCAATGCAAATAAAGCAAAATTAACAGATAGGCCAGTTCACTAAAATGAAAATGCTGTCATCATTTACTCACCCACATGTCTTTCCAAATCTGTATGACTTTTTGTCTTTTGTGGAACATAATATATTTTGAGAAATGTTTTTTTTTTGTTTTGTATTTTTTAAAAAGAAAATGAGAAACATGTTTTCTTTTGTATTTTTTAGTCAATAGTAACCATGGTTGGTTTGTCACCATTCTTTACAATATCTTCTTTTGCTTTCCACAAGAAATAAGGTCATACAGGTTTGAAACTAAATAAGGGTGAGTAAAGGATGACAACAGTTTCATTTTCTGGTGGACTATCCCTTTAACACCCATCTTGTTTTAATTTGTAGTTTTAATTTAATTTCTAGCGAATCTGAAATTGTACATAAAGCACTATTCTGAGTAGGTTAATTGCTTTCAACATAGCAGTTCAAACTGTTCAGCAAAATTATCTCAATCGGTCCGTGATTCAGTCTCAAAGTCATGATTCAGAACTTTCAAATCATAGATTGTGATGAATCGTGAATAAATCACTGTTGGAGTTGTTTAGTTTCAATTAATTATGGTGCATTCCAAATGGGATATATCGCCCTCTGAAGAGCACTTCGGATTGAAAACAATCATGGCCGGCATACTGAAAGGTCATTCCAAACCGAAGTGCTCAAAACTGGCCACTTCAAAGGGACCTTCGGAATGAAGGATTTCGAAGGGTACAACTGATGGACACTTCGGCCCCCCATGATTCTTTGCACAGATTCTTTGCATGATGACGGCGCCTCTGTATGGGCACAGGATTGATGCAGAAAGACACTTTAAGAAACAGTTGTTTGGTCCCCTACACCCTTCAACCCTTCGAAGCACTCACTCTGGAGAGTAAACCCTTTGAAGGGATTAGGGCATAGGGATGAGCCCTTATGAATGGAATGCAGGGTCTGTCAAATAGGTAGGCATAATGGTCTATGCGGTTTGCTAATCTGAATTATTAGGACAGAAATGCCCAATACGATGCTTAATAAATGGCAATGAGTTGATTCTTTTCAATGAATCTTGTAGCTATCCGTGGCCTGGAGATTTCTACCAAATCAGTTAGCAATGCAGTTTGATCATTCGGGAAGTTCACTCACTCACTGGATTGTTTGAAACGGCTTCTTTAGTACAAACTGATACGTACCCCAGAAAACAAGAACTGGATGAAGTGGGTATGTACCTGCGATCAAGTGAAGCCATACCTTTGTAAATAAATCCTATCCGAAGACGATCTTCATGATTTTCCTGCACATGCATCTTGTGAACGCCTGTATTGCAGGTATGTTTTCCAAACAAAAGTGTATCAAATTAGTACACAAACACTTAAACGTTACAGTATGACTTGACATTGCATGACCTATATTTAGGAAGTATTTTATATTGCCTATATTTAACAGCAAATATTGTATAATTAACAGATGAGATTATTAATATTAAGATTATTATTGATTTTGATACAAAATATTAAAAAGAGTAGATTAGTTAACTCTGTGTTGAATGGATTGAGGATTTCACAAAAGATATCCTGTAATGAACAGTTGCATTCTCTCTGTCCTTGTTTAAGGGGATAAAAATTGCTTTAGAGGAAGATTAGGGTTGGCTGACCTTCTGCTTACATGCATGCCTACCTCAGTAATTACAGCTAATGGGTCTGTCATCCAAGACAAGGACTGTTAATATAAAGCTTGGTTATTGTACAGTTTCTGTATTTTTTTTACCCACCAGTTTAATTTACCCTGTGCTGTTCAATTGAGTTTATTTATATAGCACTTTCACAATACACTTTCACATAGCTTGAAGGAGAATAAAGTCAAGCCAAAGGCAACAGTTGCAAGGGAAAACGATTTGGTACGATCAGGAGGAAACCTTGAGAGGAACCAAATTTCAAAGGAGCTTGCACATATTTAAACAAATTCTTTAAAGGCCAAATATGAACTGGCTATAGAATATTTACAATAATGTGTTAAAATGATCATTAAATAAGTATAGTAACTGTTGGATTAGAGTCCATACTAAGACAACTGAATGTTTGTCAGATGACTTTAATGGCAGACCTGAGCTTTGTGACCTTATATTTGAGGAATAGTGTTTTATAATAGATTTAAAACCCAACAGGTGGCAAGGTGATGAAATTGACATGCTTGACATGCTCAGATTTTCCAAATATGGTAAGAACTCCATCTTCTGTATTTTGAACTAACTGAGGCTTGTTTATGGAAACTGTAGGGCATCTTTCCATTGGGTTCCATCTCTTTGATGCACATGTGCATGGTGGAACTGGTTCAGTGAAGTGTAGTGAAAGACTCACTTAATGTCTGGAGAAGACTTTATACATAAATTTAAATACATACATTCCTAAAATTTACAAATAAATTAATAACAATAAGATGTCAGTTATGTGCAGGGGAAAACTTGTCTCATAGTGGATGATTTGTGAGATGATTCATTTTGCTGTTTGCATCACATAATCTGCTCCATATATACAGTGATGTATAAAGTACCTGAAAGCTATACTCAAGTAAAAGTACAGATATCTTACCAAAAAATGACTTTGGTAGAAGTCACCGTTTAGAATATTACTTGAGTAAAAGTCTTAAAGTATGTGATATTTATTGTACTTAAGTACGAAAAGTATTTATTAAATCTTAAACGTACTTAAGTATTGAAAGTAAAAGTACAAGTAAATGCAAAATGGAAAAGAAGCAAATAAATATATCTAAAAAATATTCATACAGCTTGAGTAGACTGTGTTCAGTTTAATAAGAAGCACTTCCGGTACTTAGTGTCTTTCATTCCAACATAAGAAAACATTTCTGGAATCTGTATCTGAAATAGCATTTAGATGTAATTACACAGTTTATGTATCTCAGAGGGAACATGAATGCATTTAAACTGCAGTTACGTAGGCATAAACAGGCCTAATGTTTTGTTTTTAACATAAAACGTTGAATAGGCCTACTGATATTTGAAATCATTTAAACATGAAAAAAATAGTCGAAATCTGAAATGAAAACTGACAGTAGGTGACAGCAAGTGACTGTTAATGAGTGAGTCATTGAGATTCAACCGATTCATTCAATGATTCATTCAGAAACAAAGCATTTGACTGTGTTAATGAGTGAATCACTGAATCATTTATTCAACCGATTCGTTCAAAAAGCTGATTCATTCAATAAGTAAACACCGTCCATTGCTCAGAGACGAAAAACAGTGCTGTGATCTTTGTTTGGAACTATTTTCGTTGGCAAAATTGAGCAAAACCAAGCAATATTATATCTAAAATGTAAGTCACATTACTTTGCTGAACTTGTATAAAATGATTATTAAATGTGTTCATGCTGATATCTGCAGGTACTCTTTGTGTGATATAGATAGATATAGAAGTTAACTATATTAAATTATATAAATATAAAATGCATAAAGAAGCATTTTTGCCGTCTACAATTTAGAATGCCTGGATTTTTGAGTTTTAATAGACTTATAAATCAACGTGCGTGCACTCTGTGTATGATTTGGTGATATAGCCTATACTTGAAAATGTCAGACGATGCCATATATCGCACACCCCAGACTCGACTTGAGTGGAAAATGAAATCATCCGCGGTTGTGCGCGCACTTGTTGCACATGAGCAAAGGTGTTTTTTTAGGAGTCTAACTTGCAAAACGCCAGACCACTGATTCGTTAAACCTGCTTTCTTGCCGTCTGTGTCTTTTGACAATTTTGTAGTAAGTAAGGAATATGCTTCGGGGAAATGTATCGGAGTATCGGAGTCAAGTAAAGTACAGATACTCCCAAAATATACTTAAGTACTGTAACAAAGTATTATTACTTCGTTACAATACACCACTGCATATATATGGCTTTTCTGATGTAAGCTTGCTCGGTAGCTCACCTGGTACAGTGTTGCACTTACAAAGCAAGTCCCATGAAACATGAGACATGATAAAAGAGCTCAAAGATTTGTAGAAGCAAACTGATTGCTTTGCTCTTTTGAACACTATTGGTTAGGTTTAGGTTTTGGTTAAGTATAGGTGGTACGTTATTTTCAAAAACGATAGAGTATTAACCTTTTATGCGCCACTCATCGGACATTACATTTCCCAAGTATTTGGGAACATCGGCTATATCGGACAGTACATTTCCCATGATTGGTTCAAGAACTAATGTAATAAAATATTGCCCGATTCACGTTCATGTGTTTCAAATAAAACAATGCTTTTAGTGCCACACACAAGACATTTCACTTTGAATGTATCATGAAACGTGTAAGAAGCAACATATAATTTTACAGACATGTGGCCAAAGGCACGCATTTCCAATGAACCTGGGTTTGTAAAGTGACTTGTCTGATGGAAATGTAACATGCACTGCACACAGACCCAACTAATGGATAATGAAATTTGTTGTTTATTTTTTATTGTTATTAACAGTTTTATAGAATAGTTGTTACAGCTATATTAAAAACATAGATCGAGGTAGACCTATCCCAGTCCTTGCATTTCTAGGAAGCTCTTATTGCTGGAAAATATGTAATTGCGGTTGTCAAACAGAACAAGAAAATGTGAACAGAGAATGAAATGCCCTCTGAATGTGAAGGGTAATTTTTAGCAGCCCTGTATATTTTCACAAAGCCAACTTACTCATGTAACATATTGCTGTGCTGCGGCTATGAGCGCATGAACATTTTTCATCCGAACATTAGCAGGCCAAAGTACACAAGACAATTACGCTGCATTCAGTCTCTTTAGCTGTAAACACAGAAAGCAAGAGGTTGAACATTTTCCACCCTTTGAACACTCCCATCCTCCCGGTGTCAGCTGAAAAGCAAAATGATCTGTCCTTTTTTCCTGTAAAAAAAAAAGTAGTCTCTTCCTTGTTTTTCTTACAGAATGTGAAAACTCTAGGAAGAGATTAAGGAGAGAGAAAATGACACAGGATGTGATTAGAAAAGACCTCCCGTTTATGATTTTGTATTAAAAGTGTGCCAAATATTTTCTCCATGGAAGGAATGTTGTTCTAACCAGTTCCATGTGAATGGTCTGGAGGGGAATGCAGTCCAATGGTTGGGCCATGGATTAGGTTTTAAAATGACTGGGAAAGAAGCATGTAGAATGAGTGAGAACATTAAGGTTTTTTGCCTTATTTAAATGTGTTTAAGTTTAAAAAAATGTATAATAGTAATAATAATAAAATAGAAATGTCAGCTGTGCAAGAATCTGGTCAGGTATACTATTTTATCTGAGGTCAAATGTTATCCATATATTTGTATTTATTTAGACTGAATAAATAATAGAATATGAAATGTTTTCATGCATTCTTAGAAGTGGCATTCAAGTTCATTCAGATGAGTTTAGCCAATGAAATGTTTTTCAAACTGGTTTATGAAAGTCATTCTTTCAAGTCAAGGATATTGCTTGCTTTACTTGTTATTTACACAGACTCAGCCAGATGAACAGAGTACAGATAGATGCAGATGAAAGTGTTTGTTTGTGCTGGCATTTGGCTGTGTTAAATCCCTATTTTTGTTTTTATGGCTCTTGACATCAAAAAGACAACACAATCTTCTGTATCTCTACTGCATGCCTTGCACAGGAGGTATGATAATAGCTAAAGTCTGTCAATTGGGCAAAGAATTAATGATGTTTTTACATACGGACAAAGAATTAGGACTGCTAATCCCTTGGACAGGATAAAATGAGTGATAAAAGGGAAATTTTGATACATTAGAAAGCACTAATGGCAAAAAGTATTTAAACAACAGAATGTTTTTGACTTTGATTTGAAGTTCAACACTGCTTTAACAGTACATTGGACATTAGCTAACAGGAGCTTTTTCTGCCCACTTGATGACAGTGATGCACACCATTCAGAATTCAGTTAATGGCTTTAAAATTCTAATTTAATTCTTAAAAAATAAAATGGGGTAGCAAACTGGTTGCAGTATGGGATTTGATATCAGCATTCAGTTCATTTGGCAGGGGTCAAGTGGTTTCGAACTCAGGTGTGCATTAAAGAATTAGCCACTGAAAATGAACCTTGAGTCTGCTTAAAAACATGGGCAGGAATACAGTTCATATTAACTTTGGTACACTTTGCAGTTCATAAGAAACCAATCCATCCTAATTCACCAAAGTGAACTGCTATTCATGATGTGTCAAAATTTGTATCTTTGGATGCTCCCAATCACACTGATTATAGCATAAAACGTTTCTTTAGCTGCTTGTCTCTGAATAAATTGGCTTTGGAGAGCAGCTTGCATTATTTGTGTCTCTTGCAGTGTATCTTCTGTGATTTGTGTGTAAAGTTCTGTTGATACAGTAAATCCAAAGGGACAAATGCTTAAATAACATGATGAAACTGGCGTTGTCTCCCCCATTACCTTCATATAATGGAAATTAGCTGCCACTAGTTCTCATGGTGGTTCCCAGTCCTGCTCCTTGAGGTCCGATTACCTGCAAAGTTTATCTCCAAGCTTCTTTTTTCCCTGGAAGACAAAATATGAGCAAACAGTTTGGTGACTTTTTATTTCCATTGGACAAAAAAAAAAAAATAATTCTTATATGTTCCACAAAACAAAGGTTTGGAATGACATGGGGGTGAGTAATCGATGACAGAATTTTCATTTATGTGTGAACTATCAGTTTAGGTTTATTTAAAAACTAGTGATGACTTTGACCATCTGAACAGAAAGTCAGTTGTTAGAATATTTTGTTCATTCAGTCACTGGACAACATTGATAATTCATAGGGGAAGATGGTCAGCTGCAAAATTTGCTCTAGACAAACAAGATAAACAAGACATCCCATAAAAATGACTTATCCTAGTATTCTCTCAGTATCCAGCTCATCCATTTCATAATGATTATTGAATTTGAGCAAAAGGGCTCTGTTTAGAGAACAAAAAGAATATTATAAGAGTGCTTGTACTGTGGTCGGCTTGGTCATCATTGTGCTGCCTATTCAGTTGACCCTAGCTCCACCTTTAATCAAAATGCCTCTGTGAAACCTCATTTGGTCCTGGTAGACAATGGCTTATTTGATATTCAGATCTCAGGAGAAGATATCTGTGTTTGTTATTGCTCTTACTCATTTAGAGCTACAAGAACCTTCATAGTCTCTAGTGCACGTACTGTAAACTTCTTAAATGACGAACAGTTTTGACTTGGCACTTCCAATGTCAATCGGTTCCAAGTAGTGGGCAAGTTTTAAATGACCTTCATAACAATTTGCATGCAGTGTAAATATTTGAATATACCATGTGGACTGACCATCGTCTCCTGCCCCTCGTCTTCAAAGCTTAATGAGGTCCTTTGAGAGATAATGTATACATATCTTGCTATCTCCACCTACAGAACTGACCTTATGCAAATGTAAAGTTTAATCAGCTTTCAGGGAGTTGAATTTGATGGTAATCTAGTTCTGCATTAACTCTAAGAGTTCACCCAAAAATTAAAATTCTGCCATTAATTACTCATCCTCATGCCGTTCCAAACCCGTAAGACCTTCGTTCATCTTCAGAACACAATTTAATATATTTTTGATGAAACTCAAGAGCTTTCTGACCCTTCATAGAGAGCAATGTGACTGAAATGTTCCCAGGCCCAAAAACATAGTAAAGACATCGGTTAAAATAGTCCATGTGACATCAGTGGTTCAACTGTAATTTTACGAAGCTACGAGAATACTTTTTGTGTGCAAAGAAAACTAAAATAACGATTTTAGCAATTCTTTTACTCCAAGTGACCGTCTTCTGCCATTCTCGAGAGTACCACGACGCGTGCGCATGCATTCCTCTGCTCGTAAACAAGGTGCAGCGCATGTGACGTGGTACTCTTGATAATGGCAGAAGAAAAATTGTTGAATAAAGTCATTATTTTTGTTTTCTTTGCACAAAGTATTCCGTAGCTTCGTAAAATTACTGTTGACTCACTGATTCACATGGAATATTTTCACGATGTCCTTACTACCAATTTGTGTCTGGGAACATTTCAGTTACATTGCAGTCTACGGAGGGTCAGAAAACTCTTGGATTTCATCAAAAATACCTTAATTTGTGTTACGAAGATGTACAAAGGTCTTAAGGGTTTGGAATGACATGAGGATGAGTAATTAATGACAGAATTTCATTTTTGGGTGAACTAACCCTTTGAGCCACAAAATTTATGTCCATATGCAGTATTTGTGAATTCGTAAAGATCTGTTTAACAAGAAGATGAAGATCTACACACAAATAAAACCATTTTCTTTTCATAAATACCAAGTGTACACTCTAAAAAAGGTACAAAACTGTTACTGGGACAGTAACTTTTCAAAAGGGACACCTTTGTATATTAGTACTGTGCCTAAATGGCTCATATTAGAACCTTTTGAAAGGGTACCGCCACAGTTACACCTTTTGTACCTTTTTCTGATGCCTTCCAGATGTTAATTGATATTATTTGTGTACAGATCATTATCTTCTTGATACCAAACTTAGGATCCAGAGAATGTTTGTCTCTTTACAAGGACATCTAGGAACATTGGGGACATCTCATCCATCTCTGAGTCTTGTGTAGAGTCTTCAGTTGATCAGAATACTTCTGGGTTCCTGGCACCAAGAATGTCAGATGTTCAGCATACTGCCTAGTTAATCAGTAGAGGTAGGAGCCGCAGATAAGGTCAGGTTAACAGCCAAGGATATCCTGAAACCATCAATCAGAATCATAACCGTTCGAATCTTCCTCCCCATTGTCAAAAAGTTAGACACCAACATCATAAAAACATTGGCATTTTGGTTTTGACAACCACTATTAAAATCTTTTAGTAGCACTGTTTTGACTACTTATCAAATAATTGTCTTGCTAAATACTTCTGGAGAAGGGTGGGGATTAATTAACAGTTCTCAGTTTAAAAGTTAAAGTTCTTCATACTGTTTAGAAACTTCAAACCTGTAACCCGTTACGTTTGTGGTGGCTGTAATGCAACACTGCCAAATACTTTTGGAGAGAAAACCACCCTGAAACAAACAAACACGGTCTACAAATGACTGTGTTTGTGGCTAGACAAGACTTCAGCAGAAATCTGGTGATTTCTGTGCGTCACAGATTTCATAACGTTAGTGTGGTGGAATTATATGACTTGTGACTACATTTGAATTTTCTGTGACAGTCATAAAAATATATAGACTAGGACTTTTTTATAGAATTGCTTTACAGTGTTAGAAGATGCTCTCAATTATGCTCACAACTGAAGACTTAATGATGACTATAAAACTGATTTGATTAATTTATAATGTTTATGTATTTATTTTAACAAGAATACCCACAATAAATGAAATAACGCCAAACTGATGCATAGTTTCCTTTACAGTCTTGTGCCATACGAAACAAGCACAACAGCTTGTCACTTCAAGGGACAACTTTGTACCTTATTTACTCCTAAAATTCATAGTAGTACATTAAGAGTACATATTACTACTTAAGGGTGCTAATATGCACCATTTATGGATAGATAAGGTATAAAGTTGTCTTTTTATTGCCCCGGTGACAAGCTGATGCACCCCTAAAGGTAGTAGTGGACAAAAATGTTGATATTTTTCTAACAGTAATGATCTCTACCTTTCATTGCAGGATACTGATGGAGGCACATCTGATGAACTCGTTGCCCCCCTAAAATCACATTGTGAAGAGTTTGTGTATGTTTTCTGAATCTTCATTTTCTCTGTAGCACATAATATACAAACACATTCAACAAGGGTTAAAGCTATTGTTCTGATTCCAGTGGGCACTAATTCGCTAAGTACCATGAGTCAGGCCCTCCTAATTCAATCATGAACTCAAACCCTCAAATTGAGATGGATAACACTGCTGTACGCTGCAGATGATGTGCTCATTTGGAAAACCACAGCAAATTTCCAGATATTTCACCCAGCTTCTCAGCCTTCTACTGGTCACAGAAAGTCTGTTTGGGCTCATTTGTAAGTTTGCCGCCTCCATGGGTGGTCTAAAGTTCATTTTTTATGTTTGGTGTTTGCGCAGTGTTGGAGCACTTTGTTTTTCTGGCACGTCTTTCACAGCTCTCAGAAACGAACAGAGTGGTGGGGTTTTCTTTTGCACATCCTTTTTCTGAAGAACAAATCTCCGTTTTCAAAAATGTTCCTTTATAATGTCAGCCTCATTCTCCCCACATAAAACAGAGCCTGTTGGCATAGCATTAACACGTATGTTGACAGCGCAGAGTTTATACAACTTTTTTAACAGCCCGTTTCAAGTAATGCACACATATATTTCTGTCTTCATATCGCTTCTGTTTTTGATTGAAATATAAGTTTAGTTACTTAAGAATTCAATCAGTTTTTCTGGGATGTGTTTCAAACCAGTTCTTTTTGCCTTTCTAATTTTCCATGGCACAGACATTATAAACAACTTTTTTAGCATTTTAAAGTTTGTGTTTGGATACAGTTTCATAAATGACAAAGGAGTTATTTTGGAGTTTCTCTATCCTAGACAATCTGAAAATGAAAAAAAAAAAAAAAATCTCCAGTTTTGGTAAAATGACGTTAGCGGAAGCAGCTGTTTAGGGAGGGATTCCTGTTGTCATTGAGGCCAGGCCATGTTGACATGGTTTCTCAGGAAATCAGGTGAGACGAGGCACCGCACTTGGATGGATGTTGATGGATCGTTACAGGATGATACAGTCATCCAGGGTCATGTACGATCCAAATCAGGACATAGACATTCACAGAGGTCAGTATTTGTCCCAGTGGGTCAGTTGGGTGAATTGCATTGGGTGTATGATGAAGATGCGTGTCATGCTTTTATTTGCTGGTCAAACAAAGCAGCTCAGTGGATATTGGTGACATGAAGAATGGACTGTAAGCGCTTGCTTTTTCTTAACATCTGTTGCTGGTTTTGTTGCACTGATTTGTTCTGTAGATAATTTTCCATTTTGTTTTGGTCATTTTTGTTGTCTAGTCAGGAAGGTTTGTCTGGGCATCAGAATGGTCCGATTGCTTGCATTATTGTTGAATGTTTTTCAAAAATGTTGCCCCCTTGTGTGCAGAGTTCAAACCACAATGCTGGTGCCTGCAATGTGCTTTTCTTCTGTCTTTTCCACACTTGGAAATTTGATCGTAAGCAGTAAAATAAAAGCTGTGGCCCTTAAAATCCATCCATGTAAGGAATTTGGACTTACGCCTGGGATTTTTAACTCAGGGAGTTTACCTTATTTATTCTAACATGATTGTTTGGGTTTTTGGATTTCATTGCCCCTGCCGTGGAGGAAATTGCTCTCTCGCCTGCTGGTTTGGAAATAGAAATTTACTTTTTGAAAGAAAAACAAAATACAACTATGATTTTTTTCAGTTGTTGAACCCTTTCAATCCCAATTATTTCTTACGTCTGCCGTTCTCATCCTGTGTCGCACGTGAATAAACATTTGAGGGGTAAAAGAAGCTGAAACATTCAATGCTCTGAGATAACAATCAGTGAAAGTATACAACGCTTATCAGCAGCGTCAGCATTTACAGTTTATGTGCATGCCTGCATGTGAGTACATGTGTGTCTGCTTCTGCTTGTCAGTCATTTTCTGTGCAGTAGGCAATTATGATTATTTTTATTTTTAAAATTATAAAGTCTAGTCATGCGCCATTAATTCACTTTTCACTGTTCACTCATCCATGAACAAAATAACTAAATCATTTTATTTGCTTACTGTTATTGTTCTTGTGGTAACTTTGGGTGAACTAGGCCTATCCATTTAAGATTAATAGACTAGATCAGAATTTGCATACAAACAGACAATAATATTGTGTTGCCCTCATATTTAAAAATTTGGCAATAACCTTCACATACTTTAGTGTCTATCTTTTTGTTTTGTTTTTTTTTTGTTTTTTGTTTTTTAAGGCTGGAATACACTACACGACTCTTAAAATCTGAACAGGATTTTAAAGACTATAGGGATCATACACTTGCCGACTTTGTAAATAGTTACAGAGGAAGAACTGGGCATCATACACTAAGTGACCAGACTTTCAAGTCATTCTGATCAAAACAAACTCGTGCAGAAATGTGCACCCTGTTGCTAGGAGACGTATGACAAATGAAAACAATATGCGTTTTAAAATTGACTCAAGATATTAAATGTGTTTGAAGTCTGAAGCTAAAAAATCAGAGTCTGTGACCATCACACACTACGCTATTTTCTATTAAATCTGTCATCTCAAATCTGTACACTGGCTCTGACTTTCAGCAACTAACGTCAAATTGACCAGATGAAACTGGGGGGAAATCTTGGCAAGAATTGTAGAGTAGTGTATTCCAGCCTTTAGATAAAAATAAATATGTAAATATTTATTAATTGGGGAGTTGAATTACTTAATTAGTTGTTTGAATTTTAGCAACATTTTTTTATATTTCCAAAATGATGCTAATGCCAATTTTTTTGTATCTGAAGTGACTCAAAAATACAGATCCTATATTAACATTTTGGCAATTACAATAAGTTGATCATTATTTAAGAAATGGCTGATAACTAACAAATGCAATAGATCCTACGCTATTTTAACTAAATTAAAGATACAATTTTAAATGTTCCATTTTATCCTAATGTAAAATTGCTAAAGATTATTTAACAGTTATTAGTGTTTAAGTGATTTGGTATTTAAATGATATGGTATTTGTTGCATCTAGAGGACTTTACATTTGAACAGCTGATCATTAAAATGCATGAAGTGTAAATAGTAAGTGTATATGGCCCCACAAATTCAGTTCAACTTATCTGTCCAATTTATGGTCAAGTGAGGGTCTCTTTTGTTGTCTGAATGCTCATTTGAATGTTATCCATTTAAGATTAACTACAAAATAGCTGGCCTTAAAGATGGCAACAAAGTACTGTTTGTCTTTTAGTATATCAGACTTGCTGAAAGTAGGCTTTTAGTGCAATCAGTAGTGATGTAAACTCCCTTCTTTTTCCCCTCCCTTGTTAGGAATTCCCTAATGGTTCCTGTCATCTAGCCATAGTGCTTGTTTCCTCTTTCTCATCCAGCCAGAAGTGAAGTTTACCTGCCCGCTCTCTTAATCTCTATCGTGCACTTCTAACCCAGAAAGAAAAGACAGTGTCCCTTCTGTCCTCCATATCTCTCAACCTCTTTAGTGCTCCTTTTATCAATGTATAATAATTACCTTGAGGAAACATCACTGAGGTACAAGATGGGTCAGGCAGAGCATCACTCTTCTCTTCTCTTGTGCCAGCCTGAGCCCTGGCAGTCTCACTAACTGTACATAAAGGAATTTCTTGGAGAAGGCCCCACCCCAAGTCCCCCTTCATCCACCTCTACCAGCACCACCAGATACCAGATGCCAGGCATTCCACTTTAAGGTTATAGGAGATAAAGGTTGGGCTCCATCACCCGAATAATAAGCCACATTGAAGCTAAGCCAAGGCCACAGGCTTATCATGATATAGCGATAGAGAGGACCAAAGATTATGGGTTAATTTACAATAATAATAATAATAATAATAATGTGAAACATTATTATAGTTTAACATAGCTGTTTTCTATTTTAAAATATAATATATTTCAGTGAATTTTAATCAGTCATTACCCCAGTCTTCAGTGTCACATGTTTCTTCAGAAATCATTCTAAAATGCTGATTTGCTGCTGAAGAAACTTTTATTATTATCAATGTTAAAATATTATATTTTTGTACAAACCATGATATATTTTTTTTCAAGAATTGTTTGAATATGGCATTCAAAAGAACAGCATTTATTTGAAATAGAATTTTTGCTATAATGTCAAATGTCTTTACTTTCACTTTTGATCAATTTAATGATTCCTTGCTGAATAAGAGTATTAACTTCTTTCAAACTATTTTTACTGTGAATGTATTTGTTTATTTATTGCTAGAGAATAACAATTTAAATGTTGTGTTTGTTCACAAAATGGCCATCTTGGCGTAGTGGCAACACATTTAAAGGGAGCAGGGGGAGTAGGCTATCAATAATTATATTAATTTAACAATTATTATTAAACTATTATATTAATTTAGTAACATATAAATATATCTTAGTGTAGACTATATCTTTAGATTTCTATGATTCATTATCTTATTGTTGATCCACCAGTTCACATTACAACTGCGTGTTTTCTGCATAAAAATAAGGGTCGATTTTGGCTTTGGTCTAAACAAAAAGAGCAGAAGGGCTTATTGACATATGCAAATTCATTCTCTGCCAGCAGGTGGCTCTTTCGGAATGGCAGAAATACAGCTGTTTCCCTGATAACCGCAGTAAACAAAGCAGACCAGCACCTGACTTTGAAGCTTGCAGTGCTCATATTTGATCATTTAAACCATAGCCTTTTGAAGAGTAAGCTATGTCTCAATTTGCATTTTGCCAAAGCACCACCTGAGTTTTCTCCTCCCATTTCTACTAGTAATGCTTGTTTCCTTCCCGCTCTACTACCTGCGCAGATATCAACAGCGCCACTGGGTAGGTTGCCAAGTTGAGGTCACAAATGGGTTGAAATTTTTATGATGTGTCGATTGTGTGAGAAGGATGTGTTTCATACAAGATCTGGCAACTGGACAACCTTGGAATATGTTGACGTGAATATTCATTTAATGAGGTTTGGGCCATACAAATTACGAGAGTTTTACCGGAGGCGAATGTATAGCAAACATATCAAATATGCCCAGTGGGATTTTTTTATAGAAAGATTAAAAATATGGGAGAAATATGGGAAAATATTTAAACTGGATGATAGCGGGATACAATGGTAAAATATGGGAGAATCCTGGGAGAAAAGGGAGTGTTGACAGGTATGATGGTGGGTTGCACGTTTTAGTGTTCATTGGTTATGTTTAAAAGCCCTCAAGACACTTGTTTTACATTAGTTTAAATGATGAAGAACTTTCCATCTTGGATTTGATTCCCATTATACCCATATGGAGTTCAGTGGTTGACTAGCGCCTCTAGTGGTGTGGTGGTATCTGCCTTTTTCTCTGGTTCTTCTCTCCTAATAGTTCTGCTGAGAGGTAATGAGCTGTGAAAGTGCTTGGTTCCACCCAAAACATATTAACATACAAGGACACAGTGGGGCCTTCAGTAAAACACACACAGGCCAACACATGAGCTCTGATTCAACAAACTGGAGCCTTGGGTGGGGTGTCAACCGTCGCAGGTGTCACCGCTTACTTGTAGCCCCTTACAGACGTGTAAAGCAAAACAGCTTTTCTGATGCAATGCCGTTGCATTCAGATTTGTGATGGCTGTTTATTTTTATATACTGTGCTCATGGAACATAGCAGGGTGAAAGAGAGGGGGAAACTCTTATTACCAGGAGAGTTTCCATGGGGCGATTTCACCTTGTAAAGGCAGGGTGGAGGTGGTGAGGTCAGTTGGTTTGTGAATGAGATCCAGTGGCAGGCCGTCCCTTCTCCTGCTCTCCAGATCACTTCACTGAAATGTAAAAAAAAAAAACACCCTGACACCTGGGTGTGAATGACAGCCTACAATTCAAAATCGCAGACACTGGATACTATTGATGACATCACAAGAAGACGCCCGGAAAACTCATCCGTTCCTCCATAAAGTCTGTGAAGATTGTAAGGGCCTCTTCAATGCAAGTAAGAATTTCCGATTTCACATTTGTTGACACTGATGATGTCGTATGATTAATGAGCCCACATTATGACAGTTGTTGATCCAGGATCCTCAAAATTGGATACGCTTTTTTTCCATTAAAGGTTACACAGATCTGTTATTCTGTTAAAGCAGCAGGTGAGCAGTTTTCAGCACATTTTCAGCTTGGTAAAATATTTTAGAGCTTGGCAACTAGAAAAATGTATATTCAACATAAAAATGCCAATTAAGTGATCAAAATTAATTTATGACTTTTCATGACTGAAATCTCACCCTTCTAATTAGGATATCTCATATAGAGAGTTTTTTTTTCCAAGACAGTGGGAATCCTGGTTCCAAAAGTTGTTGGAATTAAAATGATACTATTGAAATGTTATTATTTTTAATAATTATTGTAATATTTAGATTTTTTGTTGTTTTGGCTTGTTTTGTTTTGTTTTTTTCTATCTTTCTTTTTAATAATTTTAAGTCATTTTGAGGCCCCATTTAAAGTTTTCTGAGGCCCCCTATGGGTCCCGGCCCTTTGGTTGAGAACCACTCTTTTAATGGGATAGTTCACCCATAAATCAATTATCTGCTTGTAAAGTCTGATGTCAGTGGAAACATGATCTTTCTGCATCAGGATCATTCTATCAGATCCTAAAAGCAAACTACACATGGTGCTAATATATACTCACAATGTACTGTAATACTACAAAAATTCATGATCCTAATCTTTACCTCTATATCAAACTCCTAGTTGGCCAGACAGTGATTCATCTTTTGTGAATATTTGTACTTTTTATGAATAGTTAACTTTTGCATAAATAGCCAAGAGACTGTAGTGTACTTTTATTGTATGCACAAAAACAGTTGAAACAATCAAAATGTATAGATATTTATTTTGTGTTACTTTGCAGGGTGAGTACATGATGACAGAATCAGGAACTGTCTCTTTAACAGTGACACTAATTAGTTTCATAGGTCCTCCATCAGCCATAGCAAGAGCAAAACATTTCTGTGGACATGATGGGAATGAAGAACTTAAGTGGTTCATTGAAGGATCTTTGACTGTTTACTTTGGTTAATGGCATGATCATGAGCTAAGATTAGTACGATTATTACGTTTGGGAGCAAAACCGAGGTCTGTTTTCCCTTTGCAAAACACTATTCATACTCATTTCAATATCTTATCATCTTTGAGTGACTCTCATTGAGAAAATTGCTTGGATAGATCAAACAAACCAGCAAAGAACACGAAAAGCCATTGCTATTAAAGTTTGTGGCTAATGATGGTCTTCAAAGCCCCCAACCCACTGAGGAGAGCGGTCATTACAAAAAAATGCTTGTCCTCATAGGAAACAGTTCACCTGGTCATGAAAACTAAGAGCTTAGTCTCGCCTCACTCCTTTTAATCACGCATACGCAGAGGTAGCCAACAACATCGTTCAAGAACACAATAGGTTATATTTATCCAGCACTAGTAAAGGGTTGAATTCACATGAGAGCCCTAAATCGACTCTTAAAGGAGTATTTGGGTTCAGTACGAGTTGATAGCATTTTTGCCGTGACGTTGATTGCCACAAAACAGTAATTTACAAAAAAAGAGAGAGAGAAGAAAAGTTGTGGTTATGGTGAGGTGCAAACAATGGAAGCAAATGGGGACAATTTCTGCAGAATTTAGTTTGAGAAGTTTATAACTTTTATACCATTATTATGTTAAAATGTGTGTATTACTTGAGCTGTAAAATTGTTCTTCTAATTTTTATTATTGTTTTATGATTTCAGATATTTTCATGGCAACATGCTATATGTTATAAAATGTATACAATGTTATTAAAAAAAAAATGTGTTTTCTTGATCACTGGGTCCAACTTTCAAAGCCTGCCATATGAACAGGTCAGTAATTAGCCGTGTGCATCCTTATTGTCTGTTCCATTACTTACGAGACACACAAACTCAGATTAGCATCTGATAACGCACCTAATATCCAGCCATGTCAGGGGCTGCATGGATGGAAGGTATCCAGTGGCTGGTCTTAGCCGTAGCTCCCTCTGAGCACAATGCCCCACTTGTTGCTCCGTCTCCTCTGGCATGATCCAAAGCCATATCAGGCCCTTCCTGAGGCTTCAAATCCTCCATTTTTCAGTGTGCACTCAATCTAATCTTGGGTTTTATGATTGGATATTACGATAAAGTTGGCGTTGCAAATTATCTACAGATCGTATCTGTTGCACAGTGGCTAATTGAAACTGAATGAGCTCATTGTTATCGGAAAAGCGTATCAGATGAGGAGCAGAGCAACGCAATGATGGTTAATTTAGGTGTAGATAAGAGATTCTGTAACAGTGCTTGTTCTTACACACTCTGTGCACAATTATGCAAGATAATCGAGGGATTTTTATTCCTGGAGAATTCGAATCGGGTAATAGGGGCCATTAACTGTGCTAATGCGTATCTCCGATTGTATCCTCAAAATGCTGCTTTACACATTCTGAATTAAGCATTTGTACATATTATCATAGCAATTCATCCAGGAAAAGTTCCACTTGAGAACTGTTGCTAAGTGGTTCGCAGTCTAGATCAGTCAGCCAAGAAATTTAATCTCATCTCATAAAACTGATTGGTTTAATTGGCTGAGAGTCTGGCAAGATTACACAAAAACAGACTTCCACTGTACTTGCTGCTGCATACGTGCTTATAATCTTGTGCTGGAACGTTTGGGACAGCAAATTTGAGCCGTTTTGTGAAAGAATGCTTTCGCCGAGGTGAAATCGATGCACTGTGAGCTGCGCCAGCACAGTCTGAATTTTCCAAAAGGTGCTTTCTGGGAAAGATTTGTCTGTTTGTATGAGTGCAAGCATTTGTTTGCAGATGTTTATGTTGGAGGTGGGAAAACAAGGGCTTAAATGGTTACTGGGAAAAGAGGAGGGGTGCAAATCCATCCCTTTACTCCACCTACCCCACCCCGTCCTCTATACTGCTTCCTTATTCTACCCGGCCACAGACACTTGCCTTTTGTATGGAGGGAACCAGAGAAACAATCCACTCTCTCTGTTTGGAAAAAAATACTTGCAAGAAAAGAGACTGGGAGCTTCCAGGTGCTTTGCCCCCAGTTAAAAGCCCTGTAAGGAGGTCCTCTTCTTGCCTGGAGTCAGGAGAGCCACTGCCTCGTGAAGTTGAGCACCCTGCCTCTCGCATTCTCCCTCTCCCTCTCTCTCTTTCTTTCTCTCTCCCTCCTACTTTCCACCCTGTGAGAGAGCACAGAGATTCAGAAGGTGCGTCTGAAATCTACTTGTATCCAGGCTGGAGACAGCACCACAAGGACTTTTTCCCCCTTTACTGCGACAAGCACGTGGACTTAATTTTCACCAGAGACAGAAATAAGAATAAGAAGCAGACTGGCACCTGCCACTGAGAAGCAGAACTTTCTCTAGAGTTGTGTTCGTTCTTTCTGCGCGTATGTAAACAATATTTGACTGCGACCAAGTGCCAAGACATTCCCGAGACTTCCCTGTCTGCTGGGATCCCGTCACATCTTCTCAAGTTATTTCTCCAGAGATGACTGTCTGAAGAAGGAACGCAGAAAAGAAGCCACCTGACCTGAGTTACCTGCCTGAGTAATTGAGGTGAAGCAGAAGGGTGAGGTAAGTTCATATCTGAATCTTTCATTTTCCTTCCCCTCCGGGTGCAGGCATATGTCATCTCTGAAAATGTTTTTCATATCCCGTTGCTTCACAGCAATTGAATCCAAATGCAAGACAGGGAGAGAGAGAGAGAGAGAGAGAGGAAGGAAAAACAGTCGGGTTCACATCTCAATCATGAGACCAACATAATTCTCAGCGCACTGCTACACACAAGGCAGATTAACAGAATGTTTTAGTCCTCTACCCCCATTAATCTCTGCAAAATATGTGGCGCATTTTTCTAAACAGAGCCATGTGGCTACCACTGCATTAATACTGATGCTGCTTGTGTGCGTTTGTGGTTTGCGTGTGCTTGTGTCTGTATAGGTTGTGTGGTTCACGTAGTGTGGTGGGTCTCACAGCTGTTTTGGAGTTGGAGAGGGAGAGAGTTATATAACTGCAGCAGTCTCGCTCTCACTGACACCTGGGACCGTTTGGTCTGCACTCTGTTGTGCACCAGTGCCACTCACTTAAATGTAGCTCCGCCCACAGTGTTCTGAAGTCCATGCCCACTTTTCAGCTTCTGAAAGCATTTTGAACTGTCAGACATAGTCCACTTCAGAGGTTAAAATGTCACATTAAATCAGCTCTTTTGAAGTCAACATGAAACCAAAATGAACCCTGTGTATTAGCAGTAGTAGTAGTAGTAGTAGTAGTAGTAGTAGTAGTAGTAGTAGTAGTAGTAGTATAAGCATTATTTTTATGAGACTGTTGCATTTTGACCTGTCAGGTAAATATATTTCACTTCAGAAGTTAAATCGTCACTTTTAAAGTCGACATGAAAACAAAATGCACCCTATATGTTGTTATTATTATTATTATTATTATTATTATTATTATGAAAGTGTTGCATTTTGATCTGTCAGTTATAGTTCACTTCAGAGGTATTTATTAGTAGTAATAGTAATAATAATGGCCATTTATTAGGAGCCAGTCGGTTTTTAATGGACAAAATCTTGCCATCCTTAATTTTTCTCTTTAAATAATCTAAAAAATATGTCCAATTATGTCGCAAAAGGCATTTCATGTTGACTTGAATGGAAATATCCAGTGTTGTTTTTTAAACTTTTGATGTATCTTCGTCAGCTGTATCTTCTCACCTCAGTGAGTTTTGTACATGATATTTTGTCATAATATGTCAAAAAAGGTCTAAAAGAGCTTTTCCACACATAATCAACTACTGCACATGGCATGAGCTCCATGCAGCAGTCTTAATTTCAGACGGAGAGCGAGAGAGGACTGTGAGAGAGAAGGGAATGTGCTTTCATAATACATTCTTCACCAAGAGCACTGGGGAATAGTATTCAATAATACTTTTTTCTCGTCTGAGTAGCAGGGCCCAGCTTCTACAGAACTGAAACAGACCCAGTCTGGAAAAGACGACATGCTCTCCTCTAAAAACATTTGGCGCCTCAGCATGATGGCTTTCAGGAGGAGAAGCGGTTGAGATCTGACTGCGAACCTGTGGGTCAGTGCCGCTAGGGCTACCACATTACACAAGCCTCCGACGTGATCTGAACCCCTGAGTGGAAAAGAGAGGTTAGAGAAAACGTGTCCAAAACACTCCACAGATAGAGGGCCCATCATCCTCACACACTTCTGATTCCTCCGTCTGGAAATGGTCCAAGGCTTCTAGATGGGATGCTGTCTTCTGTGGTTAGTTCAGAGGATGGGAAAGTCAGCTGTGAAGTATGATGTGATTTTATGATGAATGTGTCTCATCTGGTCATGTTATCAGGAGATGCAGCAGACAGCGTCCCACCTTTCTGACTGCAATTACAGTGATAGCTTCAGTCCACCAAACACCTCACTCCTTCTCACACATACTTTGACCCTTCTCCCCACATGCACATTTCAGTTAGGTAAAGCCAAGGAGATCTGTTATACCTGGTGAAAGCTATTTCTTTGCATTCGCAGTTTATTTTTCAATTTGATATCTGACATTTTGCACATGGGACCATAGACATTTTTCAGCCAATCACCTGAGCTGTAAATGTCATGTGAGTAATCTCTCCTGGAGCGGCAGGAAAATGACATCATGACCAGTCAATTTCAAGATTTTAAAGGGATAGTTCACCCAAAAATGACCATTCTCTCATTTACTCATCCTCATGTTGTTCCAAACCTGTATGTTTTTTTTTTTTTTTTTATTCTGTGGAACAGAAAATAAGACATTTTGAAGAATGATTTAGCTGTTTGTTTGTTTGTTTTTTTTCTTGCAATGAAAGTCAATTGGGTTCAAAACAACATTGGACTACTGTTATTTTAGTTTTATTTATATACTATTATAGTATTTAAAAATATTTAGAATTAGCTTTTATTTTCGTTTAAATGCAAGTTTTAGTATTTTTATGTGCTTTTCTGATTTTTATTAGTTTTTCTAAACATTTCTGTTTAGCTTTAATTCATTTTTTTCTGGTTTAGTTTTTAGTAATTTTAGTACTTCAACTTGAACATTTTATTTCAATTATTTCCCAATATTTCTAATTTTTGTTCAACAGGTTTTTTATTTTTAGATTTTTAAACAGTATTATGTTTTATTCCAGCTTTATTTCAGTTAATAAAAATATTATATTAATATATTTATATTAATATTATTTATTAATGGGGGGGGGGGGGGGGGGGGGTCTAGATGGTGTAGTTATGGCATCTACCAGCAGGGGCTAAAAGGGTCATGCTAACCACTCAATTTTTGACTGCTTGGGCAAAGTACACAAAGGCAAATACTTTGGCAGTGTGAAGCCTTAATGGCGAGGCAATGCTGTAACCATGGATGCCCACCTTTGGGATGGCCCAATAACTCTGCTGACTGCTTTTTATGATGTCAGTTGGCTCTGCCAGGCTAGGCCTGATGAAATGCATTTCTTTCTTTATTACATTACATGACTCCAACCAACCCGACGGAGGCTTTAATATATGGACCATTCATAATTGGTGCACGCTTATTGGTTGTGCTGGTCAGTAAGCCTTTGTCCATGTCCAACCATCTGCCTTGTTAATTCTGGGGCAATTTTCAGTCACTGAATCTTGTTTATAATCTTGTCCATCGCAGACAATGAAAACCATATTTCCTTGTGCTTTAGATCCTTTATCTCAAGGTGGATATAAATGTGTGCCCTGGAGAAGCCATATCTGAGAAATAAAAAGAAGCAAAGCTTATCCAAACCATTATAGATGTCTCTTTTCATTCAGCTTGTAATGGCTTGCTGCAGATTCAATTCCCATTTGAGTTTTTATTTTTTTTTACCGTGCAACGGAGGAAAATGATACGAAATCCATTACACATGCTCAATCAGTGGGAGAGACTAGACAGAGAATCTGGCCCAATGCAGACTGAGAAGCATATGGGAAATGTTGGACACACCAATAGGTTGAACTTTTACTTCGGGTTTATGAGAGGCGATGTCTTGTATTGTGGCCAGCGGACCCTCACTAAAGGTGAAGGAATAAATGTATATGTAGGACAGAAGAGTTTCAAACTTTTAAAGTATGTGGACTGTCTGGTACTGTCATATGGAGAATTTTCTTCTTCTTCTTTTATTTATTATATTTTTTTTACATTATTCATAAACCTATTGATGCTTGTTTGCCAACTGGGAAATGTATTCCTTCTCTGGTGAGAGGACCAGTAATCCACATAGGTTTTTTTTTTTTTTTTTTTTTTTTTTTTTTTTTTTTTTTTTTTTTAATATACATACAGTGCCACTAGAGGGCAGAGTTTCTGACCTTGACTACAAACCCTGTTACATGGGAATGTTAGGAACACACACAGGCCCACAGTCTGTGCCTCTGGTGTTGTGTGTGCTCCTCAGAAATTTTAGATGACAAAGGCCTCTTTTCTTTCTATGTAAATAGTAATTGTTTTTTTTTTTATTTTGTTTTTTTTTTATGCTTATTGTACCTTAAAAATCCATTAGTAACGCTTCACAATAAGGTTCTGTATTTTATCAGTGATAGCTTCAATGTCTCAATGTTCAGTGTTTTTTTTTTTTTTCAGGGGTCGTAAATTATCTAAAAATTCTTGAAACAAGCTTAATTTACTTGATTTGTTGACACTGCATGAAATATTAAAGCGATATTTCACCCCAAAATGAAAATTTTGTCAGAATTTACTCATATCGTTCCAAACGTGTATGATTTTTATTCTAAAGAACATTAAAAAAAAGATATTTTGAGAAATGTCTCAGTGTTTTTTAATGATTGTCCATACAATGGAAGTCATACAGCCAAAACTGTTTGGTTAGCAACAATGTTTCAAAATATTTTCTTTTGTGTTCTACAGAAGAAAGTCATACAGGTTTAGAACAACATGAAGGTAAGTAAATGTTTTGTTTTTGTTTTTTTGTTTGTTTGTTTGTTTTTTTTTGTTTTGTTTTGTTTTTTTTGTTGTTGTTTTTTGAATGAATTGTCCCTTTATGGCCTGATTTTATACATTTTATCTTGAATACAGGTGTATTTTATCATACTGTATCATACACTTGTATTACAGATACATCCTCTGAAAATAAATCCTAAATTGATCTTGTTTCAAGAATTTGTAGATATTTTTACTGGAAAATAAAACAAAAAATACTCATCAATAGGATTTTTTGCACTGTATAAATTAACATTGATGTATTATGAAAAACAGTATATTGTTATTTCATGATACCTAATGCATTACTGAAACTTCATGAAAAGTATAACCAATTTTCCATGCTTTGTTTGGCCTACAACCCTGTCATACTCTGTTCTTTTGAGCCCATTAATGCTGGCAGAAAGGTTCTTCTCATCAACCGTGTGGTAACCTTCATACCTCCTTTATTTGGTGTTCGCTTTAAACAGGAAATGAGGGAGAATACCACTCATGCTCCGGGAAAAGCATATGCCTGACTGTGTAACGTTCCTGGAACTCACGCCCCCATCTCTCACCATTACCATTTGTTTCTAGATGTTTTTCGCTCACCAAGAAAGAAAAACAGTCCTGTTCAATGGTGCTACAAGGCAAGTGGCGCATTCCTTTGAGGAACCTAACCTCTGAGTCTGTTTGATGGGGCTCTGCAGGCTTCGTTCCTTCCGCCTGTTCTCCACTTAAGGTATGACGGACAAAAGAAAAACAGCGAATGAGGAATTACACTCAAAGCTGTCGGAAACAGCACTTTGGCATAAGCCGAGTCTGCAATCAGCAACATGCTTAGCCTGCGTCGCCGTTTAGATGAGGGTGTGTGCCTTTGTGAGGGAGTGTTTGTGAACATCTCAGACCTTAACGAAAAATGCCGCCGGTCACTCAATCAAACATCTTGTTGCATGAGGATTCGTTCCAGTGGGTTGTGCATGAATTGGTCTGGACAGGAAAAGAGGTGCAAACACATAGAGGAAAGGGGAGGTTATCTGTAAAGGCCAATGGGTTTATTCTGCGGGCGCTAGGGTGTGAAGATATCAACTGTTTGATTGATTGAGTGGAAAGGTGTACTGCCCTGAACAGATGTGTCTGTTTTGTTATTCTCAGTAGGACACAATTGAACACATGCTTGCGGAAATTAACAGCTTTAATTTAAGTCTGATGAATGCAGCACAGATCTGGGCTTAGATTCAGGGCTGATTTAATATATCATAAATCACATACAACTATGTGAATGCACTGAAAAAAAATAATAATTTTCTTAATCAGTATTTTTTTATCAAGATAAACTCTCTAAAAACAATTCTTTATTATATATATATATACAGGTGCATCTCAATAAATTAGAATGTCGTGGAAAAGTTCATTTATTTCAGTAATTCAACTCAAATTGTGAAACTCGTGTATTAAATAAATTCAGTGCACACAGACTGAAGTACTTTAAGTCTTTGGTTCTTTTAATTGTGATGATTTTGGCTCACATTTAACAAAAACCCACCAATTCATTATCTCAACAAATTAGAATACTTCTTAAGACCAATAAAAAAAACATTTTTAGTGAATTGTTGGCCTTCTGGAAAGTATGTTCATTTACTGTATATGTACTCAATACTTGGTAGGGGCTCCTTTTGCTTTAATTACTGCCTCAATTCGGCGTGGGATGGAGGTGATCAGTTTGTGGCACTGCTGAGGTGGTATGGAAGCCCAGGTTTCTTTGACAGTGGCCTTCAGCTCATCTGCATTGTTGGGTCTGGTGTCTCTCATCTTCCTCTTGACAATACCCCATAGATTCTCTATGAGGTTCAGGTCTGGTGAGTTTGCTGGCCATTCAAGCACACCAACACCATGGTCATTTAACCAACTTTTGGTGTTTTTGGCAGTGTGGGCAGGTGCCAAGTCCTGCCGGAAAATGAAATCAGCATCTCCATAAAGCTTGTCAGCAGAAGGAAGCATGAAGTGCTCTAAAATGTCCTGGTAGATGGCTGCGTTGACTGTGGACTTCAGAAAACAAAATGGACCAACACCAGCAGATGAAATGGCAGCCCAATTCATCACTGACTGTGGAAACTTCACACTGGGCTTCAAGCAGCTTGGATTCTGTGCCTCTCCAGTCTTCCTCCAGACTCTGGGACCTTGATTTCCAAATGAAATGCAAAATTTACTTTTATCTGAAAAGAGGACTTTGGACCACTGAGCAACAGTCCAGTTTTTTCTCCTTAGCCCAGGTAAGATGCTTCTGACATTGTTTCTGTTTCAGAAGTGGCTTGGTAGCCCTTTTCCTGAAGACATCTGAGCGTGGTGACTCTTAATCACTGACTCCAGCTTCAGCCCACTCCTTGTGAAGCCTTCCAGTCAACTTTTCACTTAATATGCTTTGATACAGCACTCTGTGAACAGCCAGCCATTCAGTAATGATCTTTTGTGACTTACCCTCTTTGTGGAGGGTGTCAATGATTGTCTTCTGGACAACTGTCAGATCAGCAGTCTTCCCCATGATTGTATAGGCTATTGTGTAACCATTTTGAAGGTTCAGGAAACCTTTGCAGGTGTTTTGAGTTGATTAGCTGATTGGCATGTCACCATATTCTAATTTGTTGAGATAGTGAATCAGTGGGTTTTGTTAAATGTGAGCCAAAATATTCACAATTAAAAGAACCAAAGACTTAAACTACTTCAGTCTGTGTGCATTGAATTTATTTAATACACAAGTTTCACAATTTGAGTTGAGTTAGTCAAATAAATGAACTTTTCCACGACATTCTAATTCATTGAGATGCACCTGTGTATATATATATATATATATATATATATATATATATATATATATATATATATAGATTTATGTTTAAGTCAAAACAACTAAGCAAGTAAAAACAATATTAAGCAAGGTTCAGATATTTTTATTGAAAAACGCGATATAATTAAACCAGTTTGCAGTCCATGCGTTGTTTGTTTGTTCTCCACAATGAAAAAGAAAAGAATAAAACAATAACCAGCATCTCTCCCCTCAGCCTTTGTTACTTAATTTATACTTTTGGCTTCCCCCTAATCTTGCAGTTTTACTAAATTTCCCTTCAGGGATTAATAAAGTTGCTATCTGTCTTTCTATCTATCTATCTTGTCTTCCTAGTCTTTCATTTTCACATTCCCCTCTTCGCTGCATTCCCTCATTTGCTCTCCCCTGGCTCTTGAAAATGCACTGGACGTGGATGAGTTTTTCCGTTCCGTTGGCAATAGAAGGAAATGGGGAAGCTTGGCAAGCAGCTGTTATTATTTTTCCTTTTGCACAGTATCAGCTTTTTCAGCAGCCTCTTTGTCACTCAGACCCAGCAAATGTCTCCACAATCACAATCTGAAGCTGTCTTATCAGCATCTCACTTCCAGACAGACTGAGCCCACTGAGAGAGAGACAGTAAAGGCATTTTCACACCAATACTGAATATTAGTCGCAACAGTTAATTGCAGACAACATTGTAAACAGAAACAGTATATTTTTCATGGACCTATTTTCATCCAACATTTGTTTGTATTGTTTGTGTAATGGTGTATTGATTGCCATGTTTCTTCTGGACCTTAGAAGTTATTAGAATAAAACACTGAGGAAAGAGTCTTAAGAAGAAAGATATGAGGCATGTTTTGGCTCTCTCTGTCTTTTTTTTTTTTTTTTTTTTTTTGGTAACACTTTAGATTACAACCCGCAAAGAACTATGTAAGTATAGCTACTGAATTAACAGTGTACGTTTCTGTAATTATAGTGTACCTATAAAGAACGTACGTGTAGGTATAAGGGAACAATGTGTTACGTTTGGATAATAAGGGGGTAACAATCAGATATGCAACCTGCAAAGAACTACGTAAGTAAACTGAAGTTGCAGCGTAACGTTTTTGTAATTATAATGTAGGTATAGGGGAATAATATGAAACGTTTGGGGAATAATGGGGTAACAACCTGTAAAATTACAAATCATTTATACTGTATTTTGAAACCAAGGGGTACCTATTCTAATATTGCGTGGTATGGCCTAAACAATAATCATGTTTAGGAGTGATTTAGAAAGACAATATTCTTTGTATAATTTTATACTGGTATTTTATTATAGGCCTGGGTATTTTTAACCATTCTATTATTAAAGGAAACATGATGATTACTGAACAACAAAACTGGACATCTAGTGAAATGAGTTAATGAGTTTCTGCTATGATTTATAATTCATGAGTCTGAAAGCTTATTCGTCGATCTCAGCTGAGTCACACCAGCAACTTCCCAACACCACTATCACCAAATAACTTTGCATGACATACCATCAAGGTTCAATGCAGCTTAAAACAAGCTTACCTCTTTCCAGCTGTTCGCAGAAAAAAAATGCATGATACAACATTTGCATTTCAGTGGATGTGTACTGTGATGTTTTGAAAAGCAAAAAAAAAAAAAAAAAAAAGGATTTAGTTTGGCAAACAATTAAATTAAAATTAGTGCAATATTTTTCTCTGTAATTACTGTGCAAATATACACTTGTTCTGTGTTTAAGCCCAACTTGTTATTCCATGTAGTTACAGCGTAAACAATTTAATTGTTAACTCCTTGTTTCATGTAGTTACAGTGTAAATACAACATTTACGGCCTGTAAATTAAAGTGGTGCTCTGTTACCTCCTTGTTCCATGTAGTTACAGGGTAAATACAACATTTACGGGCTGTAAACTAAAGTGGTGCTCTGTTACCTCCTTATTCCATGTAGTTACAGGGTACAACAATTTAGCTACAACAAATTGCTCTAAAACGATTGTTTATACCGTAGGTCATATAGTACATTATATATTAGGTAATATATCAATAAACATGGTGACTTTTATTTAATTCAAATATTATCTGAAATTTGGGTTTTTAAATTAAAATCACACACAATATGACAACAGTAACAACACAGGCAACAGATAATAAAAGATAAAAAAAAAATATTACACCAGTTCAGAAAAAACAAAGCAACTCCATACTTGTACAGCTTATACAGTTAAACCAAATTCTTTTGAAAAATTTGTTTAAGAACAAAATTAAGATTTTGTTCAATTTGTTTATGTTTTTGACCCACTGACAAAGTTAAACTATTATGGCCAAACCATCACGTCAATAAACACACAGTAATAAAGCTGAAAGTCAATATTAAACTATGTATTATAGCGAACTGTCAGGATTTTACCGTCTTTGATTTTACCGATGTGATCCACGTCCTCAAGCACCAATTTGACTACTTTAGTTCCCGGCTTTACTGCTCAGTGTTGTGAGAACATACTCGGACAAAACTCTCCAGTTTTAAAAGAACACATTCCAGTCAGTTTCAAAAATCTCTCTCCTCTTCGCTTCGATTAGTTTTCTTGTATTTCTTGTAGACTCGTCTCAAGCACCATTCAAGCTGTTTCCAGTTCCCGATCAGCACATTCACTGCTCCAGTTTTAAACCAACACAGTTTTAAAGTCTGCGCTTCGATTATTTTTTTAACGTGTTTCGAGGGGGGTTCCCTGGGAAAACCACGGACTTGGCAACACTGTTCCTAACCCAGGACCGTCGGGTTACTTTTATGTGACGTGACGTGACGTGACATGTGGCCCAGTATGGTTACCCATACTCAGAATTTGTGCTCTGCATTTAACCCATCCAAAGTGCACACACACAGCAGTGAACACACACACACCGTGAACACACACTCAGAGCAGTGGGCAGCCATTTTATGCTGCGGCACCCGGGGAGAAGTTGGGGGTTCGGTGCCTTGCTCAAGGGCACCTCAGTCATGGTATTGAGGGTGGAGAGAGCGCTGGACATTCACTCCCCCCACCTACAATTCCTGCCGGACCTGAGACTCGAACTCGCAACCTTTAGGTCTCTCTAACCATTAGGCCATGACTTCCCCTTTTATTACTGATATCAGCCCAAATTGGGTCAAATCAAATCAGCTTCCTAACGCAACAGTCTCAACCGAGCGTTTGGATTGTAACAATAACCTAGCGTGTTTAAAAAGTAGGCCTACACAGTGTACATTTTTGCTAAATTGCTTCCAAATATAAGATTGTTGTATAGCCTACATACCACGTAATATTACAATAGGTACTGCTTAGTTTCAAAATACTTACAGTAGAAATAATTTGTAATTTTACAGGTTATTACCCCTTTATTCCCCAAACTTCACATATTATTCCCTTATACTTACACGGAGGTACTGAATAGGTACACTATAATTACAAAAAAGTTACACTGTAAATTCTGTTTACTTACGCAGTTGCAGGTTGTAATCTAAAGCGTTACCTTTTTTTTTTCTTTTGTTTTTTACTATAGATTTATGTTTGATCCTCACTTTTACATTTACATTTACATTACATTTACATTTAGTCATTTTGCAGACGCTTTTATCCAAAGCGACTTATTGGGGAATACATAAAGCGATTCGTCTTGAAGGGGCAATCAGACAGAGGAAGTGCTCGTAACAACAAGTCTCAGGCATTGTTCAAATAAGTACAAGCTAGAAAGGAAAGGAATAAATAAAGAGAAAGAATTTTTTTTTTTTTTTTTTTTTTAAAGTTTAGGATGAAGTCAAGTAGTGCTGAAAGAGATGAGTTTTCAGTTGTTGCTTGAAGATTGATAGGGATCCAGCATTCCGGATAGGGGTGGGAGATCATTCCACCAGCCAGGAATGGTGAATGAGAATGTTCTGGAGAGTGATTTTGAGCCTCTCTGTGATGGTACCACGAGGCGTCGCTCACTAGCAGATCTCAGACTTCTGGAGGGGGTGTAGATTCGTAATAGTGAGTGGAAGTAGGCGGGTGCTGAGCCTGTGGTTGTTCTATATGCAAGCATCAGTGTCTTGAACTTGATCCGAGCTGCAACTGGTAGCCAGTGCAAGGAGATAAAGAGAGGTGTAACATGGGCTCTTTTGGGCTCATTGAAGACCAGACGTGCCGCTGCATTCTGAATCATTTGTAGAGGTTTGATTGTGTTTGATGGAAGTCCAGGCAGAAGAGCATTGCAGTAGTCCAGCCTAGAAATGACAAGGGCCTGGACAAGAAGTTGTGCACCATGCTCTGTCAGAAAGGGCCTGATCTTTCTGATGTTGTGTAGTGCAAACCTGCAAGATCGAGCAGTCTTTGCAATGTGCTCTTTGAAGGTCAACTGGTCATCAAAGATTACACCGAGATTTCTGACCGAAGTTGATGGGGCAATTGTTGATGAACCTAACTGAATCGTGAAGTCATGCTGTAGGGTTAGAGTAGCAGGGAAGACAAGAAGCTCAGTCTTTGCCAGGTTGAGCTGTAGGTGATGTTCTTTCATCCATGCCGAGATGTCCGCCAGGCAGCCTGAGATCCGTGCAGCTACTGTTGGATCATCTGGTTGAAAAGAGAGATAGAGCTGTGTGTCATCAGCGTAGCAATGGTAGGAGAAGCAATGTGCCTGTATGATGGGACCCAGTGATGTCGTGTATGTGGAGAAGAGGAGGGGTCCAAGAACCGATCCCTGAGGAACCCCAGTGACCAGTTGATGTGCTTTGGATACCTCCCCTCCCCAGGCCACCCTGAAAGACCTACCAGTGAGATAGGATTCAAACCAGCGAAGTGGAATCCCAGTGATGCCCAGAGATGAGAGGGTAGACAGGAGGGTAGACTTTTACCCCCCTTTTTTATGACTCATTACTCATACTACAGTTTATTTGATGTTTGTGATGAAACAGTGGTTCATGGTTTGGCACACTGAAAACCATAATGCCTTTGGTCAAATTCTGTGACTCAAAATATTATTTGTACACAAGGAAGGAGAAATCCCAGAAGCTTCACAGAGGACTTCACAAAATAATGGAGTTTTACCAAATAAGACATTTAGTATTTCTTTGGTTTTCTATGTTTTAATTTAGCAGCCAAAATAGCATATTTTTGCTTTGTGTTTTGCAGAATAAAATCTTTATTTGCATGCAAGATGTTCCTAAATCTTGCAGTGCATTTCCAAGGAAACTTTAGAAAACATTGACGCCATTGACAAAATATCAAAATAAGAGCTGAATCCAGCTGGAGGCACTTACAGCCTTGTTTGGTTTAGTTCTACCTGCACAACCGAACCCAATTGAATCGTAATGGGACATCAGTTGATGGGCTTTGAGGTTCAGAGGGACTTGATTTCTTTTAATTGGATGCTATTTGATTTTACCGGCTTTCTCATTAGTCTTGTTCAGCATCTGGGAGCCAAACTGATGAGGGACTCCAAGACTACAGGAAAGACGCAGAACAGTGCCAGTTCCTCTCTGGGTCAAATCCTTAAAATAAAACTCCAGTTATAACTTTGTCTTTGTCCTCCCAGGCCAAGATTTTTTACCCTCTTTTCTCACATTAAGGAAAGGGTTGATGGATGGTCTGCAACAGCAGAGATGGGAATAGGGCTTTAGAGGTTATTTACTTCAGCTTAAGTCTTGGATAATATTTCTTTACATGTGTTCCCAGTTTTTCGTCTGACGACTTCTTAGGGGAATTGAGAACTCTACCGACAACAGTTCCAGTTGTTACCCTTGCACTTTTAAGTAAGATTCTTCCAGAAGTACATTAGTAACATTACCCATACTCATCTTCATCCAGCTTCCATCAGATCATTGTTGTTTTAGGAATGATTTGTGGTTCTGTCATGATGATTGTGTCTTTCAGTGCAGGTAGTTCATTTGATATAGCTTATTTTAGCATCTTTAACATATAGACCACATAAATCCTTAAAAATATATTGAATTGTTATGCAGTGAGCAAAGATGGACAGTAGGCATTGCATATACATGCATAAAAAAAGTTTACTATTCAAGAGTTTGGGCTTGGTAAGATTCTTTTGTTATTTTTTTATTTTATTTCTATTTTTAATTTTTTATTTTATTTTATTTTTTTGAAAAAAATCAATACTTTTATTCAGCAAGGATGTAGTTGACAAAAAGCGACAGTAAAGACATTTATAATGTTACAAAAGATTTCTATTTCAAATAAATGTTATTCTTTTTTTTTTCAAAAACAGTAAAAATTCAGATAGATAGATAGATAGATAGATAGATAGATAGATTAGTAATTAAAACTGGACATATTCATTCATTACAGTCTTATTTGGTTAATGTCAGCATTTGGTTGCCGTAAAGTCTCATTTCATGTTATCCCATCGCATCCTGTTCTAGAAGTCCCACTTTCATACGCATCCAAAATGCTGACAATTATCATTGTAAATTCCCCCTTCCCTCCGCCTCATGCTTTACCGTTGCCCGGTAAATTTCTGCATCTCCGGGCAGTTTGGTGTGACAGAATTAAGGAGGAGCTTGACAAGCTGGCCAAAGATGAGAGCGCTCAAATGGGCCGTGCACCATCCAACTCCCAAGCACAACAGAGCGCTTGTGTTCTCCCTTAACCACAGCAAGGAAGAGATTCATGTTAGCATGGAGAACTGGCTCCTGATGCAGCGTGGTTGACCTTTCACATATGCGAGCACTTGCTGAAGAAAGATGGAACATGTTGACTATAAATTAGTTGGTCACTATGTTCATCCAACGATCCCTTTAAAAGTTTCCGAAAATCTAAACCTGTTTATTTGAAGACTGATATTGCTTCAATCAGTTTGATGCTATATTCAGTTTCTTCATTTAATTACTTTGCATTTAGTGAGACTTACAACTGATTAAACACTCTGTCCTTGTTCTCTCTTTCCTTTCGTTAAGATTTATCCATTAAAACCCTTGTTTTTTGCTGCTTTGCTAATGCAAACCAGAGCGTTTGTTAAATCTGGCTTGCCAATAAGCGACACTGTCGTACCTGATCCAAGTGTGGCTCACCAGCACTTCCTGCCCCATGGTCAGTATTCTTTAATCCTTTATAGAAGTGTAAGGAAAAAAATTTTCCATGTGTTATGAGACTGCGTGATATTCATCTTCAAGTGGTTTGATGCCTGTGCAATAATTTAGCTGGAGTGGCTTTAGTGCTTTGATCAGTATGAGGTTTTAAAAGGTTTGTACAGAAAAGTACAGGCTCGCTATAGTTTCGCCTCTAGCTGGAGATTTTTGCCTGATTAAGGAGACCGTCCCACCTACAACCTTTGTTTCCTGCAATTTGTTTGTCTCGTCTCAGAATGTCCCGTGCCTGGCTTGCACCGGTTGTGCAATCAAGATCAGTGTGCTATTTGTTTAAATCTCAAAGGCCCACTTTCTTTCCATCATGTAAAAGGTACACACTGTATCCCATTACCCCAGCTAAAGCCGCTGAAAATGTAGAGAGGAAAGGATTTAGGTTTGTCTCTCTCAGAGACACCCCATTCTCATTCACATCCTTTTTCACGTCCCTTTTGGAAGCTCCTGTTTGATCATAATTTGATTCAAGAGATTTTGACTTGATTATAGCCAACATATACCTATAGAAGTTTATTTCTACAAAAACAAATAAAAGCTATTGTGAGATAGTTTTAAATAATAAATAAAGTAATATGTGAGATTCAAAAAGGATGCATTAAATTGATCAAAAGTGACAGTAAAAGCATTCATAATGTTACAAAAGATTTCTATTTCAAATAAATGCTGTTCTTTTATACCTCCTATTAATCAAAGAATCCTGAAAAAATAGTGTATCATGCTTTCCAGAAAAATATTATGCAGCACAGCTGTTTTCAACATTGATAATAAAAATATTTCTCAAGCATTAAAAGCAGCATATTAAAATGACTTCTGAAGGATCATGTGACACTGAAAACTGACAATTCAGCTTTGCAATCACAGGAATAAATGATTAAAATAAATTTTATTTTAATATTTTTTAAAATATGCTAAAATAGAAAACTTTTTTTAAAAACTAGATATTTTAAATTGTAATAATATTTCCACAATATGTTTCAGAAAAACAAACACAAAAAAAAATGAGCAGCACTGTATTTTATACAGTGGTGTGAAAAATTGTTTGCCCCCTTCCTGATTTTTAATTTTTTTGCATGTTTGTCACACTTTAATGTTTCAGATCATCAAACAAATTTAAATATTAAAGATAACACAAGTAAACACAACATGCAGTTTTTAAATGAAGTTTTTTTTATTTTGTTTTTAGGGAAAACAAAATCCAAACCCACATGGCCCTGTGTGAAAAAGTGCTTGCCCCCTAAACCTAATAACTGGTTGGGCCACCCTTAGCAGCAACAACTGCAATCAAGCATTTGTGATAACTTGCAATGAGTCTGTTACAGCGCTGTGGAGGAATTTTGGCTCACTCATCTTTGCAGAATTGTTGTAATTCAGCCACATTGGAGGGTTTTCGAGCATGAACCGCCTTTTTAAGGTCATGCCACAGCATCTCAATAGGATTCAGGTCAGGACTTTGACTAGGCCACTTCAAAGTCTTCATTTTGTTTTTCTTCAGCCATTCAGAGGTGGACTTGCTGGTGTGTTTTGGATCATTGTCCTGCTGCAGAACCCAAGTTTGCTTCAGTTTGAGGTCACGAACAGATGGCCGGACATTTTTTGGTAGACAGCAGAATTCATGCTTCCATTTATCGCAGCAAGTCTTCCAGGTCCTGAAGCAGCAAAACAGCCTCAGACCATCACACTACCACCACCATATTTTACTGTTGGTATGATGTTCTTTTTCTGAAATGATGTGTTACTTTTACGCCAGATGTAATGGGACACACACCTTCCAAAAAGTTCAACTTTTGTCTCGTCAGTCTTGGGGATCATCAAGATGTTTTCTGGCAAAACTGAGACGAGCCTTTATGTTCTTTTTGCTCAGCAGCGGTTTTCGTCTTGGAACTCTGCCATGCAGACCATTTTTGCCCAGTCTCTTTCTTATGGTGGAGTCATGAACACTGACCTTAACTGAGGCAAGTGAGGCCTGCAGTTCTTTGGATGTTGTTCTGGGGTCTTTTGTGACCTCTTGGATGAGTCGTCGCTGCACTCTTGGGGTAATTTTGGTCGGCCGGCCAATCCTGGGAAGGTTCACCACTGTTCCATGTTTTCGCCATTTGTGGATAATGGCTCTCACTGTGGTTCGCTAGAGTCCCAAAGCTTTAGAAATGGCTTTATAACCTTTTCCAGACTGATAGATCTCAATTACTTTCTTTCTCATTTGTTCTTGAATTTCTTTGGATCTCAACATGATGTGTAGCTTTTGAGGATCTTTTGGTCTACTTCACTTTGTCAGGTAGGTCCTATTTAAGTGATTTCTTGATTGCGAACAGGTGTGGCAGTAATCAGGCCTGGGTGTGGCAAGAGAAACTGAACTCAGGTGTGGATTTTGGAACACTTCTTCACACAGGGCCATGCGGGTTTGGATTTTGTTTTCCCTTCATAAAAAAAACCTTCATTTAAAAACTGCATGTTGTGTTTACTTGTGTTATCTTTGATTAATATTTAAATTTGTTTGATGATCTGAAACATTTAAGTGTGACAAACATGCAAAAAAAATAAAAAATCAGGAAGGGGGCAAACAATTTTTCACACCACTGTATATAACAGCAGTGTAAGTGTGAGAAAAAAAAAGGCTGTTAGATACAGTCACTGGTGAGAGATGAGGTCGCAATTTACGTTTTTATTATTATATTACTCTGAGATAGAGACAGACTTCCATACAACCCTCATATCTTTTCCATTTCAAGTGTTTGTGTGAAGTGAGAGATCGCCTCTTCCAAATAAATACAACAAGAGGATTTCTTCTGAACTTCCTGTCTGAACCACATGTCTGGAAAAGCTGCTAACAAATGCCTGCTCAGATGAAGGTCATCCTCAGCTTATCCACTCAGCTTGTGATGCCCATTTTCTTCTCTGACAAACACATAAATCTAAATGATTCCATGAAGTGAGTTCAAACATCTTTCTGAATATTCAAAATCATTTTTTCAAGTATAAGAAGAAGTCCTTTTCGTTTTGTGCATTGTGTGTCTCTTTACTTGGTAATTAGATTGGATAACTACTCCTGAAATCCAGATGTCATCATCATAACCTTGTTGAATTGATGAGAAATTAAACCAGGGGAGTCTTGAGTTCAAAGCAGCCTGTAATACAAAGCCATGACAAGACAAAGACCAAGTTGTTCCTGTTATCCTGCTCTGAAATACAGATCTTCCAAACCAGCCACTTCCAGTCCTGTCCTATCACTTGAATACTGTCCTTTTTGAAGATGACTCAACTCTAAAGACAATGCATGATTTCCTTTGGTCCAAACATAGTTATCCCTGTCACAGATTTGTTTTCCTGGCGTAGCTAGAAAGAATCGAACTATTAAGCTTGTTTGAGTGGAGCCCAAGTCTCTATGAACATGATCCGGCCTTCATAGGCTCATAACATTGCAAAGACTCCCTATGGGGGTTTCAATCTGACTGCCCAGTCAAAACAATACAAAGTGTGACCCCTGCAAAACTAACCCACCTGCTTTAACCAAATGTAGGTGAATCTGGAGAAAGAAAACCTGCAGAATCTGAGTTGTCCCAGTACACTGTGGGTCATGGACACATGTGATCGAGTCCAAGTAGCAAACTGCTAATCCGTTTACATTCAGCCGAGACTCAATAAGAGGATATTAAATCTGGAGGGTATTGTGTGGGAGTTCTTAAAGGGATACTCCACCCCAAAATGAAAATTTTGTCATTAATCACTTACCCCCATGTCGTTCCAAACCCCTAAAAGCTTTGTTTGTCCTCGGAACACAATTTAAGATATTTTGGATGAAAATTGGGAGGCTTGTGACTGTCCCATTGACTGCCAAGTAAATTACACTGTCAAGGAATAGAAAAGTATAAAAAACATCGTCAAAATAGTCCATCTGCCATTAGTGGTTCAATCTGAATTGTATGATGCAACGAGAATACTTTTTGTACGCAAAGAAAATAAAAATAACGACATTTATTCAACAATTCGTCTCCTCTCTGTCTCTCTGTGTCAGCATAGCTTCATTTTGGAGAGCATCTGATGCAAAGTGCGTACGCTATTCTCTGTCATCAGTAACGCATGGATACGTGGTTTCCATTCAAATCAAAGTGTAAATAAACGTACAATACGTATCCATGTGTTACTGATGACAGAGAATAGCGTACGCACTTTGCGTCCATCAGATAATCTCCAAAACGGCGCTACGCTGACACAGAAAGACAGAGAGGAGACGAATTGTTGAATAAATGTCATTATTTTTATTTTCTTTGCATACAAAAAGTATTCTCGTCGCTTCATAAAATTCAGATTGAACCACTGATGACAGATGGACTATTTTGACAATGTTTTTTTATACTTTTCTGTGCCTTGACTGTGTAATTTACTTGGCAGTCAATGGGACAGTCACAAGTCTCCCGGTTTTCTTCTAAAATATCTTAAATTGTGTTCCGAAGACGAACGAAGCTTTTACAGGTTTGGAACGACATAGGGGTAAGTGATTAATGACAAAATTTTCATTTTGGGGTGGAGTATCCTTTAAGCAACCAAACACACTTCATGCATCCCATCATGCTCTGCAGAATAGAGTGCCACCATATGCTTGGGCAATGCATTTGGCAGCTCATATGAGTGTGTGGGTTTAACAGTAATTGAATTAGGAATGTTTCTGTTTGCAAATAGCTGCATTGGTCACACCGTCCCACAGAGTCATCGCATAAATCTCTCTATTAGGTATTTATGGAATCCAGATGAGTCTGCAGGGGAATGTTTTCATTTAGCCTCATTATTGGTATTGCAGTGATGTACCAAAGTTGAATAACTTATATTTACATTCACCATTTAGCAGAGGCTTTTAGCCAAAGTGACTTAAGGAAAAGCACAAGCATAAACAATTTATTTTTATTTTAATTTACACTTTTTAATATACAATATATACATAGTGTACAACATAAAAAAAAGTATCGGTAAATTCCCCAGTCTGCTGTATGTTTATACATTTTGTTTAAAATTTAGTTTTATTGTATTTATTATATTTTTATCATGCATTAGTTTATTTTATTATTTTACTTATTTTTATTTTTATTTTTGCAGCTGTATAATATTATCATCCACAAGTAAGAGGTTTGCAGACATAGAGATGATCTGACAGGTACGAAATGCTCTTCATGAAATCCACTTTCCCTTCCAAAAACTCAATCAGATTATTCACTAAAAAAGAAGCAAAAATTGGTTACGTGCCTTACTGCTGACTAAATTGTTTTGAATCCCATCAGACAAAACAGTACCTCTGCTCTCCTTCGACTGAAATACTGCTGCATAAAAATGATCATCAACTGGACTGCAAATGTTCTTCTGCAGTATTAATGACCGTCTTGTGTCCTCTTAGGGCCATACTAATGTAGTTCACTAACCCAAACAAAGCCATGTGTTTCTGAAAAATATTGCAATTTAAGTCACCCTTCAACAAACTGCACACATAACTACAGTCGTTGAGACAAAATGAGGCTCGGGCAAATTTAATTCACATACACAGGAAGTTGGGAATGAGTGGTTTATTTACAAACAAAGTGGATCTCAGTGGATTCCCACCTTTGGGATTGGGACCCACAGGCCTTCAAGAGGAATCCATGAAAAATGCAAAATCAGAAAAAATACAAAGTGTACTTTAACAGCATATCATTTATTTGTTTATTTAGGGAGAAATCTATTCATGTTGTATCTTTCTAGGGAGTTTTTCCTTGCTATTGTCTCCTCTTACAAACTACTTCTATTGCGTGTTTTTATAATAGCTGCTTGGGAACAGTATATATATATATATTTTTTTTTTTTTTATTTAACTGAGTTGAAATAGATAAAAGCTAACATAAAGTAACTTAACTCAATAGAAAGTACATAGTCTTCCTCAGAAAAAGTTTTGATGATTCATATTGGATTTAATACAATTATATTTAATTTGGGAAACAACAGGTCTATACATTAAATAATTTTTTCGCGCAGTATAAATGGGTCTTTATATATAAAAACATAAAGCTGCCTTTATATTTTAGGCAGTGGGTTCCTAACAGGATCATCATATTGGGGGGTCCTTGGCATTAACAAGTTTGCAAACCCTGCGCTAGTGTACTTAAGCAGCTTGATGAGGCTGTTAGAGTACATTTATAGTGAATTATTCATCTTTGGGGGAGACATGGGGGATGAGAGTAATTTTGGCATTTAGCATGGAAATAGATCCTGAACCATGGTGCCCACAGACACTAGTACAATCGTCTGTCGCTTGCCTCTCTCTCACTTTCCCATCACAGACTCACACAAATCATTAAAATAGCATTTTAAGCACTAGTTAAGTCATTCCAGCAGAAACCACAGTCTCCTTATTAGGCAGCCTGCGATTCAGCAAACGGCACCCGGCACGAGAAAAAGATTTTGGAAAAGCAAAGAAAGAGTTACACCGTGTTTGTTTTCTTGTCTGTCCTTTGTGTCTATTTCCTGTCGGTTTTGCAAAGGCGTTGGATGTCGTTGTCTAGATTTAGGAATTTAGTCTGCGTAGGAGGGTGTGAAAAGTTCATACTTTCCCCATTCTTAAAAATGCAGTCTTTATTGCCTTTTTTCCCCTCAAGGAACACTAATATGCTGTATCACTAACATCATTTTTTCCCATTTTTGAAGCATTTTATTTTTTGCAGAAACTATAAAACTGCATGAAGGAGTCTTGTCTAGACCAGGCAAGTTTTTCAAGTGGGGTTCATCTGCTTGATTCATGGCCTCAAAGTCTCCTCCAAACCCAGAAACAACACACACTTGTAGAGCCGAACATTCCAGCACTATTATTTTCGCATTATATTCCTATTGCTTGAAAGACAGAGGCAGTTATTTGCTCCATTAGCTCCACACGCCATACAAATCAGCCTACTATTCCTGAGGTTTCATCACATTTTGCAGTGTTGATACATTAGCAGGTAACTCATTTTCTATTGATAATACACTTCATCTTTGTCTATCATATCCTTTCTGAAAGGACCACCTTAAGGCCCTGACATACTCGTGACAAACTTCTTTTTTGCTGTTTGCTTAAAGGTAAAAAATTTGGATGTTAGAAATCTGAACAGCAGAAAATTGTTAGGAAACATCCTGACTTCTAAAGCTAGATTGCTTTAAAGCAAGCAGCTTTACAGAATTAAAGGATTAGTTCACCCAAAAATGAAAATTCTGTCATTAATTACTCACCCTCATGTCGTTCCAAACCCATAAGGCCTTCGTTCATCTTCAGAACACAAATTAAGATTTTTTTAATGAAATCTGTGAACTTTCTGACCCTGCATAGACAGCAAGGCAACTGAAACGTTCTCAGGACCAGAAAGGTAGTAAGGACATTGTTAAAATAGTTCATGTGACATCAGTGGTTGAACCACAATTTTATGAAGCTATGAGAAAAATTTTGTGCACAAAGAAAACAAAAATAACAACTTTATTCAACAATTTCTTCTCTTCCACATCAGATTTCGATGCGCATTCACGAGAGCACCATGACATATGTGTGTGCATTCCTCTGCTTGTAAACAAGGCGCAGCGCATCCAGGTTCTACATCACACGCATAGGTCGTGGTACTCTCCTGAACGTGCAGTAAAGACTGACATAGAAGAAATTGTTGACTAAAGTTTTTGTTTTTGTTTTCTTTACGCACAAAGTATTCTTGTAGCTTCATAACATTACGGTTGAACCACTGATGTCATATGGACTATTTTAATGATGTCCTTACTACCTTTCTGTGCCTTGAACGTGGTAGTTCCGTTGTTGTCTATGCAGGATCAGAAAGCTCTCAGATTTAATCAAAAATATCTTAATTTGTGTTTCAAAGATGAACGAAGGTCTTATGGGTTTGGAACGACATGAAGGTTTAGTAATTAATGAGAGAATTTTCATTTTTGGGTAAACTATCCCTTTAAACATAAAACAGTGTCAGTGCCACTTTCAATTAAAAATACAACTTCAATTTCTACTATAAAGCAGCTTTTGGTTACACTTTTGAATACTGTTCCGTCGTTAATGAATAACTACACAGGAACAAATGACTAATGCACTATGAACATTGTAGTAACTACTATTAACTAACAAGAAACTATGATTAACGATTTATTAAGTAATAGCACTAAGTTGAAACTGGTAGTTCACTATTAGCTAACCAATAACTACTTTTTTTTTCATATATCCTGAGAACTCCTAAGAACTACTTTATACAGGTTCATAATTAATGTGAATTATGCATAACGAATAATTAATTCTAAAATGAAGATCATGGTAACCCACTAGTAATGACTCAAGTATTACCAATCCTTCTAAAGGAACTACTAACTATTTGGATCAGTATTCTAAAGTGAAGATCACGGTAACCCACTAGTAATGATTTAAGTGTTACCAAATCTAGCTTACAAAACCTTACAAAAACCTCAAAAGTTTACAATGACTTCAGTAATAACTAGGGAGTTATCACGATCTTCACTTTAGAATACTGATCCAAATAATTACTAATTTCTTTAGAATGATGTAGTAACACCTGAATATTACTAATCAATACTTTACAAAACCCTCAAAAGCTTAAAATGATTTCAGTCATTACTAGGGAGTTATCATGATCTTCACTTTAGAATACTGATCCAAATAATTAGTAATTCCTTCAGAAGAATTTGGTAATACTTGAGTCATTACTAGTGGGTTACCATGACCTTTACTGTAGAATGAATTATACATTAAGTATTATTCATATTAATTATCAACCTGTATACAGTAGTTCTTAGTAGTTCTTGGGGAGGTATGAAAAAAATAATAGTTGCTGATTAGCTAATAGTGAACTACCACATTCGACTAAGCACTATTACTTACTAATTCATTAATCAGAGTTGCTTGTTAGTTACTAGTAGTTACTTTAGTGCTAATATTGCATTACTCATGTGTTCTTGTGTAGTTATTCATTAATGATGGAACAGTATTCTAAAGTGTTACCCAGCTTTTCGGCGTGTTCATGTTTTTAATCATGCCTGACCTTGATGGCCTAAATACAAGAAATGAACTGGAGATGATTTCCACGTCAAAGAAGGCAGAGCCCCAGTGTACACCTATCTATTACGTATTCACCACAGATCAATGGTAGTTCGTAGGCGTTTACCAGCAGGAGCACATTTTTACAGAAAGTTTACTTTGGCAAGCTGTTTTGAACTCCTGAAACAAACAAACTTCATTTTGACCTGATTTTGTTCAAAATAATGTCACGCCAGTCTGTTTTTCAATTTTGCTTGATCTAGCGTAACCATACTGTTAACCTTTAATACTTCAACCAATATATTCTTTAGGATGTTAAAGGGATACTCATGTCGTTCCAAACCTGTATTGCTTTGTTTCTTTGGAGAAAAACAAAAATATAATTTGAAGAATGCCTTTGTGTTTTATTTTCCATACAATGAAAGTCAGTGGAATCTAATGTTGTATTGGATCCTTTTGTCTGTCTGTATTTTTCATTTTTTTCTAAAGTGTTGCTTTAAGACTTTACACTTACCACTCTAGCATCCAAAACACCATATATCCAGTAGAAATCAAATGCTTTTCCATGAATATCCATTGCTTTGCTTTAAAATGTTATGTGGTATGCTGTTTTGTAGCCATTGTCCTCAATGAGGTGTCACTCTAATGTCTGCACCATAGATTAGCGCACACACGCAGCAGTCTGCTTTACTTTGATATATTATGTCTAAGCATGGAGGCTCCTTAGTCTGCGTCTCAATAGTAGGTTTGTCGAGCTCCAGGGTGTCTATGGATACATGCCCAGTCTGAAAAGATCTACAAAGCCAGACGAGAGGACCAAAGAACCCTTGTCTTGTCCAAAAAAGGGGCATGAATCCAACAGGGATTAAAACGGCATTCCTCTGCCACCCCACAGAAGCCACAAAATGGTGGCTGCATGGAGCGAATTGGAATGCCTTGTCCATGACTTGACTATTGGCTTTGCTTAAAAGACTGAACATGGCAGTCACTAAAAAATTGCTTATAACCATTAAGCTCTCCGTGATTGGAGCCATTTCAGTTCATATGATCTTTCATGAGCTTTAGAGCAGGGAATTGTGTTATTTAGTGTGATATTTTTATCTTCAGGCCGCAGATTGTTAAAACAGGAAGAGGAATATTAGACGGCTGTGCTTAGATTTATAATTCATTTGCCTACTGACAACCCTTTTTACCCTTGTGCCATTTGAAAGTAGGCCCTTGTGGTGTAAAAGGCTATTTTCTGCCATGATGTTCATTTGAAGCAAATGGTCGATTTGCTATAAAACTGCTAATTTGTCAGATGCTGTTTCATTTCATTAATTCTTCTCCCATCTGCATGTAAAAACGGATTGTGCCATATTCAGTGGCAAGAAGTGGTTTTCTCATAGCTTTTTCCCTCTGTGGCTGTGGTCCATTGATTTTAGCCCCCTTTCCCTAAACCTAAGTAAACACATTCTTTTCCAAACCATACTAAAGAGCAGAGCTCTTGGTCAGCAACTCGTGAATGATTAGAGAAAGGGCTGTTTGGGTAATTTGCATATACTTTAGTTTGTGTCACGAAGAGCTCGTTTACAGACTGTGGTGTTGACTTCAGCCAATTAATTATCCTTAGACTCAATGGAACGGCACGTTCTCACCTTCTGTTTTGTTTCATGTATTTGAATCCATGAGACATACATAGCGCTGTACATAACACTGTATTTTTCTGCTCTCGGTTAGTACATACTTTCATATCATTGCCAAATGTTATTTTGCACATTCTGTGTGTTTGTAGTGATTTCAGGTTTTTGTCTACAGATCTGGATCTTAAAGGAACAGTTCACTTGTAAATGGAAATGATACCATCATTTACTCTCATTGATTTACTATCACAACCTGCAACTTTTATTTTCTTCTGTGACAGATATTTTGAAGACACTGTTGCAGATCTTTCACATAAAGTTTATAGTGACCCCAGCTGTTAAGCATAGAACATTATCAGTGAATAACAAAGCAACAGTGTGGTTTCAGAAGACTTTAATGGTGTTTAGCAGATTTCTAAAAATGTCTAATACACAGAAGAATTTTTACAGGTCTGGATGGTTGTAAGGGTGAATGAATATTTCTCTTTCTCTTTTGTTTCTTTTCATTTTTCTATACTGTACCTACAGTATATGGCCACAGTAATGTTAACCCCTGTAGTAGCTGGTTTAATTGCAAGATTAATAGAATACTTTTTTTTATTATTTATTATTTATAAAATATTTGATTAGTATATGTCACATACACTACCATCCAAAAGTGTGAATATACAGGAGATTAATAAGAAATATTTTTGAGCATCAAATCAGCATGTTAGAATGATTTCTCAAGGATCATTTGGCACTGAAGACTGGAGTAATGACGCTAAATATTCAGCTTTGGAATCACAGCAATAAATTACATTTTGCAATATATATAAAAAATAGAACATGGTTATTTTAAATTGTAACAATATTTCACAATATTACTATTTTTTATTGTATTTTTGATCAAATAAATGCAGCCTTACAAACACTTTTTAAAATCTTACCAGCCCAAAACTTTTGCATGATAGTTGAAGTGTTAGTATTTTTTATGTATATACATGACATTCTTACATATTGCATTAATGCTTCCATTAATGTTTTATATGTACAAGTATGAATGATGAATGAGAACAGAGTGAATTCAATCTCAAAGAGGCTGTTTGGGAAGGTTATGTGTGGTCTTTTTCACCTCCATGTTTCAGTCCACATCAAGGGCTTTTCTATAGCTATTGTGCTGCACTGATAAACAATGGGTCGTCTATTTAATGGAGCTCCAGCAGTGCCCACCCAGACTTCTAAAGGAATGTGCCACCGTTCATAACAGATGCCAGAGACCCCAGCGGCGCAGTATTCAGTATTACAAACCCAGAATTCAAGTATCCAAATGAATAGTTTGGAAAAGTGGTCATCCAGAATAATTGTCCTGAAATGTAGCAGAAACTTATCTAACCGTTTATGGCTCACTAATCAAAGCCACAAAGTAAAGCTCCTGATATTGTGTCGACAATGGACTTTCTCAGCTGTATTCCCCTCTATAGGCACCTGCTGTCAGGGTGAGCATGAGGGTGACCCCAGTGCTGGTCCACAGATAGGGCAAATACACTGAATGAAAAGAGAAAGAGAAAGAAGGAATGTGTGCAAGGAATTTTAACAGAGTTCCCCCTTTGTTGCATCTCTGAGACTAATGGCCACTCCTTACAAAGCAACCGTCTGAGTAAAGTGTCCAATAAAAAATGAAAAGCAAGAAAGGGAATGATTGAGAGAAGGTCTGCACCACGGCTCATACCAAGATGCAGGCGTGTAGTTTGGCAGGGTCCGAGGATTTCCATTAAATAGCAGGTTTCAGGAACAAGATAATTGTTCTAGCAGAACTGACCCCCTCTCACCTATTCCTCATCCCGTCTTTCTCCTTAACTCTTTCACTCTACTCTCTTTCTCAGCCCATATGTGGTCTGTCTCTCCTCTTCCAAATCAAAGAGCTGCAAGAGAGAGTCCACAGGTCATTTTCACACCTTAATGAACGAATACAACAGACTTTGCAGCATAAAGTGACATTCACTGTTTAAAAAGTCTTCAGATGTGTATTATTTATCCTAATATTTTCATTATGAGTATGTGGCACAGATTTGCCTCAGAGAAACCTGTTTGGATCAGTTTGTCCAGCATTTACAAGAGTCTGAAACATTTACAATATACATTTACAAAAATGCTGAAAATTATGTGTTTTTGATGGATGGTCTTTGATATGGGAGATTGGTGTGTCCTCAGTTTGATAGATGTCCGTGGTGATAATGAATAAATGACTCTCATGAACTGGTTCTTTTTAAAGAGTCAGTCAAAATGATTCAGCTTGCTTGTGAGTTGAGTGAGCTTGAATCAGACTCAGCTCATCCAGTGAATCATTCAAAGCCATTACCAAGTTCACAAATGACTCCTTCACCAAAATAAAAACTGTCAGTGGAGTAATTTTTCTGATTCTGATTATAATTGGACCAGAAACTGTTACTGTGATGTGTAGTTTTTGAGTAGAGATTAACTGATATATTTTTATAACCCTACCAGTAATTGCATGTACATACTGTATGTTTGATAACTTATATACAGAAGCAATTTTTAAAATACAATTTAAATTTTAAAATCTTTATATTGGAACAATAAAAAACATGGTTTTATTTTTGTATCAGCGGCAGCATTATTTAACAATAGGGAAATAAATTGATGAAAAGATAGTGCTAATATATTATGTTCACAACTTAATATATTTAAAAACATTACTTTTTTACAAAATATATTGTTGGTCATTGTTTAGCATAACAAGGTCTAATTGGTGTTGAAAAAAGGTAGAAAAGACATGTTTAATGTTTGCTTAATGTTTCATTTTAGAAGCCAGTGGCTTCCTAGTCATTTGTTTAGTCTGGAGATGCAATTCACATTGGCCTGAACTAGTTTAAGCAAGATGTTTTGCCAGATTTGCCTCTCTACCTGAACATGCTGTTACTTGGTTCCAATTGAAGAGGCCTTTCTTTGGCTTACATTGGAATGGATCTTGTCATCTATGATGAAAACAGGCCATGCCTCGGAAACCATTAAACCAGTGAAACACAGTCTTCCCAGGACCTTTTGAAGTGAATAAGGCTGATCATAATCTCATTATTAGTGACTGGCCTGCACATTCTAGGGCAGTCTGCCTCCACCCGGAGTTGCACAACAACCATCATTCATCCCTCCCCTGAGAGGTGCGCTTTGGCTGGAGCTTTTATTTGGGTGGAAACGTGTCTTTGGCATTTTATCTTCTGGCTTATCAATTGCTGCTCTGCAGTGATAGGAGCTCAAATTATTGTTAGGCTCCTCAGACTGCGGGTGAAGGGAGGAAGATGTAAGTAAGAGGAAGGAGGCTGTTCAAGGGAATTTAAGAGGGGCTGAACTGTGTAAGACTGAGCGGTTTTTGACATGAGGAGTGAAGGCTTGATTTGTTTTTAATTGGCTGTGCGGTGTCGGCATTGAGTAACGGCAGTGCGTTTATAGCCTCATTATTTTAAAGCTCCTGTCTAGATGAAGTGAAAACCAAATGGAGCTGTTCTGTGTGAGAGGAGGAATCCAGACCACTTTACCGGGTATAAAACAGTGGCTGACACCACAAGTGCTAAAGAAAGGTGTCATTAAGCCATTAGTGTCAGAGAACAGCCAAGCAGAATCTAGTATTTGGAACAGATGTCTTTAAAACATTTTAGTACTGATCATGGGTCAGTGACAAATAAGAATGCCCCAAATGAAGTAAAAAGCAATAACATATTTTCCATGCGAGTGTGCACATCAGTATTTCAAAGTAAAATAAATATATTTAAAGGTAAAAAAAAAGTAATGAATTAGTAATTCTTAAGTATTTTCATAATGTAGGTTTTTAGATTAAAAACCTGATTTATTTTATTTTATTATACTTTATTCTAGACAGTTGTGTCACCCTGACATTTTTTACTTTATTCTCCCTCAAAAATATAAAAATGATCTGATCTGAAAATCTGATTTCAATTTTTTTTTCTTTATTTTATTTTAGACAGTTGTATCACCCTGACATTTTTTACTTTATGCCCCCAAAAATATATAAACTTGAATTCAAAAAATTAAAAACATGCTCATCACTAATGACATCATAAATAGTCATTCATAAATATTTTCATAATATAAGTTTTTAAAGAGTTGCACCAGACAACATTTTACAACCTGATTTTTATTTTTCTTTATTTTATTTTAGACAGTTGTATCACCCTGACATTTTTACTTTATACACCCAAAAATATCTAAATTAATTTAAATTCAAAAACTAAAAGTGTTACGGAGCCATTGAGACGTGAGGCATGCGGATCCATTTGCAGACTTTTATTTGACAGAGACGTGGTCATAACAGGCATGGTTCAAACAGTGGCAAACAGGTATAACACGGGCAAGACAAAGAGTAATCCTAGGACAAGCGTGGGTCTTTGATCTGCGAACAGTATCCAACAGGGCAAGGCAAAGAGAGATAATCCAGGTACACGGCAATAATCCAGGCAGGGGAAAACACAATCCAAAACAGGTAAGGCAAGACTAAGACTAAGACTATGAAAACTACAAAAGGCTCTGTAAGGTAGCTATCGGCTAGGGTAGTGATATGTGCATACAATACTCGGCGATCTGTGAGAGGAAGTCCATGGTTTATGTTGGGTGTGTGATTGTGTGATAGTTCTCAGGTGTGAGCATGTGATTGGTACAGCTGTGTGCAGTCAGTGCAATGGATCATGGGAACTGTAGTGCAAGGTAATGCGAGACAGTCTGTGTAGTGTGAGAGTCAATATGATGGAAGGGTGACCTCTGGTGGCAATCAGACGGAAGGCCACGAACCGGATTCGTGACGGAGCCCCCCCCCCAAGGAGCGGCTTCCAGACGCTCCTAGAGCCATACCATCCAGTAGGGTGGTGGAGCAGAGGCGGAACAGGGAGCGGGACGGAGGGCCAGGTCCACATGGAAGTTGAAAGACCGGGGACTGAGGCAGAGCAGACGAGACTGGAGCCCAACAGGGCGGAGCAGAAGACCACCAGACCTGAGCAGAAGACCACCATGGCAGAGCAGAAGACCACCAGAGCATGACAGAAGGCCATCACGGCGGAGCAGACGGAGCAGGAGCCCACCAGTGCGGAGCAGACAGTGCAGAAAACCACCAGGGCAGATCAGGAGAGCACCACGACGGATCAGGGGAGCACCACGACTGAACAGGCTGATCAGGAACCCACAGCAGAGATTGGAGCCTAGGAGAAACTGAGACACAAAAACCAGAGAGAGCATATACGGTCTCATGGACCGTGGCAGGGAACACAAGAAGTCCATCAGTATTTTCCCTGGTGACCACTGACAGTCACCAGGGAAAATAGCATGGGTCTTTGATCGGCGAACAGTATCCAACAGGGCAAGGCAAAGAGAGATAATCCAGGTACACGGCAATAATCCAGGCAGGGGAAAACACAATCCAAAACAGGCAAGGCAAGACTAAGACTATGAAAACTACAAAAGGCTCTGTAAGGTAGCTATCGGCTAAAGTAGTGATATGTGCATACAATACTCGGCGATCTGTGAGAGGAAGTCCATGGTTTATGTAGGGTGTATGATTGTATGATAGTTCTCAGGTGTGAGCGTGTGATTGGTACAGCTGTGTGCAGTCAGTGCAATGGATCATGGGAACTGTAGTGCAAGGTAATGCGAGACAGTCTGTGTAGTGTGAGAGTCAATATGATGGAAGGGTGACCTCTGATGGCAGTCAGACGGAAGGCCACGAACCGGATTCGTGACAAAAAGCATGCTCATAATAGATGTGTATTCAAATTGTTGGAATCATTCTAAATGTGAATTTTTTAAGCAAGAAAAAAACAAGCGACACATTACATCTTTATCTGATCTTTTTATTATTTTATTTTATTTCATTTTATAAGAACTACCTCCAATTGGTTTACACATTATTAAAGAGATTTCTCATTTATGTGTGTGGTCGATTTTCATACTTATCCTCAGCTATCATCCTGTTTTTAACAGTGTTACTAAGGAGAAGAACCTCCTCAGTGCTAGTCGACCTGCTGACCTCTATGAGTGCTTTGAATAATTAGTCCCATTTCCCAGGTCGGCTTATGCCAACAAGTGCGTCCAGTGGGTGGTGCGCTGTTGTGATGGTCTGATCCTGACAGGTGTTGATTCACTGAGGGCTGGGAAGTGATATATTTATCTACAGTGGAGGCCAGGCCCAATAATGTGTAAAAAAATGAGCTCCTCTCCAGCACTCAAGATGTTATAGGTCACATTCCTCTGACCGTCACAAGCTCGTAAAACTGACAGTTTTCAGAAATGTTTCCAGAGAATACAGTATGGGGGAAAATACACTTGTATAAATAGACCACATATGTAATATATATATATCATAAAGGAATTTATTTTGTAGTTATTTTGTCAGTGGTATAATGTTTTTTTTTTTATTATTTGGATCCATTAATTTATTCAAAAAATACTTTAAAAATGCAGTTCATACATACAGTAACTTGAATACACCTCTTCTATAATGAGCATGTTTTTAATCTATGAATTAAATTTGTATTAAAATATATAAAGGCCTCATATCAAATCAAATAGGGAAATTTTGGAAATGCAAGAGGTGGCAGAAGTTGTGAGAGGTATTATTTAGCTGTAAGATCAAAAAAATGGCTTTAATGTCACTGCCCACGGTCAGTAAAACAGGCTTGTTTTTCTCACACAGAGCCTGCACTTTGTCAGTTGTGCTCCACAGTTTCTCTTTTTCTTCCTTCTGTTTCTTTGTTTAAAAACAGACATGCCTTTTTGCTCCTAAATGGACGGCAAATGAACTACTTCAACAAGCTTTTTGAGCTGAAACAGTACACATACTGTCCTGTCTTCTGTCTGGTTATCTTTAGTCATAAAATGGCTACTGCTGCTCTCACAGGACACATTTAAAACAGACCACATGTCCCCCTTTTCCAGGGTGCTGGTGCCCAATCAGGAACAATTCTGTGTGTCTCCACCGAATCAGGCCCAGGAAAAATTGGAGCCGCTTCAGTTTTTGCATTCCCCATTGAAATCAATGAATATTTATAGAAACGCTTGATGTGTTGATGCAAGACACATTCATTTTACACCACAGCAGTCAGACGATTTATCTCCCCCATCTGTCCAAAATAAAATATATTTAGAAAATTTGATTTCTATAAATGATTAAATATGCTCTCAAAATTCAGACAGTCTTTATTTACCTTATTCATCTAAAATAAATATTATATATGTGTGATTTCATTTGTGATCTCATAAAAATTACATGTTATGTTTTAAATGTCAATAACAATAAGCCTCGTAAACAAAAACCCTGTGCTATGTTCGTTTGTTGGCAGGTTAGGTAGTAATGTAGTCACTTACAGCATAATTCGTCTCAACAACCATGTACCAGCAATATTTCGGTGGAAAACCAGGTATCTGTCATGTGAGGTGTCTCCAGTCTGCTCAGTCTTTCTGTACAAAGTACCCTCGTTTTCTAAACCTCAGCAGAAGTGGAACATGGCACAAAGTGCTACATAAAGCCATTATGGAGCAGGTTTGTAGGCCAGCACTGTTCGCTCCAGGTTGCTGACATAGGTGAATCATATTACGGGAAGGGAATGAGGGTCTGCCCATGTGATTTACCGTGCAAGGTTGGCTGATTTTGGTCACTCAGATCACTCTTCACATCATTGCCATTATAGCTATTTACACAAACAACGCACAGAGAAACATGGTAAATATGACCAGGACATTCCACACTATATTAATTCTCTTCTCCACTATAACAGTCTCAACAGTTGTAGTTTGAGGACAAGACCTCTCCTGAATGTCTTTATGAGTTAAAAAGCTGTGTTTGCCCACATTTTTCTGTCACATTGAAGTAAGTAATGAGTTCTCGAGTGCAGTCTACACATCCCAGGTGCATTGCTAGACTTCCAAACTTCTGTTCAAATCAATGTGGATGCATTTACGGTCTTAATTGAGCCAACGGTCAGAGTTTTGCTCCCCGTACTTGTTAGTACAATACGATCTGATTCATTGTAAGCTTTCTCCTCCGGTCAGCAGGCACTTCTTTGTTTCCCTTCAACATTTGGATATTAAGTGCATGAATAATCAGACAGTCATTACGTCTAGCCAGGCCACACAAGACACACAAGCCCTTTTATATGGTTTGGCGTGATTGCAAGAATGCAATCGAACAGGTGGAAATGAGTTCTTGAATGTGTAATTGTCTGGGTTTAGTCCATCTATCCATTTTTTGTTTTGTTTTGTTTTGTTTTGTTTTTCAGTGGGGTTTGGGAGAGCCCCAGATCTTTATACAGCCCATTAGCCATAAATTTGCTTTAATTCTGGTCTGTTTACGGCTGGAACAGATGTGAAAATGATTTCACGTCTGCCTTCCTTGAATTAAATCGCATTTATGAGTTCTGTGGTAATTAGAAACGAGCGTTTCTCACCTTCTCTGGCAGGCTTCGCCTCTCTATGCACTTTAATAACAATGGTCTGGTATTACATCGTAACTCACTTAACGTTCAGGATGTCAGACTTGTGACTCGAATCATATCATGTTGTGACATTCCCGCTCCATATCTCATCCACAATGAATGACACGAATTCCTTGTTATGAGTTACAGCTGAAATGATCCACTGCCAGTGTTAAAGTGTCTCCAGGCTTATTTCGTCATTCATTCCCTCATTAGGTGGAGACAGAAGTGGACTTCACTATAGAGGAGGGGCAGGAAACGAAGATGTGAAGGTTGTGAGAAAATAGGAGGACAGGATGCAGATGAAAGTATGGGCGGAAGTATTCCGTTAACCCCTCCTGTCCAACTCCAGGCCTGGCTTAGATTTATGCCCCTCCTTCCTCTTTCCCCTCCATCTTTTCTCATATTCACGGCTGAGGCACATCTGGTGCTCAGCACATGATAGTGAAGGGAAAAACCTAATCCCTCTCTCCTTCCTCCAGCTGTAGAACAAGGTCTTATTTTGTATGTACTTACCAATAGAGACTTTGATTGTCAGTAATGAGGCCTCTGCTCATGGTTCAGTGGCAATGTACAACTTCTTGCCTCGTCATGTTTGTTTTTCCTTCTGAAATCTGAAAGGTCTGATTATTCATATGGGGGTTGTTCAGGGCTCGCTCATGAGAGAAACCCACACAGAAATGTGCTGCCAATAGCGCTGCTGTTATCTGAAGTCTGAGAAATTGTCTCAAAATTGTGTTTGTAGTTAACTATGCAGGCCTTCCACTGCTAAATTAAATATCAGTTATGTCTCTGGTAATAGATTTCAGAGACTCTTCGTTGAATGTTATTGCTATTCTACTTTTCCAGATTTTTTCTTGAAACCTGAGACAATAAAAGGGATAATTCACCAAAAAATGAAAATTCTGTCATCATTTACTCACCATCCTAGGTGTATATGACTTTCTTCCTTCAGACGAATACAATCAGAGTTATATTAAAAATGTCCTGGCTCTTCCATGCTTTATAATGGCAGTGAATGTATGTTGATATTTTGAAGTCCAATAAAGTCCATCCATCCATCATAAAAAGTACTTCATATGGCTCCAGGGGTGAATAAAGGCCTCCTGAAGTGAAGCAAAATGTTTGTGTAAGAAAAAATATCTATATTTAAAAATTTATAAACCGTAATCTCTAGCTTCCGCTAACTGTTGCTAACTATGCCTACGTCCTACTCTCTCATGAACATGAGTACGACGGTTAGCGTTTTGCTTTAAAATCTTGACCACCATTCAGTGCCATTATAAAGTTTGGAAGAGCCAGGATATTATTTAATATAACTCCAATTGTATTTGTCTGAAAAAAGAAAGTCATATGCACCTAGGATGGCTTGTGGGTGACTAAATCATGGGGTAATTTTCATTATTGGGTGAACTATCCCTTTAAGGGATCTCCACTGCCAGTATTATAAGATTCAAAGTTTAAACTGAATTTATCCAATCCCTAAAACAAAGGTCACCAATTAGTAGACAGAGTGGAATGCTCACCTTTTTCGCTCAGAGAAACAGAGCATCTGAAGCAGCATATATCATGAAAAGCTTGAGCACACAATTGAGGCCTTTTAAAGTATACTGACTATAAACCAGTTTGAATACATTTGACATGTATACACTACAACTACTTTACCTTCAGAGGACAGTAGGGAGTCTTTTCATTTTTTTTCAGTTGTGCAAGGAGGTCAGAAGATGCTGGCATTTGTACTTCATGCACTCATCAAAGTGCACATCCACTGTTTTTGTAATGTATTTCATCTTATTCAGCTAGATTTTGATAGCAAAGGCTGTCTGTGAGCGTCACCACCTAGTGGACACACCAGTCTGAAAAACTAAGCAGTTTGGGGTTGGTAAGATAATTTGTGTTTTTGAAAGAATTCTTTTGCTCACCAAGGCTGCATTTATTTCATCAAAATACAGCAAATATTGTAACATTATTATTGTGAAATATTATTACAATTTAAAATAATGTTTTAATATATTTAATATATTTTTAATATATTTTATAATTTAATCCTGTGAGGGTAAAGCTGAATTTTCAGCAGCCATTACTCCAGTCTTCAGTGCCACATGATCTTTCAGAAATCACTATAATATGCTGATTTGTTCAGTGTCATATATCAATGTTTTAGTCAGGAAAGCTGAAAAAAAACAGCAATTTAAATTGGAAGTATTTTGTAACATTATAAATGTCTTTACTGTCACTTTTGATTAATGTGTCTGTTCTGAATAAAGCTATTAATCTTTGAAACATCTTACTGACCACAAATTTTTGAAAGGATTATTTATTAGAATATTAGAAAAAAAACACTGTAGTGTATTGTGTATTGTATTTTTTTCTTTTGCATGTTATTTAGCCAACAACTTGAAAATATGTACTATGATGACAGTCATATGACATTTATTTACATTTTTACACATTTGAATTTATTTCATTTCATATCAGTCCAGGATATGAATCCGGTGGATCTCTAAATCAAGCCATTCTTATCATCAGTACACCTGTAGAGATTCCCACTGTGAAGGCCTAACACTGTAAACACTACATGATTCCCTGTAGAAAGCACATTTATTACATTTTATGATTCTTTTCCAGAGAGGCTGCACATGCTGGCTGGACCGCCCTGCCATCATTCAAAGTTATTGTCCTCAATTGTTGCTCCCTCCCTAGTGGACAATTAAAGATTAAGATCCCACCATCTTCCTTTTTCCAGCAAAGATGTTTCCACATTTTACATATCCCCTTTGTGACTCTGTTCTGCCTGTCATCGTAACAATATTCAGTAAATAACCAAAATGGCAAAGAGCTTTCAGTGATCCCTGAATGTTTCTCATTCTCCGTCCTCCTCTTCATCTCTCACGCCCCCCGGACTATCCTATTTTTTTCCTCTCTCTTGCTTAATCCCCACACCGTGTCTGTCCTTCATTTGAGTACGATGGTGGTAAGATTTCATTCCTTTTGCTGTTTACACAGAGCTTTTACAGGCCTTTAAGAGTCAGGGTGAGGTGTTGTCTTACACAACGTGCGCTTTGGACAATGCAGTGCTTAATCTTCTGATGGGTGCTGGATCTCTTTTGACAGGACTGGTCAAAGGGAATCCCTAGTCCCAACTAAAATGATGTACTGGTGCCAGGATAGGTCAAAATAGCTAAAGCCTGTTGAGGAAATTGCAGAAGTTAGTCTGTGAAGAAGCCTGGCATTGATACGCTAAGTTCTTGTAAACTAAATGGAAGTCAGAACAACAAATAAAGAGCTGGAACAGTAACGTCTGGTGTGGGATACCAGCCTCTCGGGATCTGTATTTGTTCCACTTTCCAGGTCCAGCTGGCAGTTGGACTTTTGTGCTGGTAACAAACCCACTGTTTTTTCAATTGCATCTATTTAATCTCAACTGGAGGTCCTGTGAAAGGGTGAGGTTTAAGAGCAGAGAGGGATTGAAAACCTCACCTCCAGGAAATGGAGGAGAGAGTGCAGATTCCAGAAGCTTGGGGAAATGAGATGTTGATCCCACACCATGGCTCGAAGTTTCCTCTTACCGCCCGATCCGGACAAAAGTGTCAATGATCGCATTCCCAAAATGCAATCTTGACCTCACGCACACGCATATGTGAAAACATGTTTAAATCAATTTTTGGCACATATGGATGGCTAAACCTTTCTCCAGGAAACACTAAAAAGCACGCTTCAAACGATAGATGTCCGATGTGGATTCTTTTGATCACTCTTTTGGTCAATAGTGTATATGTGCTCAGAGGTGAGAGCAAACTATAATTCATACCAAATGCTCACGCACACAGTCCCACCCCAAACCACAACACCCCCTCACACACACACACACGGTTTGAGAAATGGGGCTCACAGTCTAGTGCAATAATCCTTCATACATTAGTTTCTGTCGGATGGGTGGGGTGGAAGGTGTCAGTCAAGTTACTAATATATAAACCCTTGTGAGCAGAATTAATGTGAACCTGTAGAGCTCTGCTTCTCTTGAAGTCTGTCTGTCGTTCTTTCTGTTGTTCTTTATATTGTTCTTATGTTTTGTCTCTCTGTCTATGGTTCAGTCTGTCTGTCTTTACGTCTGTCTTTGTCAATCATCATTATTTTGTCATTCTCTCAAGTTAATTACACATATAAATTGGTTTATTAGAGATTCTGGACAAAACATATTCATGCTTGAATGTTTCTCTAAGGCCCTTTTCAGTACAATGTTGTGTGCTGACAAACACTTGAGCAGATTTAAAAATCATTCTATGTGTTCTTGGACTCCAGAAAGCATTGGTTAAGTAGTAAGATGTGTCCTGCGATGTGCGGTTTTCCATATTTTTCTCCCTGGGAATGATGGAAGAGGCTTCAGAACAGTGTATCCCCACCTCAGACAGTGGCTTTGGCTGTGGTTTTTGACCTGTGATACTAATATAGCTGGCCTTTCATCCCTGTGTCAGAGGAGCAGACCTGTCTCACCATCTGAGATCCTGCTGTCTGCCACAGAACACCACATCTTTTCATCCCCTTGAGAGGGTTTGACAAAGATTTCCTGGCTCTTATTAAATTATAATCCCCAAACTCTCTCACCCTTCACTCTCATCACAGAGCCTGAATCCTTTTCTCTGCCATCCAGACTGTGAGAATACAGTGGAGGATTTCCATGTGTCTTGGATACCCATCAGACACAGTGATACAGTGATTGTAAGTAGCCATTTAGCAGACACTTTTATCCATTCCCCTAGAGCAAATTGGGATTAAAGGAATAGTTCACTCAAAAATGAAAATTCTGTCATTATTCATGTGTTCACATCTTTCAAAACTTGTATAACTGTCTTTGTTACTCCAAATACTTGAGGTATTTATTGTCCAAACTTTTCTTTTCTATACAATGAAAGTAAATGATGACCATATATATCATTGCAAAATGTAAACCATGTTATCCAACTTTATCTACATACATACAATATATTCACATAAAGCAATATATACTATTTAGCAATCTCACCTGCTTCATTGCTTGTATTGTTGCAGAATGTAAGCTATTTAAATATTATAAACATTAATATCATGATATTCTGTAAAGCTGCTTTGAGACAATGTGTAAGGTGAAAAGTGCTACACAAATAAATTTGACGAGCACAATTTTCAGGCAAGATTTTCATTCAATACCACTTAAAATTTAGTCTGTTCCTCAGACAAAGCTATTGTATAATTTCAGAAGACTTGTATTGGACTGCTTTTATGATGCCTTATGATGTTTTTAGGTTCTTTTGGAAAAAGCCATGGTGTCCATTTACTTTCATTGTCGTGGCCTAATGGTTAGAGAGTCGGACTTGTAACCCGAAGGTTCGAGTCTCAGGTCCGGCAGGGATTGTAGGTGGGGGGAGTGAATGTCCAACGCTCTCTCCACCCTCAATACCACGACTGAGGTGAGACCTTTGAGCAAGGCACCGAACCCCCAACTGCTCCCCGGGCGCCGCAGCATTAGCTGCCCACTGCTCCGGGTGTGTGTTCACAGTGTGTGTGTGTTTGTTCACTTTTCACTGCTGTGTGTGTGCGCACTTGGATGGGTTAAATGCAGAACACAAATTCCAAGTATGGGACACCATAATTGGCCACACGTCACGTCCTTTCCTTCCTTCCCTTTCCTTGCATGCAAAAGAACAGTGTAAACATTCTCGAAAGCATCTCCTATTGAATTCCACAGAAGAAAGTAAGTCATACATATTTGAAATGAAATGAGGGTGAGTTCTTGGGTGAACTGTCCCTTTTAAGGAACTTTCACAAATCCGATTGGTCTCTATTTGCCCCAAAATCTGCCACTACACCATTAGATATCTGCAATGGGTGACGATGGAGGTGTAAAAGCTAACAATTACTTTTCTATTTTGCCATGGTCAGCAAGCAGACTGCTTCGGCCAAAACTAACAGCTCAGAGCTGCACTGGTCATGATAGTTTAGCAAGCATTTTAACACTGCATCAGCAATGGATCAGAATTTCACAATAGAAATAAACCTGCAGGTCACTCACTCTCCGTCTGGAAGCGATTCTCACTTGCGACCAAGTCTGAATTTTTCCAGCCCTGGAGAACAGTGAAACTTTGGATTAAGTGTGATTTCCCTGGTGTAAGCCAATTATTTGGTACGCCATAAGTTCACACCCTGCACACCTAAAACAAGTCTAAATCCATGTAGCCATTGGCCTGGTTTCCAACGTCAAATTGTGCTTACCAAGAAAAGCTTGTCATTTGTGACTGGATGAGCTGAATGAAAAATATTTGGATGATCTGAGAAAAGGGCAAGATTTAAGTACAGTACTCATTTATCATTCCTAATGCACACTGGAGAGGAGGCGGACTGTGCCTTGTTCTGTGAGAATCCCGGTGTAATTTTAGCTTGACAGAATCCTGGGGCCCCACATCCACATCAGACATAGGTATGTACATGTTATGCGTCCAAGGAGTTCACCTACACATGTAGGTCTTGCTCCACTGACGAGTGCCACCCACATGGAGGAGTAGAGCGGGCCATTCGTCATTCGGACTGAATACATGGCAGGGCTGCGGAGACAAAACACAGCCAGCTGATGACTGCTCTTTGAACGTTAATATACAAATGCCAGTGTCTTTCTCTCCTCCGTCTATCCATCGATACTTTTCTCTCTCTACTGCTTCTGTTTTTTCTGTACCACCCAGGGACAATGTGTGTGAACCGCAAGCACGTGTGTTTAATGAGAGAGACATGAAGAGAAAAAAAGCCTCCAGCATCGTCAGGCCTTGGCAAACTACAATAAGAGCATTTGCACAAGTAATGTGCTGTGCTATGAAAGAGAACTCTGAACGAAAATTGTTTTCTTTATCACTGTTTATTCTTTATCTATATTTTTCAAACAAAATACATTTGTTTACGAGGCATTTAACAGAAAACTTCTGTTATGTACTCACCGTTTTGTTATTTCAAACTCATTCTTTTTAATGAGTTTTAATTCTTAATTTTTAATTCTTTAAAAACCTATTAAAAACCTTAATAGGTTTTTAAAGAATTAAAAACCTTTTTAATTCTTTGAAACACATAAGGAACAATTTGAAGAACAAACTGGTCGTTTTTGTCCATGCAATTACAATGAGTAGAGACTTTAAAAGGACACAAAGGAAAAAAAGTGGTCCACATAATTTTTGCACTATATTTATATACAAAAGGATGATTCATTCACAAAATGGACTCAACTACTTTTCTCATGAAATCTCTTGGACATGCCAAGGAGAACAAGGATGGATGTCGAGGTTTTCAGTGAGATGAGTAAGGACTACTTTAATGGTTCTTTTGTGTTCATCTTAAATCTTAAAACAATTTCTTAAAATGAAATTATTAAAAAATTGTAATTGCTTGGATTGGAACAACAGGGTGAGAAAATGATGATTACATTTTAATATTTGAGTGCACTATCCTTATCTACTTATATTGAATTAAGTTTAATTAAGTTTCTTTTTAAGCATAAATCTAAGTTGTTATTTTTTATTTTGTTGTTGTTGTTTTTTTTTTTGTTTTTTGTTTTTTTTTTTAGGTTTGTGCTTAAAGGGGTCATCGGATGCCCATTTTCCACAAGTTCCACACATTCTTTAGGGTCTTAATGAAAAGTCTATAACATACTTTGGTTAAAATTTCTCAGTGGTAGTGTAAAAAACACCTTCTTTACCCTGTCAAAATCAGCTCTGTTTTCATCAAGCCTTTTTTAGTCCATGTTGCTTTAAATGCTAATGAGCTCTGCTGACCCCGCCCCTCTCTTCCGTGGGGTGAGGAGCAGTACTATTTACTTTAGCCGCGAAACTGGCTAACTAGCACATTATTAGGAAAGGCGATTTGCAAAGATTCATAAAAAACCGTTATACTCACTTCTTCTGTATAGATGAAGCTGGATCACGAATGATTCGCACGAACATAGATGCATTTAGGCAGATCGGGGATCGGCGCATTCCCTTCAAAGTGAAAGTAACATTAATCCTCTGCGTCTTCAGCGGCTCAGATGTCGGGAGTAAATGACGACTGCTATATTCATTATTACATCCAACAACAAAACACCTCAATCGCTTAATCGGAGACATCTTGTCTTCCCCTGCACCGGAGTCGACACAATGGCGGTCGGACTGTTTACAGCTCACTCAGTTCACTCAGCTCACTTAGGGCGGGTCTAAGGTAAGACGGCCTTGTCAATCAACTATCGTGGGAGGGGCCTGTACAGAACTAAGTCATTCTGACAGGAATCTCAGAACAGCCTGATTTGAGAAAGGGGATTTTAAAATAGGGATTTTAAAAAAAACACTGGGTGGATTTTTATCATTATAGGATGGATGTGTACACACACTTCCAACACACATTTATGTTCAAACAACTTGAAAAGTGAATTTTGCATCCGATGACCCCTTTAAAAACAGGTAGGAAAAGAAAGAGCAAGAAATATTACATTTTTGCTTCTCTTATTATCTTGCATAAAATTTCCTGTTCACAGAATTTAATTTTGTTTAAGGGTGTTTAAATATTTGTAACAGAAAATGAGACAAAAATCCTGACTTAGAATTATTTTTGTTGAAAAGAAGCAAGAGAAATCAGAGAAAAGGAAAGAGAACTGAGTAGAGAGAAGTGTGACTGCCAGCTCAACCTCAAAAAAGACATAATAGGAAAGAGGAGAGAGATGTTGAGAGAGAAAAGGAAAGGGAGATAGAAAGTGAGAAAGAAAAAGTAGTAAAGGGAAAAACAGAGACTGTTGACAGAGCAGGTGAGGAAGGACGTGGGGATCAGATTGTGTCTGTGTCTGAGGAGAGAGGAGGGCAGACAGACCCAGACACACTCAGCAGGGATAAAGCCAGAGCACAGGTCATGTCACTGAACCAAACAGTGTTCCTGCTAGAATTATTACTTACAAATCTATTTTTATTTTATTTATTTTATTTTTAACTTTTTTTTTAGAATTGGGATTTAGTAATATTATAATTTGTATTTATTTCTATACCATTTTGTGTGCTCACAAGAGTTTAAAAGCTTCATATATGAAAAGTTGCTTTAAACCAAATTATAAAATACATACACTGAGATTTATTTGTGATACACATTATTCAAGAGGAATATTTTTCCAGAACAGTCCGTTTATGTTTTGATTTGGTTTTTGTAAGAACAGACATCATGGGGACAAACAGACCATACTTATCAAATTTTAAATTATTTAATCTAAATTAAAAATGTATTTCCTGTCTATTGTCTGTACACGCATTCAATGCCCTTTTTCTATTTATCAGGTATTTGTTCCTATATGCTCTAAGAAAACTGTCCCTCCAGGTCTCAGTGCTGATTATGGTGCCTTTATGACTCGTTTTTCATATTCATGTGGAATAGGAAAGAATGTGAGCGTTTTCCTGTAAGGATTGTATTTGGAGCTGTCTTAATCAGATATTTCTCCACAATTAACAAAACAAAGTGCCTCTCAGTTGGAGACTGGGCTTTATTTTTATTACTGTTTCTTTCTCCACAGCCATTTTTCTGTCTCTTAAAGTGTTCAACATCAACATCAACTCAAATACCCTTCTTTGTTTTCCATCGTGATAGATTCAAATACAGCATATTTTAAATATATAATGAGCTGGAAAAATATGAATGCATCAGGTCAATGTGTGACAAAAAAGAAGTTACTCACCTAAACACATCGACCCTCCACAATCCCCTAATGAGATGCGCTCAGCCAGTTATTCATATGTTCACAAACCAAAACATATCTGACTGAGCCCTGGAATCAGAACTCAGTTGGACCAAATCAAATTATGAATACATAAAATGAAAAATACTTAAGACAGTGGGCTGATCTAACAAAACAGAGCAAAGTGGAATGCTATCTCCCCATAAGACTGTAGGCTAAATACCTGTCTACCATGACTAATCATGACCTATTCCTCCAAAAAATAACCTGTACTTACAGTTTCCAGCTAAAATTAACACTAGATGCAGGAAAAGTTTTAATCCTTTTAAAAAATATATAATTATGAGTCAGAGTATAAAAGGTGTATTTTCACGCATATAATAAAGACATATTTTTGTGCAGTTCATTGCATAATACTGTGTTATGACTTAAAAACACTTTTACCAGAGTGCATGATTTGTAAACGAATACATTTTGAACGTTTACATCACATAACCACCTGCATACGTATGGCTTTTCTGACACTGTAAACTTGCTCGGTACCTCACCTGGCACTTGCGAACAGAGCATTCAGGAATGAGTCCCGTGAAACATGAGTCACGATAAAAGAGTTCAAAGCATTAAAAAATGAGACAGTGCTTCAACAAATGTGCTTTATCTGCATGTTTTCTTTAGTTAAAGGGATAATTCACTCAAAAATTAAAATTCTGTCATTAATTACTCACCCTCATATCCATATTCCAAACTCATAAGACCTTTGTTTATCTTCGGAACACAAATTAAGACATTTTTGATGAAATCCAAGAGCTTTCTGACCCTGCATAAACAGCAACGCAACTGACACGTACAAGACCCAGAAAGGTAGTAAGGACATCATTAAAATACTCCATGTGACATCAGTGGTTCAACCGAAATGATATGAAGCTATGAGAATACTTTTTGTGATAACAAAAAAAAAAAAAAAACGACTTTATTCAACAAATTCTTCTCTTCTGTCAGTCTTCGCCACACGTTCATGAGAGCACCATGATTCATTCTTGCTTATCACATTATCTATAATGATACATAGTGTCTTTTCAATTTTGTATTTGTTGTATTTAGATTCCATTGCTGTATGTAATGTTAGCTAATGCATTAGCAATGCAGTCCCTTGTTTATCATGCTAAAGCTTTAAATCTAAAGAGAATGAGCAATAAAAGGTCAAATTGAGAGGGGAGACTAAAACATTATGTTCAGTATGGTCTCAGACGAGACACTCCAGACACCCTAGTGGCCAATTTCAGATTAAACCTAAACAGAAAGTCATAATAACCCAAGCTATAGGAGCACCTGTGCTAATGGTCCAGCTGGTGTAACCTAAACACTCACTTCTAGTGCATGCTACATGTGTGTGTCTGTACAAGAAAACACTCTGTTGTATTCCCAAGACCGTGAAAGGTATGTGCATCATTCGCACAGCCAAGAAACCGAGACAGCTACGATGAATAGTGTCTGTTATTTACTGTGTCTGAGAGAATATTTCCTCTGGGGGAAGCTAGAGGGAGCTTCATCTGAGCTACCTGAGAAAACATGTTCCCACAGTATCCACAAACCCTATTTGAAGACATTAAACAGTAGAAGTGCAGCACTTGAATTCACTGTTTATCTGTCAGTTAACTTGACAGGAGCGTTAGCTTTAGGGCCATTGCATAACGTCTATGGGGCCCTTGGCGCAGGCTGGAGGCCCTGTTGATGGAAAAAAGTGAAGGGTGAGGAACAAAATGGCAGCGTAAACAGCTAAAGTCACACCCCAGCAGGACCCTGACAGCATTTAAATGGATGATTTATTGTACGATTCTGTTAAATGTTGTCACAGCGGGGTTACGGCTGCATATTACCCGTTGGCTTTTGAGACTTGCTCTGTAGGTCAATGTGTCTGAGAAATGCTGTCTAAGAGCCAATTTAGCCAAACCTTCATTTTAATATCCACACTGGGCTCAGGTCACGGTGGCCGCTAATACACCATGCAATCAGAGAAAGTAAACGTGCAGCGTATTGAAAATGAGCACCGCGTTCTTAAATGTTTGCGCAGCGCTGTATAGTTACTAAGGTAGCCGATTGCATAGGGGGAAAAAAGGAGCGATATGAGATTGGCAGACAGGGAGGCCGTTACAGGTTAAGCACCGTTCACTCCCTCCTGAGATTTAACTCGTGCTGAAAAGTTGATTTATGGAATAAAACTCTCAGACTCAATTTCCGCCTTTTTCACTGACTCCATAAGCATGATGCCTATCAAACAGAAGTGTGCCTGTACTGTGCAAACACTCACATGCTCTTGCAAGCCACACACAGACACACTTATATTACATGCTTCTAAGTTCATAACACTATTTTCTTTCTGGATTTATTATTTACAAATCCATTAAAAATGCAATTCACTTGAATAAACCTCTTGTATAATGATCATGTTTTAATTTGTAAAGTAAAATTATTATTTTTTAATTTTATTTACTATTATTATTTACTTATGTATTTATTTAAAATTTTAAATAAAAAATTGTATTGTTATTGATATATTTTATATTATTATTGCACACGCATTATTATTATTATTATTATTATTATTATTATTATTATTATTATTATTATTATTATTATTATTATTATTAAATTGTATTGTTATTATATTCATACACGAGTTACATGAGTTAAATTCATACATACTTGAATACACCTCTTGTATGCTGAGCATGTTTTAATTTCTAAAGTAAAATTATTTTTAATTTCATTTACTTTTATTATTTATTTACTTATGTATGCATTTAAAATTTGAAATGAAATCGTTTTATTGTTAGTTATATTTTATATTATTATTGCACACAAGTTATTGAAATTATTATTATTATTATTATTATTATTATTATTTATTTGAAAAAAATCTGCTTAATAAAATTAATTTAAATTAATTAAATATTTATAATATAATTTTATTAATTAAATTAATATTAATTTTAACATTAACATTAATGTTTATCTTGTTTTTAGTCTCTTATTGTTTTTTTTACTTTTATTATTTATTTACTTATGTATTTATTTATTTATTTATTTATTTTAAATTTAAATGTTTATTATTATTATTATTATTATTATTATCATCATCATCATCATCATCATCATCATCATCATCATCATTAATTATCCATACACATAATATTTTTATTTCTTTGAAAAAATAAAACTTTTTCACCGCTTATTAATATTTGAAAACAAATAGTTATAATAATTTTAACATTCATATTTGTCTTGTTTTTAAGCTGTCAACAATATTACGTGAACTTACTGAGCGGTCTTACACTGGGCCCTGTGGGCTGTTTGTGGGTTTTAGTGGAGAATCAAAGTGTACATTACACAACCATCATAGAAAGAGCCATCTGTTTTAAGGTGATGAAAAGTTGGAATAGTTTTCTTTTGAGCTATTTACTTGTGGCTCACTCAGTTTTGGTGTCTTGGTTGCCACCTGAGCTGCCATGTTGTTTTTAGAGATTACTGCTAGTAGGTTTTGGCTCCTGCGGTGTTTTGCCTAATTTTCCGCCAGCGTGCAGTAAGAGTAAGTGGTATAGTGAAAAGTAATGCGTTATGTGTTTGTTTTTTCAGTTTTCTTACAAGGACCTGTATGAGAACATTCCACTTTATGATTGAGTTTCACAAGTCTGGTTAGACATGAATTACACGGATATGCTTTTAAAGCTCATTTTCGGTCTTGGTGAATTATTATTCCCTGTTATTTTCTGATTTGGAGGTCGACTTACTATAGGAAAGCCATAAAGTTTGTAATGTCTGGGACGAATACTTGCTTATTTCCCTTTGTGCTCATAGAACAATTTCTGTTTTGAATTTTGGTAGCTGTTACCGTAAATTCTTATGCACAACTTCTTTATAAATCTGTTTTAGATAAACCATAACCAGCGTTTGCCAAATTGCTACTTTTTTATTGTTCTTTCGGATGATTTTACCTTCAATGGTTGTGACTGGCTTTAGTTACTCAGAAGCTCCTTATTTTTTTGTGCTATAGACGTTTGGCAGTCGCCCATCCTTATGTGCATATCTATGTTTTAGACCTCAGTTGTGCGCTGTAAACACAGAGAGTGCGCATGCATGGCCGAGCGCTTGGCCAGACGGATTGCGTGAGACTTTTTTACTGCGTCTGCAGAGCTTTTCAAGAAAAACATTAGATAAACAGATTGTGCCGGCCTGTGGAACAGGGGTAATGTCTGATTCTGATCGTTTTGAGTGTTAAGACGCCTGCTCAGAGCAGGGCACATGGTCAAGAACGTCTAAATTATCCTCCCCACAATACCACAACCCCCAAAAAAGCCTCAGCCACCCGCCCCCCTACCACCACCAATGACAGCCAACTATTCAACAACTAACCAAATTGGCCGTACCAGCAATGCTCTCAGTCGCTTTCTGTTTTTGCCCATTTTTTGTTTGTCTGACTCTTTCGTTCTCACTCTTGGCCTCCCTGTTTTCCCTGTGACTTGTGATCGTGTTTTTCCTGGAGGAGGAAACAGCTACATGTGAGAACTAGGAGGAAGCAAGTTTTTTATCGAGTGCAAATACAGATGCTCACACAGACATGACTAATTATACAGGCTCGCTCATGGTTTTTGGGACTGCACATCCTTACGCGGCAGTAAAATAAGATGGCAACCGCAGCACTATAAGCTCACGGTGGCGAAAAAGCATCACACTATGCTGTACACCATAGGAGGGCTTCAAGGTCGGAGCAAAGCCCAAAATTGTCCTGCGGGAGCCCAGCAGAGCCCGAACCGAAATTCCAGTAAGAACAACAATAGAAATGAAAATCGAAAATGATAAAAGAGGGAAACGCCAGTGAACCACAGTGAATTAGGCAAAGCAAACAGGCGCAGAGTGCCCCGTTTGGAGTCTTGCTGATTGGGAAAACACAGCGAGGCTGAGCATGTCTGGCTTTTTTTCCTCATCTCTCTGGCCAGCTATAGTGCAAGAGCTGCAGTTGGACCAGGTTCCCTGCAGATGTGGTTTAACATGGACATGTGCTCTGACATACTTTTCTTTTTTGATTTTCACTGATGCAACACAGGCACAAACTAAATGTTGTTAACTTTCCACCATTTGCATGCTGCCTTTGCAGACTTCCTTTGAAGTAAGCACAGGCATTTCATGTATCTGACAAAGACACTTCATATAAATACACAAGTGAACTTTGGTCTTCCCTTATTAATTCATTTAATAATTCATTTTTATTATTAATTTTTAAGGAATATGTTTGTTTGTTTGTTTTTATTATTTTGTTGTTTTTGTTTTTGTTTTAAGAACTGATAGATATGTTATCTAAACTGTTGTTTAATATAAAATTAACCTAGCATGAAAAGCAGCCCCTATATTTACATTTACATTACATTTACATTTAGTCATTTAGCAGACGCTTTTATCCAAAGCGACTTACAAAAGAGGGCAATAGAAGCAATCAAAACCAACAAAAGAGCAACAACATGCAAGCGCTATGACAATATAAATGGGAATTTTGGCCTGTCTGGCCTTTTTGACAGTATCAAACAGTCAGAATAAAATTTGTATTATTTCTCATAATTAAAAAATATTTTCATATTACTTTGATTTATATTACATAAATGTCAAATTGATATTGAATTCATTGTATATATTTATTTAAGTATAATATTAGTGACCAAAAATAACAGATGTATAATATTTTTGATAATTTAGCATTAAATACAAATACATAGTCCAATTTAATAGACTGTGTGTGTGTGTGTGTGTGTGTGTGTGTGTGTGTGTCATGTTTATTGCTAGGGGGGAAGATTATATTATTTCTCATAATTAAAAATATTTTTATATTACTTTGACATAATTATCGAACTGACATTTCATTTATTTTAGATATTTATTAATTATACTTGTAGGGACCAAAAATTATAACAACAAATGTATTATATTTTCGATAAATTATTTTTGATAATTTTTTAAATATATAGTGAAATATATGTTATGTTTATTGCTAGGGGAAAAACTATCAAAAGTTACACAAATTAATGTTTTATTGTATTTAGACACTCATCCAACTACTAATACTTACAAAAATATAAATAAATACATAAAATAAATAAATTTTTGACATTTAAGGACAAAAATAATCAATTATTGACGTTTAAGGACCTCCTTTCACTGACCATTTGTTGAAAGCAGCAGAAAAAAAAGGCATTTGAAAAAGTTTCAGACCTTATTCATGGAAAGTGTCTCAAATGATTACAATCTCTGATATGGTCCTTACAGGAGCCTCTTACTGTTTAAACTGTGAAAAGGGTTTATATTTGAGAAAGGGGCACCATTAACCTTTGGTTAGAATTTAAAGAGGTTCTTGCTGAGCTGTGGCACTGTGGAGAAAGTTGATCTGACCTGTGGGTCTCATGCTTGCAGATGCAGTTGGGCTGACTAGTGGGTTTCTGTGTTCAAACCTGCGGTTACGAGAGAGAGTTCAGCTGTCACAGCACATTGAAATAGGAAGTGAGGTAGGTTATGAATGTGTCTTGGCTTGGCCAGGTCCACTGAGAACAGCAAACCAAAACCTGTGAACTGTGAAGGCCATGGATAGGATCTCTATGTGCTTTTGGACAGAATTTAAGATCAGCAGACTTTAAGCTCCATCCCTCAGGCTTCACAGGTTCAGCACTCTTGGGAGAACAATACTACAGCGAGAATAAAAATCACGCCCCCTTTCATTGCGTATACGTTTGGGTGGTGTTTTTCAATCTCCCCACACCGTGACGTAGAGATGTGGGGGCGTGTTTGTATGAGCCGTTTTAGGAGTGCTTGGTCGAGTCTTAACTTTTATAAAGAACATCTCTTTGGTTTTGAGACTTTAGTCTTTGCAACTTCAGGGATCTTATCTATGCACAAACAGCTTGTAACACTCCGAAGAGAAAGGAAAACTTGAAATCGCATCATATGACCCCTTTAAGAATGTTTCAAGAATCAGCCCAGTTCTGATGGGTTTACTGGAAAAATGCTAAATGCAAAGAATAAAATGCAACTAAGCGTACAATCATGGATAATTAAGATAAGAAAATGAGTCAGCTTTTAAAATGGAAGAGAAAGCAGCAATTGAGATCAACTGGTATGTAATCCATGAAAGCAGGTAAAAAAGAGACATTCAAGACAACTGCTGATGTGGATGTTAGACACTCAAGAGAATGCAAGATTAGACAAAAGTAATCTGACATTCTCAATATCCCCACTGTTAGACCCTAACTTGATGCCATCAGCACCCCTCTTCTCCGAGCCAGTGATCTCTCCCATGCACCTGATCAAATCTGTGTAAATATTTGGTGCGAGTAACATGAGGATGAAATTATCATTCCTTCCTGCAGTAAATTAAAGCAAACAGCTGCAGCTGTCTTGGGGAACGACTGGTTAAACAAACGCTGAGGCACTGAGCCCTACCTAGGCTTTGGCATCCATACCTCATCGTCCAGGCGTAACTTGTGTGGGGTCAATAACTGTACCCAGTGACCCGTCTGACAGCCAGCCGAGTAGGAAGATCCTCTTGGCTCTTCTTGTAAGCATCTCTGTAGGCCCTCGAGTGAAACCATGTATCTCTGACAAGGCTGCTTGTCTGCACCAAAAAACTGAACCCATAGATTCTGTGATTTTTCCACGAAGTACTGAAACAAGGCCTAAAATAACATTTCACTTCTAAAGTTTAACTTGAAGGGCTTTACTTATGCTTTTTCAGTTTTGGACCGGTGTTAGGGGTTATTTTCTCAGTGTTTTGTAGCCTATATGGTAGCCGAGAAGGCCTTTCATGTGTTGTATCCCGTGCCAGGTATCACTGATCAGGCTAGCACATGGAGAGCTGTTTATGTATGCCACTGTCACTCAGTATTACACCTATTGGCAGTAATGCTGACTGGCGTAGGACTTTGAAATCCAACCGAGCACATTGGTAAGGCCAACATAAACGGGAACGTGAAAAAAAAACTGAATGGGTATCCAAAAATGATTAGGAGTAAAGAACATCTACTCAGTCTTTGAAAGGAGATGAAAACATGTGCAGTGAGTAACGTATGCCTGCTATAACACCCAGCAAAAAAGATAATATTTCTTGGGCTGCACGATTACCTTTGGTGATTTTCCATCAAAATAAAAGTTTAAATTAAGACATCCATAAATATTAGTATTGTAATTGTACAGTTGCAATGTAACAAAAAATATTACATTATTGTTTTTCTTAAATTTATTTTAATTTACAGTAAAATATTATGAATAGTAATATTTCTTATTTTGTTTTTTAGAATTTTTATATAATTATTATTATTATTATTATTATTATTATTATTATTATTATTAATAATAATAATAATAATAATAATAATAATAATAATAGCCATACTGATATATAATCACAACATTTTGGCCACATTGTGCAGCCCTACAAGCACAGCGAATTTGGAATTGTCTATCAAATTTTAAATCACAATTTTTATTAGAAATTTTTTTCCCCCAAATCGTGCAGCCTCATTTAGCTGCCTCATTAGGGTTGTGAAAGAGTATAAATAGCCCTAATGTGTTAAATATGACCTAAACTATTTTTTTTTAAATGATTGTTAGCTAAAATACCAGTTGATTGATCTAAAAGTAGTGAATCAATGATCTTTCTCTTTTTGCAGTTTGAAAGCCAGTGACAATGCTGACAGTGCTCTGTGTCCTGCTAACGCTGGGGAATCATGTCCTGGGGGGAGGTTACGCCCCCATGCCTCAGATGAAATATGTGCAGCCCATGATGAAGGGGCCTGTTGGGCCACCCTTCAGAGAAGGCAAGGGCCAGTATCTTGGTAAGTGTTTGCAATTAACAAAATCATCCATCTATCCATCATTATATCTTTTTCCTATCCATCCTGCCATCCATCCATATTCAAATGATAGTGTAATTTGCTTTATTCTCACATTTATATTAATATTGTGAAAAAGTACTTGATTTAGAATAACTGTTTTCTTTTTAAATATATTTTAAAATGTAATTTATTCCCGTGAGGGCAAACCTGCATTTTCAGCAGGCATTAACTACTCTAGTCTTCATTGTCATGATATGCTGATTTGCTGCTCAATAAACATTTCTTACCTTCTTATCTAAAGATTCTATGGACCTTTTCACATTTCCGTATTTCTCAGCAGTGGAAGTCATTATAGTTGGGTAAATTTCTGTAGCCTTGAATGACAGACTACAAAACTACTTTTTTGTAATTTAATGAAAAGGTAATACAATACAAAGTAAAGTGTTACAAATATACATACAATTTAATATATATATAAAGTTAAAACGCTATATCACAGTCTGTGAAAAGGGTACATCATTATTAACATTCAGGATTCTTTGATAAATAGAAAATATCAAATAAAAGAACAGCATTTATTTGAAATAGACATCTTTTGTAACACTGTAAATGTCTTTACCCTCACTTTGATCAATTTAATGTGTCCTTGCTGAATAAAATGATTAATTTATTTAAAGATAAAATCTTACTGACCACAAACTTTTGAACAGTACGAGGTAACAACATGAACATGCCTAAAAATATGTGTACACTTGATTACACCCCATCTGATGCCCATTTATATAAGAATTAGTTCTGGTCAGACAGCACAGAGACTTTTTACTGTTCGTATCACTCTATGTGTATGTTTGTTGTGGATATATTGGCAGTGTTTGCATTAGTGACTCTTTCTTGCAGGATACATTGTTACAGCAGTAGGTGGCACAGAGTGTCTTGAGTGAGTCATTTGAATCATTTATTCAGCTGATTTGTTCAAAAGTACAGATTCATTCAGGAGGAAAATAAGTGGTTGTCTTTATGAATGAGTCGTGAATAAATCACTCGATTAATTAAAAAACAGCTACTCACTCATAAAGACACCCATTTCATGAATAAATGAATTTGGCTGGTTAAACTGGATTGCAAGAGGTTAGTAAGTAAGAATCAGCTTTGTTTAAAAGCTGATATATAATTTTTTGCGCTAAAGTGGCACAGTGGTTTAGTGTATTCACTCTTTTAGGCCCTGGATGACTGAAATTTTTCAGGGAGAGAAAGAGTTTGGGAGTTGAGCAAGAATTCTGTCAGACTGAAGCACTGGAGATGAACAATAAGAGAAGACAAGAATGGTTTGCAGTTTGCTGACTCCTCTCCTCTCTATGATATATGAGAGGGCATTGTGAGAGTGCCACAGGAAGAGATAGAAGAGGAAAAACAGGGACAGGGTGGGGTGAAGTCACCTCCCTTCTGAGCAATATATCCCAGGTCCATATAGTCCAAACCTGAAGGGAATCAAAGGGTGTGTCAAAACAGTGTCAGAAACAAGCAGGAGGGGTCAAGAGAGTATTGAGCTGATGAGAAATCCAGGGTAGATGTCAAATGGAAGCTGTTGTGATGTGATTAAGATACATATGAGGTCTCTGTTTCACAGGTAAAGGGAGAAGGATACAACACAGAAAAGAGAAAAGAGCAAGAAGTGGTCAAATACGTTTTCCTGGGATGTGATTGGTTTAACTGCTGCTGATAGTTCAGTTTTTAGGGATAGTTCACTCACTCACAACACTGTTCCGCAGAAGGAGGAAAGTCATACAAGTTTGAGCAACATAGGGGTTAGTAAATTATCACTGAATTTTTATTTTGCACACATAGCACACGTGGTTTATTTTTTCACAGTCTTCAAAGTAATTTTATAAGTATGGAAAGACTGATAGTATCTATCAGATAACCTTACAGGCAAATACAATTATAACACAGTTTTATGTATTACACATAACAGAACACACAGAAGTGTTACATTTTGTGTCCTGCATTCTAATTAAAACTGCAATTAATGTACTTAAAGTTTGAGCAATTTAAACAAACTATAAAGTTAAGTGTATAGGAGACCTTCAAGATCAATTAAGATTCAAAACATCTCTAAAGAAAAACTGTGTGCTCACTACCATCTAGTGGACAATGGAAGACTTGCACTGAAACGCAGAGTTTATTTTTTGAGAAGTGTTTGTGATATTATTACACTTTGCTAATCCAGTTGAAACCTAACACAAATTTCCATTAAGAAAGAAACAAAAACATACTAAATAAAACCTGCTATTGGGTATAGATAACCAACCTCTCTAAAATACAGAGCCAACCTCCCTAAAACAACAACTCCCATAAACATTTGTGCTGAAACTATTGAGAGAAGTATGTACTCAGTGTTTTTTTTTTTTTTCTTCCTGCTGACCATTTCTAAATTCCACTGACTTTTTATTTTAGGAGATTCCCTGTAGTTGTCTGTTTATTTTGGAGCATGAAGTTTAAGGTGGTACAGTGATGGTATCAGATGAATTAAGTAAATGGAATTTACAGAACATGATTTTATATTGTGTAATTTTGTATTTATATATTTATGTAAAGTGTAATGATAATTATTCCTCTAAACCAGTTGAGACATACTGAATAGTAGGCCTATACTATAAATCATTTTACCACTTGAGGGCGCTTCACAAATATAGTATACTATTCTATTACGTATACAGATGAGGATATAAAAAATATTTACAAAGAAGGGGATGGATAGATTAGATATATATTAGGTGCTCAAGAGCCATAACATCTATGAGATAATTAGGGTAGATTATATTTCATTTAACTTATTTTTTAAATATATTCCTCAAATAATTTACTTTAGAAATGACATATACAGTTTGTGTTTGTGTGTGGTATGGTTTCTGAAGTGAAAAGCATAAAGCACATTTTAACATTGGCCAATTTAGCTGAAGATTAGGCTAAGGATTTGTCTCTCTCATGTTGATGTCACATGGGCTTTTGAATATGTCAGGACACATCTGTAATATGGTCAGTGAAATGGACCATTTTAAAGGCTAAATGCAATGTAATGTTAATTCTGAACTCATTTCTCAAAACTTTTATTGAGAACTGAAGTGAATGCATCGTTGCTGCATTTTCCTCACTTGCATAGTTTGTTGTTCCTAGTACAAACATGGCAGTCAAACGTCATCACTGCAGTTCCCTTGCTGAAATTCCAGTGAGGTCAAATGCTTTTGAGAATTTTGTCCTTGTCCTTTGTTTATGTTTTGTCCATAAACACATTAATTTTCCCTTGTAGGCCTTCATTGCATACCTGTGTAGCTGCCATTGAGCAGACACTTGAGCATAATGTTGAGTAAAACACAATGCATAAATGTAGTCTCACTAGCACTTAGTGTCCCCTCTACATGGAAACAAACAATATTTTTTGATGGCACAGTGATTCATTGACAATAAAATTTGTGTCTTTAAATTCTCACATTGGTAAAATCTTCTTTTATGAATTTAGTTATGAAGTTATTAAATTTTCTTTTTTTTATTGCAGAGTTTCCACCCGTGACGGACATTAAAGGGGAGCCAGGTCCTCAAGGGAAGCCAGGACCAAGGGGACCACCTGGGCCTCCTGGATTACCAGGCAAACCAGGTATAGGAAAACCTGGTCTCAATGGTCAAACAGGTCCTTCAGGGCCTCCAGGATTCCCTGGGATTGGAAAACCAGGACTACCAGGATTACCAGGAAAAATAGGACCTAAAGGACCTCCTGGACTCAATGGTGAGGTTGGGCTTCGTGGAGAGGTGGGTCCACGTGGACTTCCAGGTCAGCCAGGACCACCTGGACCAGCAGGTCTGTCGTTGAATGGCAAACCAGGGTTACCTGGGACTAGAGGCCCGCCAGGGTCAAGAGGTGATCCGGGGCCTAAAGGCGGACGTGGTATTCCTGGTGAACAAGGACCTAAAGGGGAAAATGGCAATGGAAAGCCAGGTATAACAGGTCCCAGGGGACCCACTGGCCTTCAAGGACCTCCAGGACCTCCAGGTGTTCCTGGTTTTGGTAAACCAGGGATTGATGGGCTGCCTGGGCCAGCAGGGACAAAAGGAGATAAAGGACTTCCAGGAGTTCAAGGTGTCCCAGGGGAAGCTGGTCCCCCTGGACTACAAGGTCAGCCGGGGACAGTTGGTGTGGGAAAACCTGGACTTGATGGTGCTCCAGGTAACCCAGGCCCAATAGGTCCAAAGGGTGATGTTGGCCCCAGAGGAACTCCTGGGTTTCCTGGCCCCCCTGGCTATGGTAAACCAGGGCTTGTAGGACAGAAAGGAGATAGAGGTCCTGGTGGGTTACAAGGAGCCCCTGGTGACAAAGGAAAACCTGGGATGGATGGTCTACCAGGAGATACAGGGCCAACTGGACAGCCAGGGCTTCCAGGTCCACAAGGTTCTATGGGTCTTCCAGGGAAACATGGGATGCCTGGTCTAAAGGGAGAGAATGGCCCACAAGGACCTCCGGGCTTGCCAGGGCTTAGAGGAGATCAGGGTCCCAGTGGGCTCCCAGGAAAGTCTGGCCTCCCAGGGGATAGGGGCCTTCCTGGTCTCAACGGAGCCACAGGCAAACCTGGACCTAAAGGTGAACCAGGTCACATCGGACTGCCAGGTAATCCTGGTTTGATTGGGGGACCAGGTCCAAAAGGTGAGAATGGGTTAACAGGACCCCCTGGGTCACGTGGCAATTCAGGGATCCCTGGACTCCCAGGCCCGACTGGTCATATGGGACCTCAGGGTATTCCAGGGTTGAAAGGCGAACAAGGTCCACCGGGCCCCCAAGGAATTGGAAAGCCTGGAGACAAAGGTATGCCTGGTCCACAAGGACCTCCAGGAAAACCTGGCACTCCTGGACTTAGCGGTATGCAGGGCCCTCCAGGTCCACCTGGACCTCCTGGGCCTCCCGGCCCGCCAAATGGTGATATAAATCAGTTAGCGGTTCAAGGACCAAATATTGTAGGAGAATCCATTCCAAAGCCAAATGGTGAGAAACCTTATTTTGGTCAGGCTGAGCTCTCTGCCTCAGTGGCTCCTGCTTTTACCGCCATTTTGACGACACCATTTCCACCATCTGGAATGCCTATCAAATTTGACAGAACTCTGTACAATGGGCAAAATGCTTACAACCCTGCCACGGGCATCTTCACAAGCCCACTGCCTGGAGTCTACTATTTTGCTTATCATGTACATGTAAAGGGAACCAGCCTCTGGGTGGCACTGTATAAAAACAATGTGCCAGCCACATACACCTATGATGAATACAAGAAGGGCTATATGGACCAGGCATCAGGTAGTGCGGTACTGGAGCTGAAAGAGAATGACCAGGTTTGGGTGCAAATGCCCTCTGACCAAGCAAATGGGCTCTACTCCACTGAGTACATCCATTCATCCTTCTCAGGGTTCCTCCTGTGCCCCACATAACGTTCCGTCTCAGCAGAGAATTGCTTGCTCAAGTGCCCTGCAGTAACATCTGTGATAAAAGCAACTAGATTACAAGAAAGACTTGCTGAACGACGGAGAGGCTGAGTTTGAAGCAGAGGATGGAGAATTCATGCTGTCTCTGTTTTCACCCTCTCTTTCAAATGTCCGATTTGATCATTGTTTTACTTTCAAGTGTTGTCATTTTCTGCCTATATGATAATTTTATTATAACTGTTATGTTATTTTTGTTGATGTTGATGTATTGGTGTTATTTTATTGATGTTGATGTAGTTGTTGTTGTTTATCACAATAAGACTATTAAGTACTTTGCAATGTGTAGGTAACCGTTTAAAGACTTACCCATGTGACTGCACACGTTGCCAAATGTTCTGACTCCCATTGAGCTCCGTCAAGTTGACTCTGGGGTTGTGTGTTCCCCTGGTTGCAGTCGAATTCACCTATATCTTTCCCTCATATAACACAGGCTACATGATTTGTGCCACATTTCACATTTTAGAATGCAGACATTCTATACAGCATTGTTATTGTATTTGTATGTTTAAATACATCCGTAATTTAAAGAATAATCTTCAGTTCCATATTGTTATTTCTTATTAATGCCAGACAGGTGAATATCTATCTGCTTTAGTCATTAGGTATGTATGTTTTGTTTGATTTACTGTGTTAAAGCAAAAATTATGTGCTAATCTGTCTGTTTCTGCGACAACTGCATTGTGTTTGAGAGTTATTAAGAAAAAAATTACTTGATGATTTACTGAGTTCTTTGCTCAAAACATGCCAGGTTTAAATCAGTAGTGATCCTGAAGGCCTCAAGAGGACTGCTGTACAACAGTGCCTGCATTAACAAAACAAATATGCAATTTCTGTGACACTAATTCCATGCACTCTCAGAAAAATGTTACAAAAGCTGTCACTAGGGCGGTAACCTTTCAAAGGGTACACCTTTGTGCCTTATTTCTTCCATATTACATGCATATCAGTGCCTGAAGTGTACATATTAGAACCTTAATGGTACGTATTAGTGCCTTTCAAAAAGTGACACCTTTGCACCTTTATTTCTGAGAGTGTACTTAAAAAATCATGACATCAAAGCTAATACATAGCGTATAGCTTCTCATCAAAATCTTAGGATAGCCTAGAGTACATTGGTGAGTGAGGGACTACTAGTAGACTGAGAATATGAAAATATAATTCTGATTTTTTTTTTATAACAAATCATTTCTCCAACACAAAACCCAAACTACTGCATTGTGTACTCTAAACGTTTTACATTCTCTGATGCTTTTCTTATTGCTGCTTTAACAATGACACAATTGACTGATTGTTTTTTACATTCTTCTGAGACTTGTAATTACACAGACATGATTGACACTAACATGAGTCAATGCATGTCCTAATCTTTTACATTTTGACAAAAAGTTATATGATTTGGATACATCACACTGTAATAGCACTGCTCCAGTGGTGTTTATGAAAGGTTAAAATGTAAACATCCTCAAACAAAGAAATTGTTCCTTGCACATTTACTGAAATGAATGATAAACAGCAAATGAGGCTTGAAGTCCCTCTTGAAAGATATTTTCTCACTTCTGTTTGTTTGACCAGTATGTAGAATTTGAAACCTGAGGACTGTCAGTACATAAATGCACCCAGGTTGCATATTCAATACACAGTTACATGACATTTGTTGCATGACATTGTTCAGATTATTTACTCTTGAATGATGTTTTGGCACCAGACCTTTCCTATTTCAGCATATATTTGACCTTTTTATTGTATATTAACACTGTGACCAATATTTTCTATGATGAGTGTATACTGTGTATGTGCAATGGATTGAAGATTTGAAAATTCGTTGTGCTGCAATTTCTCAAAACTGCTTAGACTATGTTGCTTCCTTTTGTTATTCAAAACAAGGACAAAAAAAAAAAAAGCCTTGATTCTGTTCCACAGGATATTTATTCATGTTCAGTCAAATTAAAAGAAATAACCAATCCCATTAGCACATAAATTTAATGAAGGCATATTTATACATCTGTGATACTCCAGCAAGGATGTCCAACTACCGAAACCCTGAACATACGAATAACCTTATATTAAACAGCATCGAGGAGTTTGTAGTACACACTACCAGTGTTTTCTTTCTTTCTTTTATGATCTATCCATCAATCTATAGAACTTTTGTCATACAGCATTCACTTTATGCAATCCGTTTTGGGTATTAAATGCACTCTTTGATTGAACATATTTTGTCAGCTCGTACAAAATCTACAAGTAGCCTACTTGACAGTACTGATGCAACATCAATAAAGACTTTCTTGATCAACGGTGTCTTTTGTTGTTCTCTTTAACTAAAAAGACCAAGGCTAATATGTGAATTAAAACCTAATCTTAAAATCATTACCAGTGGCATATTATAGGCCCATGCTATAATACTTAAGTCCACATACTTACAGTGTGTAGGTTTTGTTAGGCTGAAGAAAGCATTTTTTCCAGCAAATTCAGTGTACAGAAATTTGTGACTAACACTAGGGGGAGTGAACATCCATTTTAGTGTTCCTTGTGATCATCTAAAGGTGGCTAAAATGCTTCACAAGTATCACACCTATAAGCATTCATCCACTTTTAACTTGCTCTACATTTTGTGAATATCTAAACCAGTTTCAAATCTAATACTTCCAAATTAGGTGGTCACACATTTGTTTTCTTGGATTAAATAATCAATATTTAATGTTCCACAAAGTATTGGCATAAAGTCCTCGTAAATATGTACATTCTTGGATTAAATAAACAATATTTCATGTTCCACAAAGTCCTCGTAAAACGTCAACAGGCTCTTGCGCAAAGACGACGCAGTCGCTGCCTGACTCCTCCCCCTAAGCTCCTCCCCCTTCAGTTCATCTCAATTCAGTTTCACTGAGAGGACGACAAACACCACTTCACCCTCACAGCGGTTACGGCTCTACGTGCACTTTCTCCGGGGTTTGCCAAGGGATTTCAATGTTTGGCCCGTTCTTTGTAAGTATCCCTTATTATCACTCGCCTTCCGCTTCTAATATGCCAGGAAGACGTTAATAACGAGTACCCGAGACGTTTGTTTGACCGTTTCTAGCGTGGCTGTGAAAGCTCGCGCTTCAGCCGGTGAAGGAGCTCGCGAGGGTGGCAGCCATTTGCCCGCGTACGTTTGAACGGAAACTCCATACTCGCCTGTTTTATTCGTTTTGACGGCTGGACGTTTTTTTAACGGGGTCAGAGACCGTGTGTAGGTCATTCCTATATTTGTTGTCGATAAATGAAGGGTCTGGGGTTCTCCTCAGGCTGTCTAACTGTCCTGGACTGCGTTGGCTAGCCGCTTGCTAGCGGTCTCATCACCAACCAGAGACCGTGTCAAGAAGTTACTCAGACAGTTTATAGCTGTAATTATAAATTTAGATAAATGGTTAATTCTGTGTCTGGACATAAAACACAATGGTCTCCTGGTCATTTTTCACGGTTTGAACGGCTGTGAGGGTCAGAGAGGGTGAGATTGAATTGTTAGCCAGCGAGCTAATGTTACTTCAGATAACAATTTATCGTCACACTCCACGATTCTTCTTCACACACACTGATTCTTCTTATTCACGCTTGCTTTATTTTAACTGTGAATCTGACTTACGGTTTCCCTTTGAAGTATGGTCGACCCGTGATCTTTCCCGTATCCAGCACTTGGTTAAACTGTAAGCTGATGACCTAGCATTAGATCTAAACTGCGTAGTAAACTAGCTGGTAAGCCAACAGTATTGAAATGTCAAGCTCGTAGAACAGGTGAGATGTATGGGTGGAATCTGATTTCAGCCGGTTCCTAGAATTAGATGCTTACTGATGGCATGTCATGACCCTAAATGTTGTATTCAGGTGCCCTGTGTAGTATTTGTTGAGTCACCTGGCTTCAAGCTCCACCTGTTCTCATCCTTGTTCCTGTGTACAATTAATACAAGGAAACTGTACAGGTGTAGGTCATTGGCTTATGCCTTGTTGTTTTTGAGATGGACATGCAGGCATTCCTGCCAGAATCTGGAAGTTGTAAAATTGCCAGGTGGGAACAAGTCGGGACATGTTTTAGAGCTTGCGGTATCTGCATAATATAAGGAGCGATTGCACCTGACATGACAGGGTTTGTTTGGTTTTTTTGCTTTTGTAGGGTGAAGCTTAGTTGTTTGTAGTGCTGAAACTGTGACAGGGTTGCTTTTTATCTCTTTAACCTTCCCTTATCTACATTGAATTATAAAATGAATACCTTTGTGTGGGCATATTTATTGGCGAAGCAATTTATAGGTGTCTGAATATGATAATGCTACAGTGTATTTTATCACCATATAATCAATGTACACATATGGACGTTTAAATGGTAGATTGACAGAATGTTTGTGTGTGCTACATTGGGACAGTGTTAAATAAATGTGAGAAAAATAACTTAAGTAAATAAAATCTTGGGTAGTTGCCTTTTTATTTAGATCCTTTCTGTACATTTAATTGAGGGACAGCTAGGTTATTTTGAAGTGACCAAATTTTTATTTTTTAAATCAAAGCCAGCTAACATCATGATGTGGTAATGAAAATATACTGAAAACTGAGCTCTTCACCATATGTAATTCAAATGTTTATATATCATCTTAATCTTCATTGCATTGTCTACCAATACAATGTTTCTATCTACACTTTAATGTTTTTATTAAAATATTGTTACAAAGCACTTGCAGATCTGTAACTAGGCTACACATTGTTCCATTAACAATTAGTCAGTTTTACACAGATTTAAGTTTCATGAAGCAGGAATACTCATCACAAGTTATGATAAATTGCTGTTATAAGTCAGATGTTAACTCAGTTTTAGTAACTGCGCTAATGTTTTAGGGAGTTAATTCAGTGAAGGATTTGCCAGAGTGATTGAGAACAATACCGAGTGTGACTGTGAATTTAGTTTTTAAATTTAGTTTTGATTAATTAAAAAAGCAGCTCATAAGTTTTGTTCTTCTTCTAGAGGATTGGTATTTTGAAAAGTCTGCTGAAAGCTTTCTTATTATTAACTAATAAAGACTGTGCCATATAAACGCCTGATAACCTTTCAAAACTCTAAAGTACAACCATGGCTTTTTTGATCAGCATTAGATGTTTAGACTATATTTATAGCTTGTTTGGCATTTTGGTTGAACAGAGGTGTCAGTAGCCACTCTTACTGGGCAGCATGTTAAATGTCACTGGTAGCAGTAGTTCACAACTTGTTAACAAACATGGATCGAGTTGTGTCTCACAGCAGGCTCTCCTAAAACATCTACACAACTGGCAACAGCATGACTCCCATTCCTCCCACTGTCTTTTCAACTTGTCTGCTTAAATATTGAAGGAGTTGTTGTAGCCTTTGAGCCGGCATTGCAAACCCAGCAGGAGCGCTGCTAACCCTTGATGAATGAGCACGGTGCTCACCACAGTCTCATCCTGACCTGACAGACATCTGCTCCCTCTGTATGGCTTCCATAGACGCTGCATGATGTGGCCTTTGAGAAGACAGTCAATCTTTAAGATGTCTTTGTTGAATAACATGAACTGTCTGTCTTGTCATTTGAGTCATTCTATTAAGTTTACACTCACAATGTTATAACAATTAGATTGTGAGATTAAGCATCAGACTGACAGGAAGTGGGCAGGTTTGTGGCAGCATTTACAGGAGTCCCCACCCTCTTAGCGGAGTTTCCACTGAGCGGCTTCTTGTCTCCTCTCAACGCTTCTTCAAAACACTAATATGGTGGTTGGTGGTGACATTGTTTTTTTGGGGGGGGGGTTCTTAGGTTTTACTTTATTTTGCACATGAGTTTCGTCAGCCATTGTTGCACCAGCTGATAAAGAGTAGGCATTTTAAAGTCATTCTTTAAGAACGTTTTTATGGCTAGCTTTTAAGCAAACATTTTGTAAAGGCCTAAAAGTTTGTAAATCTAAGAGGATTTTTATTATTATTTTTTTAATTAAGACATGGTTTTGGCTCACGAGTGTTAAGAAATCAAATTACAAAGCTGATGCAGAAGCACTTAGGCAGTGGTGGTTGTGTTAGCCTAATTTAATCATTTCAGTGCATCTCTAACTTGACCACAGGCAGCTTGCAAGGTGCATGTAATTCTTTTTACTGTTTCCAAAGCATCACTTCTATCTCTTGGCCATTTTTTAATCTAATTGTTTGACATATGACTGGGAAGACAAAAAGCAGCAGGTGCATGAAACATATAGCCTACCTTATTGAATTCATTCCCTTTTAAAATGGCTTCCTGTTTTTGAGGAACATTGTGACTATGGCAAAGCACAACACAAGAATGATGATGGCTTCTGGCTGTACCTTATTGCCTTGTCTGTAGAGTGAGATTAGCACTGCACTGAGCCCCTGGCTTTGGCAGCAGATTTTTTTCTTTCCAGCACACTGCTGTCTTTTTGATGCACATTTTCATACCACCTGCTTTCAGCATAAAAAAGGTCCCCTGCTTTGTGTCTTGAGCTGACCTCAAAACTGATTAGATTTGTGACAAGATATTATGGCTTATCAAACTAATTTGATGCAGTCAGAAACAGCACAATGTTTTGTCACAGTATAATTTGTGTGATTGCATGGGTGCAGTCTTGTTGACACGTTGGTTTTGCTGTACCTGTGTTACAGCGTGCAAATTCACGAATAAGATTCTGTGTATAAACCGGCATGTCTTTTGTGTTCTGAGACTGTTCTGTAAATTCACAGCCACGATTTTTAACCTGCATTTAACTTTTTTTGACCCTTTAAAAATTGGTTTAGACAAAAGTTATACTGTCAATTCTTTTCTAGATAGCTGTATAGTTTATATAACACTTCTCATAATCAATTAGAAGATTGTAGTAGAGAGGATATTCCTAGAGGTCTACATAAATGTTTATTTATTTATTTTTTGAATAACCACTTCTGTTGTCTGTCAGGTCTAGATTTTTCAAAATACCTTTTTCCTTAACTGGATTTTATTTTTTTTTGTCTTTGTCTTTTGTTACTTTCTGCATATTGTGGTTCAGACATGTTAATTGTGAAAGTGACTTTTCCTCTTAGCAACTTAAAAACACCTGGAGAGATGGGCCATTTATTCTCACACTGTGTTATCCTGTCTTGAAGCAGGACCCATATTTCCTCTGCTTTTCTGAGAATGGCACCGGTGGCCTCTTTAATGTTTATTAATACCCAGAATTCACACTCTTGAGTGGCTCCGGTCTATTAGGCTGAAGGAGCGAAGTTCATTCTCTGTGTGTCCAGTTCTCCTGTGTAACATGACTTCTTGACCTTCTGGTGACATTAGCTGTAAAATAATAGTGATTTTTGTCAGTTCACGGTTAGATATTTACCTGAGGAGCCATCCATTGATTAAAAAAGAAAAAAAAAAGAAAAAAAGTAATCTTTCAACCCAGGTCTCTGTCTGAATGTAGAGCTTGGTTATAAAGTTTACCTTACCTGTTTTATAAATACATATGAATAATCTTGTTGTGAATGTTTCATTTGTTTTAACCTCATTTTTTTTACCTCTTTGCTGTGGTGACATACTGGATTTCTCCAATCATTTACTCCGCTTAAAACCCTCCCCTTTCTTACAATCGACTGCATTCAGATATGCATCCATCCAGTCAACAACCAATGAGAGAACCTCTGGGCCTACTTACATTACATTGCCACTTTAAAAAACTTTTTTACTCAGAAATGGCTCAAAAGGGTGTTCCCCCCCCCCACCACCTTGAACAACTATTGTTGCCAAGTAGACTCAAAATGATTAACACAAGAAGGAAAAACTAAAATTATTGTTAACTTTTTTTCTACTTTTTCACAAATTTTTCATTAATATTCAGCAACATTACAGTGAAGCCATGCTTGATAAACAGCAGTAACTATTTCTGTATATATTTCACCAGAATATTTCAATATATAAAAAATGTCACAACCTTTTTTTCCCAGAAACGTAAAAGCTGCATTTGGGTCATCAGTATACTCGCATTGTTGCTCAATTTTATATTTCCATCAAAATCATTGTGAATATTTAATGTATCACTCAGCCTGTACGTTATCAGCTGAACAACATTCCATTTTTACTACTTATTAAACAGTGTGAATCTCTTTATGACAGTGCCAGTGATAGAATTACATCTGCACAGTCAAACCTCTTTTTCTGATCTCACGAGAGTGTCAGTAGACCCACTTTTTTCATCTGTAATGTCCTGGTATGCAGCAAACAAAGCTGTGAAACTCATTGGCAATTTCAATTCAGCGAGTTTAATTCAGAAGCAGTTGTTGCTTATTACAGTAACTGGTAAAGGAACGTGTACCTCCTTTCTCATGTGTACATTTGTGGCGGCCCAACTTGATCCAACTTGCTTTTTCTCTTACACTCCATACCATTAAAATTAAAGCATATTTGCAGCTGTTATGATATGAATGCTTGTGGAATGGCCTGTGGAAACCTGCATGACTCTGCATATAAACCTTTCTGGAGCTGGTGTTAAGTTTACTGCTTGTGGTATTTGCTAAATGGCTTCAGATCAGTCGCGTCCTGCTTAGGATGGACTTGAACTTATCTTCTCTTATGTAGCATTCAGGCATTTGCTCTTGCGTTTTGAGTTGCCGCTGAACTTTAACACGTGGCCTCCAACACGTGGCCTCCACTAAGTCAGTACAGCATTGGTCATGCCAACAAGTCATGCAGATCTGAACAGGTGTATCCTCACATTTCGCTCCCTCACTGCTTGTTATCTTCCGCATACTTTGTAGTGGAAAAGGAGTAGAGAGTGTTTAACAGCGGTGCATGTTTGAAGCTGCGGAAGTTCTAGTGAGAGTGAGATGACAAGTGAAGCCTTTGGACTTTTGTGGTAAAGAGTGGCAAGTGGTAACACTTACACACTTATGTTCTCATGCAAGATTCACAGATGATCAGTATGCTGCTGTTCGCCTAAGTGGCAAACAGACAGAAGTAGCAATCGATGGCAAATCTCCAGGGAATCCTTGTCACCTGAGGGACATTTTTCTTGTGCTCGCATGCATTCATTCTGTGTTTTTGGGGTGGGAATAGCATGTGTCAGTGCTGTTGGGAGTTTTTCTGTGAATTGTCAATGCATGGGTGGATGTTTGCTCTCAGGAGGGTGGAGTACATATGTGTGTGCCAATTATGTTAGCAATGTCTTGATGAGATGCTTAGTTGAACATGACTGTCTGTATTGCAGGAAGTCTGGAAAGTGTGTGACTGCATTTATTTGACCATAAATACAGTAAAAACACTATTACTGTGAAATATTACAATTTAAAATAACTTTTCTATTTTAAATGTAGTTTATTCTTAAAAGCTGAATTTTTAGCAGCTCCAGTCTTCAGTGTCACATGATTCTTCAGAAATCATGCTGATTTAGTGCTCAAGAAACATTTCATGCTGATTTAGTGCTCAAGAAACATTTCTTACCGTCAATGTTGAAAACACTTGTGCTGCTTAAATGTATCATGGTTTCCACAAAAACATTTTTTTCAAGATTTTTTTTTTCTTTAATAGAAAGCTCAATAGAACAGCCAAAAAACTTTTGTAACAATGTCTTTACTGTCTCTGTTTACCAGTTTAATGAAATTTCCAATTTCTCAATGTTTCTGAGAGTATTTGACACTACTGTTTGATGTTGCTTTTTTTAGATCATTTGTTTTATTTGTCTTGAATAATTACTGGAAAAAATGTGACGCAATATTTACTTATTTGAGATATACTTGAAGGCTATGTGCAGTTGCTGTAACTTGTTAATATAAGCCTAGTGTGTGATATAGCCAGAGGTTTGAGCAAAGCATGAGCTGGCACAGCTCTTATCTTTGGTTCTTTCGGGATCACTCTCTCCATCCCTCAGCCCCAAGGCCCGTGATCTCAGTCATCCTCTGACAGCTCTGAAGGAGAGAGGGAGGCCTTGCAACTGACTCTGATAGCTCAGACTGAACCCTAGGGGGAAAAATAGAAAGAGTGCTGTATCAAGTAGAAATGAAAAACGTGAAATAAATGAATGTAGCATAGGTATCGCTATCGATTTTTATTTTATTTTATTATATTATTTTATTTTATTTTTGTTTCCAGTCAGATGACTTTCATTTCTCATGAGTCAGTTTGTTGCTTTAATCATGGCCTAGTTCTGTGTTCTGACATGCTGTGCAATGTGCATCCATACACAGACCCTTTGGCCCATATCTACAGCAGGTTTCTGACTGGGATTATCATGAAGAATGAAGAGACAGCTCCAATGGCCCAGCTGGATTTGTAACTCAAATCCGAGGGATCTGAAAAGGATCAGTGCTTTGCTGTTGGCATATTAGCCTTTCAAAAGCCCCATAATCGGTTTCATTGGCTGAGGAGCATCCAGACGATGTTTGTAGGGTTAGCATGTTCTCAGATGCTGCTTTTAAATATTTTTTTGTGATCCCTAGCTCTTTTTTTTTTCCAAAGCCATAAATAGTTAGTTTAAATTATATGTAGATATTCACACTCATCAGACCCCTGTTACCTTAGTGTTTATGTAACAACATGAGTCACACTTTCCTGCAACTCTTCCTGCAAATGCATTTTGTAGTAGTGCTAAATCCTTAAAATGAATTCAACATGGATAGATTAAGATGCTCTTACAGTATGGGATATGCTCAGTTACGCTACTTAAAACAGTCTGTACTGCTTCTATCACCTGTTTGGGCTGCTGTGTTCTCCGATAGAGCGCTCATTATCACTATGTACACTACACTCCTAGATTATGACAAGAGCAGCCGTACGGCCTTTCAAACTTTCCCAGCTGCATAAGGTCGAGGGAAAGAGGGTTCAGATAGAGGAAGGCATGGAAGAGGGCAAATGAAGAGATAGACAGACAGAGTTCTGTACCCAGTGACCTCTCCTCGAGATAACAAGCAACAGTATTTCACAAAACAGCGGGCAACATGAAACTGTCATTTCTGAGAAGTCTTCCTTTTTTTCAAGTCCTCGGTTCGTTCATGCACAAGGCAGCTGATGTGTGTGAGTGTTTGTATAAGCGGCAGGGGAACTGAGCAGGGTGTACGTGTGACACAGCAGAGCCTACACACTGGCGGTGTTAAAGAGAAACTGAATGTCTTACCGGACAGTTCTAGTTCTGCCTAGTTTGAACGTGTGACCTCTAAACACTAGAAGTGTCTTGTGAGAGAAGATTGTGAGTAGTGTGTTAGTGCTGGCTTTGCGATTACCAAGTGACTTTAATGGCAGAAAGCTCTTGTGATTTGTAACCAAAACTTGCTTTTTTTCTCCCCTGCCCATCTGCCTTTTCTTTTCTTTGTGTTTTACTGTTTGTTACTTTGCACAAATTTTCCCCCATCTGTTCTGGTAGTAGCAATTACAGGAGTGGCTTGCAAATGTGGTTTGATTTGCATGAGTTCCTGGTAAAAGTAAAGCAAGAGGAAGTAGGTCCTTCATAGGAACGCCATTTCACACAGCTGCATCCCTGACTGTATTGCTTCTTATAGAGCTTTTATTGGCATTGCTTGGTATTTGCATACCTTTTGGCGATCAGTGTTGAAAACATTTTGTCTAAAACCTCATTGTGAGGTGGCCGTATTTTTAGTGTAAACATTAGGGATGTGACTAGATCTCGTGGCACGAGATCTCGCGAGATCCGACTGGTCTGACGAGAACGTGATGATATCCTCGCAAAACATTTTGCAGTGTTTACATTAGAGCTGCACCATGAATCGTTAAAAAAAATGCGATCTTTTGACCGTGATTCAAATACCCACGCGATCTTATTCCTGAATGACAACTTTTCAGCTATGTCTATTATGACTGTTTCACATCGCGAGTGTCAGTGGAGCGTGAGAAGCACGTTTTGTCGCTGCCCATTCGGGCTGTCAAAACGGCTGAAAAACTAAATTCGAATTTTGTACTTAAATATTATTCATTATATTCGAATTTAAAAGACATAATTTCAATTAGAGGAAAAAAAGCTTTTGGCTTCTCTCCTGAGGCCACAAGAGGGCGCATCGAGCAAAATATTACTAATCCACGGTTCTTCAAAGCAATAACACGACTATCTTTGAAAAAAAGTGCATAATGTTTAAAATAATGTTCAACCATATATAATTAAGTTGCTTAAACAATTAGATACAAAACAGCATCATGTATACAGTTTAATACAAAGCACGGAAACCCAATTACAAAGAGTAACGTTACTTTTTTCATTTAAAAACATGAGATGCAGTGGAATGGGGAAAGACCCGTCCCACCATAAGTTTGAGACATGTTTTTTTTTTCAAAGTTGAACTTACAATACTTTTAAATGGCTTTCTAAATATCCGACTCTCTTTTGCAAGACACGAGTGCAACGGTGATGGATGTCCCTCTAGAAAATGCGCAAAATATGCGTTCTGTGTGAACGGCTGGGTTTCAGTTTTGACGTAAACAACATCATCTCTGCATTGTTGTTCTCTTTTTCCGCAATATTTTGAATGAACAACGTATCCAGTGGGTTCAACTGGATAGGCTAAAAAAAAAAGCTTTAAAATGCAATGACACCTACCTACATCGTCATCGCATCTCGTGCGCCACTGATAAGGCTGCCTGACGCACACCTAAAATTCGAATGCAACGTTTTGCATTCGAATGTGGATTTTTATTTTAAATTCGACGAATATTCGAAATTCGAATTTTTTTTTTGACAGCCCTTCTGCCAATGTTGATGAATCAGAGGGTCGGCCATCATCACGCTTCCGATGTGAACGCTGTCATTCGCTGATATGGGCGGCGACAAAACACGCTGCTGATGCTCCACTGACGCTTACGATGTGAAACAGGTGTTAAAGACATTAAAATCTGCATTCATGCTGCTGATCCAGAAAAAGTAACACAAAACAGTCTTTTCAACCACACATCATTATTTCTGTTACAGACATTTAAATAACAGAAGTACTAGGATAAAAGTTTATAGTTTGGGTATAAACACTTATTGTCTACAGTAGCGATCAAAACGAAAGTATCTTAACACTTGTATGTATGTATGTATATAGACCCTTTTTCTGTTAGTAAACATTGTGATGTTTTTATGTGGGCGGAGCTTAGCTGGAGGCAGAAAGATTCCCCTGACCACTTCACTAATGCTAGCTATGAAGTTTGTTAGCTTGTTTTTTTAATAATAACTGGAGAAATTCCGATTTTACCTGCATATGTAAGGTCACTGTCCGGGACCGCGATTGCTATTTGAAAAGGTTAACTTTAACGGACGAAACCAGATTGGCCGACCCGCACACACTTTTATTCAAAGGATGGACGATCTGGCAGGATTCCCTGTGGGTGAGAGACTCACATCTAACATGTATAGTAAAGACAAACTCACCTTGTCTCATCGTTAAGATGTATATTTTAATTTCAATAGGCAACTATTCTTACAGCTACATTATTATTCCAGCCACAATTAATCACAACAATGTATATAAATGAGTAAGCATATAAATTGTCAGATTGTTGTTTTACACACATGTACACAGACATTATTTCATACAAGACATAGTGGTGAGTTGTATAAGAAATCTTTAGACGTGCCCATAACAACAAAAGACAATACTTTATTTAACCTTTTCTGATAAGAAGAGAGCGCTGCAAACGCGAGCATTTTTGACGATCGTTTCTGTCCATTCCGCTCGTTTTATCGCGTTTAACCATAGCTGTCGTCGTTTTTTGTCTGGCAGAGGCAGCAGGTATGTGTTAAAATTTCCAATTGAAGCCTCTACTACATCCATTCTGGCACCCAACATCACAACAAGATGATATTTTAAGCTCCTTATGTAGCCGAATATGCTCTGTTTTGAATGGGCCGCCTCCAGTTTTCGCTTTGTTTTGCCTCCAGCTAGCGCTGTGACATAACTGTGACGTCGGCCCTAAAAGGGTCTATTGTAACACTTATCCTCTTCTGCCAGGAGGTGGCGACAACCCGTTTATAAAAGTATTTGTCATTGAATCATTCATTCAAAGAGATTCCAATAGTGAAACAAGTCTCTATGAAGAGAGACCCTGACTCCTTCATTGAATTTTTTTTTCTTGTTCAAATGAATATATATTTTTAAAAGACTTAAGCAATGAACATTTTGTAAGAACCACCAGTAAATTACATTATTTTTAGTTTTCTAATCGTTTTTTCAGAATCGTGATAGAATCGTGATCTCTAATTTATTTAAAAAAATTGTGATTCTCAATTTAGCCAGAATCGTGCAGCTCTAGTTTACATGTTGTTTATTACTGCATATAATTCATTAAAATAGAAGTTTAATTTCATAAAGTACAAGTTGATTTCAAAATGCACCCACATTTTTTGCATTTTGTGTTTTTCAGTTGAATAAAAGACTATTTTTCCCTATATATTTCATCGAGGATTTAAAAAAAAAAAAAAAGTCTAAAATCTCGTCTCGTTCTTGTGAACCCAGTCTCGTGTCTCGTCTCGTGGGATAACTGTCTTGTCACACCCCTAGTAAACATGATTGCATTCTGATGCGTCCCTAATAAACAATACCCCCACCTATAAATAAAACACTAAAACAAAGGCTTTGAAATGTAAAATAATTCTTAAATAAAATAACTATATATTTGGTAGCAACAGTGTGCTCACATTTGTATTTTTGTATGTGCTTTAAATATGTTATATTAAACTGATTAAAAGTAACAGAAAAGACATTTGTAATATTACTAATAATTTCTTTTTTTTAAATAAATGCTGTCAATAAATTAAGAAAAAAGCTTTCCACAAAAATTGAGCAGCACAAGTTTTTAACATTGATAATAAGAAATGTTTCTTGAGCACCAAATCAGCACATTAGAATGATTTCTGGAGGATCATGTGAAAGTACTGTAACTTTACAGAATTATGTGTGTTAACATGTAAGAGGAGGACTGTTTTATAAAACTGTATTTCCAAACATTTACATTCTGTTTGTATTTACATTTTGTCATACTGAGTTCTGCAATCTAAGTGGTTACTACATAGTAATGCTTTCGTTTAGCAATACTTTCCTTGCTAATATCACTTATTTGTTAATTCATATCAAGTCATTTAATATATAAATATCAAACATTTAATGAAGAAACAGGTCATCTGTATAAGCGCAAACACTGAGAGCTGTTTCTTATGAATCTTGTTTTTCAAATCAGTTGAAATACTCCCAAACTTTGGCCCAATTTGATTGGGAATTGTCTCTTGTGGGGACATAAGCTATTTACAGTGGTTAGTCAGTGATTTTTATTGCCGTCCAAATCCAGATTGTCTGTTTCTCTCAGTATAAAAATCCCCAACTGAATTACCTGCTGTATTATTTGACAAACACCAAGGTCGTGTGGTAATTTATTTGCCATCTGAATCCACATTTTACATGATGGAATTGGTTCAAAATTAGAATTCTTTCTGACCACTGCCAAACACTGTATGGTAACTGTTGCACTTAGTTGTAATTTGCATGCATATTTATTATTGAAATGCTGGAAAGTATTTACATGAGTAATATTTCATAACTGCTCCACCACAGCGAGTGGAAGTTGTTAAGAACAAAAAGACGAAAAGCATGTAAGCATTTGAAATGGGTCATTATGGCAGCAAAAGGTATGCAATACAATTTTAAAATGTATTATATACAATTATATACATAAAATATACCAAACAGTTTTATGTTTACCTTATGTAAACAAGAGGTTGTATTAAGTTATTTCTGCTAATCTCCACATTTTTAATGACATTCATCATTTTGAGTGAGAAAATGCAAAATCATTTAAACTGACGTGTCTATTTTCCAATTTTTAAAGGGGTCATATGACGTTGCTAAAAAGAACATTATTTTGTGTATTTGGTGTAATGCAATGTTTATGCGGTTTAAGGTTCAAAAAACATTCTTTTCCATATACTGTACATTATTGTTGCTCCTCAATGCCCCGCCTTTCTGAAACGCATCGATTTTTACAAAGTTCATCGTTCTTAGAAGCGAGGCGTGCTCTGATTGGCCAGCTATCCAGTTTGTTGTGATTGGCAGAATACCTCAAGCGTGAGACGGAAATGTTACGCCCCTCACCGTATTGTGATGCCGTGTCCCAGTGCGACGACACAAAAAAAAAAATAAAACCCATTACAAATGAGGCATTTGTTGCATCCAGTGGGGACATAATTACTGATTATTATGACTTATACTGTCTTTTTACACGTCGCGTTGCATTGCGCCGCGTAAACATTACCATGTCTGCGTTTGTGATTGGAGAAACGACAAACAACAAGCACTACTCTACACAGCTCTAAACTCACGTTTGAATAGTCAGTGGCAAATTCTTGAAATATGAAAACATACTTACAGGCTGTGAGTCAGAAGTGCCAGAATGTCCTTGCAAAGTTGCAATTGCCCCACTTTATAGAAAGAGTCTTTGAGCACAGCTGGCAGCTACTCCCAGGTTCAGGAAATAGTCCTCCGTAAAACGTGCTGCACACGCTCGAATATTTGGGTTGAACTGTTCTGGAACAGTGTTGTAAATACAACTTAACCACTGATTTCTAGTTGTGTCCCCTTTTGGAAGCCCAAACAAAGTAGCTTCACTTTCACAACATAAAACAGCATCTCCATGACATGGTGGTGGCAACAACAATACTACAGCGAGAATAAAAGTTCCGCCTTCATTCTTTGCGTATACATTTGGGGGTGTTTTGCAAATCTCCCCACACCGTGACGTAGACGTGGGGGCGTGTTTGTATTAACCGTTTTAGGTGGACGTGGTCGAGTATTAACTTTTTATAAAGAATATCTCTTTGGTTTTGAGACTTTAGTCTTTGCAACTTCAGGGATCTTATCTATGCACAAGCAGTTTGTAATGCTCCAAAGAGAAAGGAAAACTTGAAATCGCATCATATGACCCCTTTAAACAGGAGATTTAATAAACAGATAATAAATAGGATATTAAATATGAATTTGTTCTCATTATACCAAGCATATGACATTTTATTTACAGAGCAACAATTACCATCCAAATAGGGCTTTTGTCTACAACACAGACTTCACAGGAGACACTTGTTAACACTAGATGTTAACACTATGGTCAGATCAACCAAGACTGCTATTAATATCTGGTGTAAACGGGGTCATTGTCTCGTTTTCACCTCAGCGTCACAATAGCATCTCTTTCCAACCGTCCCATTCCTTTGTGTGGTTGTGCTTCCTTGTGCAGCTCAATTATCCTGTCTGAACCATTGGTTTACCATCAGGCCCTTGGGGAATGTTTTAAAAAAAGCACTTGTGGTCTTCTAGTCCTGAGTGAGCTTTTAGCTGTGGTCCTCTTTTGATAAGATAATCACATTCCTAGTCTTGCTGCTTTTTCTCTTTTGAAGAGACCACTTTCTTCTCTTTTTGTTGCCGTCAATTTAGCCTCATCTGTTGGATCTAGCATTCGAGACTGCTTCTTTCCTTCTGAGAATTGCAACTTGTTGACTGTCCAAGTCTTCTGATGTTCCTTTTTTTTTTTTTTTTAAATTGTGTCTCAACATGTCCAAGTCTGGTATTGTAAAGACTCGCATTGTGTGTCCTGTTTTTTTTTCTTAATGTGGGTTATTCAATCTGTTAAAGAACAGGGAGCCAAGATGACTTGGTTACTTTGATGGGTGTCCTTTTAGTGTGGATGGGGGTGGCGAGTCGAGTAGAGAAGCGTGGGACTTTGAAACAGTTGAGGCTGTTTGAAGCTTTGCCTGACTTTAATCCTTTAGAGTTTTCAGAAACTCAGGAACAAGCCCTCCCTGTACTGTCCCTTTTCATGTCAACCTTTCTCATTCGCTCTCTACCCTTCTGTTTTCTCCAGTGTGCACTGCTTTTGATTGGAAAAGGACTGCATTTAAGAGGAAAACGTTGCATTTGCATGACACAAGACATTGTGTTTTGTGCCACATCAGGATGTAGGTGTCTTGATGTTCTAGACTTGCTGTTATCACCTGCCTGCTTCAAATTGCCTTTTTCAATGGGACGAGTCACTGGCTTGCGTAGCAGCAAGGATGAATCATCAGTCAGAGCTGAGCAGTATTACTCTTAAGATGTTCATAGGGATTTACAGGATGTCTAAATGACTGCTCATTCAAAGATGTTTCGTTCTCTTCTAACTGTATCTTCTTTCTCCCTCTCTCCAGCATTTCTGTGTTGATTCGGATCACACATATATGGCGTTTGTGACCGTCTGCGGAGAGTTCTGCCAGGCTCAGCACCTCAGCTTTGTGGACAAGTGAATTGTTAGCCACCCGCGGGACTACGCTGCCCAGAAGCCTCCCTGACAGCCAGCACACTGGGCCCAGTCTGTCTCTTCTATACCCTTTTGGGATCCCGTGTAGTCCTCAAACACGCCCGCCTGACTTCCTCCCTACAGCTTTCTCTCCCTGTAGCCAATTAGAAACTCTTCTCCTGAATGGGGTAATCTCAGTTGTCTGAATTGGATGACTGAAGGATAGTCTCCTTTTTTCTTTAGTTTTCCTTTCAAGTTTCTCATCCCTTTTTTATACATCTTTTGAACATCGTGGACTAGATCACCCTCCTTTTGACTTTTATTTGTACTTCTAGTAGTCTAGTGTCAACTCTCCATTGCACCCAGTATATATTTTTTTGTCTATTTATTTTTTCATACTGCTGAAAACTGAGCCAAAGATTTTTTTAAAAAGAAACAAACGAACAGGAATTATAAGTACTTCATTGTAATTGTTTTAAAGACGTCTTGCCAACATGAACCGCCCTGCCGCTGTTGAGATTTCCTATGACTGCATGAGATTCCTTATCACACACAACCCCACCAACTCCACTCTCAACAAGTTCACTGAGGTAAGAGATCCGTCTAGATCCGCCTTTTGTGAATGAATTTGTCACGAAAGGGGAAACCCAAATATCCTTACTCAAACGTTTCACTCTGCCTCCCTCCTTAGGAGCTGAAGAAGTTTGGGGTGAACACATTGGTGAGAGTATGTGAAGCCACCTATGACAAGGCACCAGTGGAGAAGGAGGGCATCCAGGTCCTGGTGAGTAAATCTAATTGAAGATTTGAAGAACAGTGTTTAGGGGAGGAAGGAAGGAAAGAAAAGGCACTTATTTTGCCACACTGAATGACACACTGCTTTTCTGCAAGATCAGCTGTCCTTGCTTGCCAAGAGTGTAGCCTAGGCACATGTATGCCTAGGCTACACTCTTGGGAACTCCCAGTAGTAATTCACAAAAGGGCAACTAGTTTCTTCAGCCAGCTAGTCCAAATCTCTCACACTGGCCCCAGGCCATAGTTACTGTTAAGCCCTGTTCATTACTGTTTGCTGTGCCTTTTATGTTTACGTTTAAATGGTAAATATTGAGCTCATATACACTGCAGTTCAAAAGTTTGGGTCAATAAGATAGAAGACAATAAATTTTTTTCAGTAAATGATTTTCTTTTGAACTTTCTTTTCATCAAAGAACCCCGAAAGAAAAGTACCACAGCTTTCACAAAAGTATTAAGCCACACAACTGTTTCCAACATTGATAATAATAATAATAAAAAGAAATGTTTCTTGAACAGCCAATCAGCATGGTAGAATGATTTCTGAAGTATCATGTGACACGGAAGACTGGAGGAATGACTAAAAATTTTAAATAAAAATTTTGCTTTGCTATCACAGGAATAAATTACATTTTAAAATATTCAAATCGAAAACAGTTATTTTAAATCTACAAATATTCCACAGTATTACTGTTTTTACAGTATTTTTGTTCAAATAAATGAACATAAGGTTGTTCTTTTAAAGACATGAAAAAGAAAATCTTGCAGACCCCAAAATTTTGAACGGCAGTGTAAGTGAGAGCGTGAGACTTCAGAAAGCTTTTATTACTCTTTTCTCTTAATTTTCAGTTTGATGTGCTCAGAAAGCATGTCAGGCTAAAAAAAAAAAAAAAAAAAAAAAAAAAACTTTTTACAACTTTTCCCATGAAAATAGAAATACTCGTGGTATTGTATAATGAGGATTGCAGTAACTGTGCTGGGTCATTCCGTGTCAACTCAACCAGAGGTCCCCGGCTCAAATTTTTGATTTTGCTAATATTTTTTCTGAAGAAAGACAGACATGTACAGTGATGAAAGCCAAAATATTTTATGGCAATTTTCACCTGAGATTCAGAGCCAAATTGGCTTCAGAAAGATGGCAGCATCATAATGTTATTTTTACACAGAGATTGGTAGGTCTATTAGTAAAATCTGTTAACTTTAGCTATCTTTGTTTCATTATGGGCTAATGGTGACCATTCAAAAATGGGGAAACATCACAAGTTTTTTCTCCAAAGTTTGCATGCCTGTAACTCAAGAAGTATATATATACTTAACACACTTTCCTTTTGGCATCTTCATGTTTAAGGCCCTATATAGTTCGGTTCCAGAGATATTGGAATTTATTTCAGGAGAAAATTGTTAAAATGTACATATTTTCAGTGGTCAAAAACCACTTTTAGCGGCCGAAAAGCAAATGTTGGTTACTTTGTATACAGCTGATACTTATTGTATTTAAAGCAGAATGTCTGAAGAACAAGTAATGTTGAAACTAGGAATGCATCTTGTTTCCCTCTATCAAAACAATATGCACAGAACATACCTGTCAGAGTGCTAAAAATGCACTGAAATTGTCAAGTTGAGGGACATTATCTTTCTCTCAGTAGTCTATTCATAAGATTCTATTTTTGTATCAGTTTCAGGGAAATTTGGAAGAAGGGATTTTGTTCATTTTAACAGCTTCTGAAGATATATCATAGGGAAAAGTGGCTGCTTTAACCACACATCGCATTCACATCAATAAACCAAGATTTGCCTAACCTGGATTAATTATTACAATTTCTTTTTCTTTTTTATTGTTATATAATGTGAGCATAGTCATAGTGCTAAAGGGCATATTTGGCATAATCACCGATAATACCTCAAATATTTAAGGTCTCCCACACTTGAAATAATTAACATTGGGTAATTGCAAACCCCAGGTAAATGGGATCCTGGGTAATCTTATTTTACATTTCACACTGTTCATACGTTATAGGCATGCAAACTTTAGAAAAAGAATATTTATGGCACTCAGACAGGTATGTTCAATGCAGTTGCCTTGACAGAAGTAAACAAGATACATCTCTAGTTTCAACATTATTTGTTCTTCAGACATTCCTCTTTAAAAGAAAAGAAGTATCGTATTTTTGCATATTGACCCACATTTGGTTTTTGACCACTGAAAATATGTACATTTTAACAATTTACTCTTGGAGCCATATTTAAATTCCAATATCTCTGGAACCGAACCATATAGGGCCTTAAAAATGAAGATGCCAAAAGGAAAGTTTGATAAGACCCAATATCTAAAAGGGCATTAAGATATCTTTAATACTTTTTGAGTTACAGGCATGCACTGAAAAAAATTACTCATTGAATTTACTAAATTTTTTTAAGGTAAGTGGTTGCAATCAATTTATTTTAGCTACATTTAAATAAACAAATTTAGTTGAAAGTTAGTCAACTAAATTTGTTTATTTAAATGTAGCTAAAATAAATTGATTGCAACCACTTACCTTAAAAAATGTTTGTAAATTCAATGAATAATTTTTTTCAGTGTGCAAACTTCGGTGAAAAAACTTGAAAAGTGCTGTTTCCTCATTTTTGAATGGTCACCATTGGCACGTAATGCAACAAAGATTGCTAAAGTCAACAAATTTTACTAACAGACCTACTAATCTCTGTGTAAAAATAACATCGTGATGCTGACATCTTTAAGTCATTTTTAACTCCTGTAATTTGGCTCTGAATCTCAGGTGAAAATTGCCATTTGGACCCCCCTCTACAAAATAGTGGATTACTTAGTAAATATTCATCCATGACATTTAATATTTGGGCTATCATCACTATACATGTTTATCTTTCTTCAGAAAAAATTTTAGCAATCAAAAATTTGAGCCGGGGAAATTTCTGAAATTTGGTTAATTTGACACAGAATGACCCTGCTGCAATTTTAGTGATTGCTTTGTCCCGTTTGCAATAGGGGTGGGAATCTTTAGGCACTTCATGATCCGATCCGATTCTGGGAGTCACGATCTGATTCCAAAACAATTCTTGATCTACATTTTTTCCTAATTAATTCTTCTGCTGTGCAAATACATCTTTACAACTTTACATTTTAACCAAAATTGGAGTTTCTATGCTTTTTGTTTATAGTTGGTATCTCTGTGACAGTACTGCCATCTTGAAATTAGGGGTGTGAATCGGCACTGGTTTCTCGATTCGTTTCGATTAAGATTATCATGTCAATGATTCGATTCAATTCAATATCACCATGCATCACAGTGCATCACATCCTCATTTTTCAATATTACTGCACATGGCTACATTTTCATATAAATTTTTAATCAAATTTATTTTGTGCAATATTTATTTTATTTTTTAAATTAAATTACATAAGCAGGATACTTTTTAAAATAATTACTTATTTAAAATAAGTGTTCTTTAAGTACCCGAAAGTTTACCGCCAATCATTGTTGTGGGTTTTTCTTTTTCCTTCAGCATTATTGCCGTTCGATTATTATTGATGAGATCATAGACAGTGGCAGCTTTAATAGGCTGCATTCACACTAATGCACAGATCTAATTTGACACATCAAATGTTTTGTCCTGCTCTGAAAACACAACTGACTGTGTTTACATCAATTTCGTATAAAAGTATTCGGAGATGCAAGTGCATTTAACCGCAGCCGCGAGCTTCAGGACAATACATAAAGTGCATGTGAAAGTCTGTCAGTACGCGAGTTTCGTGCATCTAATATGTACTGCATTCCAAACGGCATAAATGAAAGCATATCTAAAGTAAAACGCTGAAATAACAGCGGGTGGAACCACACACTGTATCGTTGAAGAGAGAATCGCGATGCATCGGAGAATCAATTTTTTTTTTCTCCCACCCCTAGTTTGCAATGGTCTTTTCTGTGACCTGATCTCAAATGTGCAATTGAACAAGCAATATCTCAAACATGCTCCTTTCCCTCTTCAGATTAAGTAGGTAATTTCACCCAGTGCTCTACTGATGTCACCAACAAGTGCTGTTATGCGGGTGTGTGTCTAATAAAGACATCTCATTATTAGTGGCCTGTGAAAAAAAAACTTACTCAGCGTGTTGAGTCTTTATTTACACTTGACATTATTTTGTTCTTACCCTGCTGGAAAAGATAGATAGGCCTCCCAGTTTATTTACCATCTGTAATCACCTGTACTCTGCATGCTAGGTTGGTAAACAGAAGATATATTGACAGCTACAAATGATTTAAAAGCAGCTATATATGGAGATGTAGGCAAGCCAAAGTTTCTAATTTAAATGAGGAAATTTCAACCTTTGCTTTTGTTCCCTTTTATGTATTTGATCATTTTCCATGACCTTCAGAATGTTATTTGGAAATTATATGGAAGCAAAGGTGTTAGAAGGGGAACAATATCCTTACTTCCTTAAAGAGAAGGTACAGAGTAGTTTAAAGTTTACCGTCATTGTAGGGTGGTAACAGTCAGCATACTGTGTGTGAGAGATGCATGGCCCATGGCATCTAACTGCAGCTGTAATCCAATACCTGAGAAAAGATTTACATCCCTGCTATTCAAGTTCAACACAGTGCACCTTGTCCATTTTTCTTTAGAAGGGGCTCACTCACAATTGACACAGGGAATAGCTAAATAAAGAAAGAATAAGGTTTGATGGGGAACTAGGGATTGCATGTTTAAGGAGCATAGAAAGTGAGAGACTGCTGTGAGCTGAAGCTGTCTGCGGGTCAGCAGGAGCACAGCAGCCCAGACAGCTGCATTGACAGTCCGTTTCCATTATCTGTCATACTCGCCCACACACGCTTTTTCTTTAACGTTTCCAAGCACCAGTCTTCTCACGCGCTCAGATCTTGGTATATTCGAAGAGGAAATGGAAAGCAGGCCGAGATAACTACATGGAACTGTTGATAATTAATGCTGTCCTAAGCTGTGTTTAGTGATGCAAATGGATTTACCAGAAAACCACCATACTCCCTTAGGATGACATTAGACTTGTGCGTCATTTTGGCGAACCCGATACGTCTTGCCGCGAACTCCTCTCTGTCCTCTGCACTCCTCCTGACGGCTCTCCTTATTGATCTTCTCTTTCCAGCCTCACGTTATATCTTAATCTCCTTGGTTTGTCCTCTCCTACTTTGTCTTGGCATATTTCTCTCCTCTCCTCTCAGCCCTTTCTCGCTAGTTGTGCGGTTTGGCTGGGAGGAGGCCAGATCTCTGTGGCCTTCTGCCCAAAAACAGTTCATGAGAACGTTCTGCTCTCCCACAATGCCTTGCTCCACAGGCAAATTCTGCAAGGCCTAATGTGAAACATCTCAAGTTCTTCAGCTGTTTTACTTTGCGAATGTTCCCTCCAGTGCTCTGAGATGTACACAAGACATTAAATTGTTTCAGCAAAATCTAAATTGCTGTTTACGTTTGTTTTTTTTTGTTTTTTGTTTTTTTCACGGCTGCAGGACTGGCCCTTTGATGACGGAGCTCCACCCCCAACCCAGATCGTAGATGATTGGTTAAACCTGCTGAAGACTAAGTTCCGAGAGGAGCCAAGATGCTGCATCGCTGTTCACTGTGTTGCGGGGTTGGGCCGGTTAGTGTTGTATTTTCAATGCTTTTCTCGGAGGAGAAAAGGGTTAGTCCCTCCTTCAATAGCTCTAGTGATATGACACATGTATTGTCTTAAGAAGTCTCTTATGTTTACTAAGGCTGCATTTATGTGATCAAAAATACAGTAAAAACAGTAATATTGTGAAATTCAAAATAGGGCTGCACGATATTGGAAAAAACTCACATTGCGATATTTTGTATTTCTGCGATTATATATTGCGATATGGAGAAAAAAAAAAAAAAAAAAACCAGATGACTTGAAAAGCTCTATTTGGAAAAAAAAAAATCAGTGATTGGGGTGATTTTGTAGGTGAGTAAATTAGCATAGATAAATAAATTACAAACGGAGATAAATATAATAGAACAAAGATATAAATTAAATAAACAGTACTTTATATTTTTCCGGTAAGTCTAAAAGTATTCAGGTATACTGGTTGAATAATCAAATGTAAAATAACATTACATAGTCTTCACTGCATAAATTAAATCTAATAAATCTGTGTTAAAGACACTAAAGTGATTTTCCTCCTATGTGTTTTTTTTGTTTGATTAACATTCATGACACAGAAAGCCTTAGGAACATTAAACTGCTGTGAACAAATATACTATCCATTTTCTTTATCAATTGTTTACCTTCACCTAAGCCATAAGCAACTGTGTTTACAAGGATACTTGCAGAGACATGCATTTTGACAGTTTCGCGTGTATGTCATTTCAGGCACAAATAGACGCGGAAGTGAACGGAATTCAGTGTTCACGTGCATCTGCGTGGCTCTCACCGTGTCTAACATTACACCGGATGCGAGCAGCTCGACAAAATACAATAGAACCCATTATAATCAGTGATGCTGTCTACACTGGATGTGGTGCGACATGGCAAATCCCCAAGAGTAAATTCCTCGTTCATTTTATGACGTACTGACACAAAGTTCAAAGGATTTGCAACGGTCGCTTTGTTGCGTCCAGTCGCGAAAACGATCAGTATAAATATGACAATCAGTATACTAAAACATCGCGATATCGATACTGAAACGATATATCGTGCAGCCCCAATTAAAAATAAGTTTTCTATTTGAATGTTTTATGAAATGTAATTAATTCCAGTGTCACGTGATCCTTCAGAAATCATTCTAATATGCTGATTTGATGCTAAAGAAACTTAATTTTTCAAGAAACTTATTTTCATCAGTGTTGAAAACAGTTGTTCTGCCTAATTTTTTTTTTTTTTTTTTTTTTTGGCACCTGATAATCTTTATTCAAGATTTTTTGAAGAACAGTGCAAAAGTAGCATTATAATTGTATTTATTGTCACTTTTGATCAATATAATGGATCTAATTAATTAATTTCTTTAAAAAAATACTGAGCCCAAACAAGACAGTAAGAATGTTAAGCACATTCACAAGGTGTACTAGATCCACTCTGTACACCCTAGGAATGGGTAACAACCAACTAGACAGTGAGACTGACTCCAGAATGTGTTTTATGTAAATGTTTACTCAGTCAGGTAAACCCAAAACCTGCCTGATTATTCTGGGCTTCTAGTTAAGATAGATGAGTTGATTAGTTGCTCAAGCAGCCCATGACTTGTCAAAAAATTGTTGTGTAACACTTGTGTTCTCAAACTCTTCAAACACTTGCTAACTTTTAAATTTTTTACCACTCTGCCTCCCTCACCTCTGTTTGAGCCTGCTCTCACACACACACATAACAGTAACCAGTCTAAACTTGAGAAGGTAAGCGTCTGTGACCTGCCGGTTGTTAGTATGGTGTAACCAACATTGTGGGCAGTACAGTGCACTCTGTACTCTTGCATTCATTTTCCTGAACTCAGTTTACATCAGTTCCTTTAGGGGAAAACAGCCCCATTTAAACCATTTAAAACAAGCCTGTGGTCATGCTGCTCTCCAAGCGCAGAAGTGTTTTTGTTGTTGTTTGTTCAGCGTTTTTTGGGGAGGGTGTGTGTGAGAACTCAACTACAGACTGCCTTCTCAGCTCTTGACCTTTTTATGTACACAAGCATCTCAGAATACAGTTTTCTCTGTGAACAGAAGCACACTTGTTTATCAGCTTCCAAAGATGGTACACACTGATTTGATCATTGTTGATGCAGGTGCAAAAATTCATGATCCTAAAAGACAAGAATTTTAGTAATTTTTATTTTATTTTATTTTTTTAATATTTTTATATCTTTTTTTTTTTCATCAAGCTATAAGTTTAAGTTGACTGAAAACTTGCATTTGTATTGAAATTTGTTTTGTCTCATTTTCATAGAGCGCCTGTACTGGTGGCTTTAGCCTTAATTGAGTGTGGAATGAAGTATGAAGATGCGGTGCAGTTTATAAGACAGTAAGTAGTTTGGATTATTTCTCCTTGAAATACACTTGACATTCTAACGTCTGTTTTAAGGTTGGAATACACCACAAAATTTTTTAAGTCTTAACAGTTTTTAAAACACCAGACATCAAACACTTGGGAAAAACTTGTGCATTATGCATTAGTTGACTGAGGATCATGCATTACCATTACCTGAAATAGTTGTGAACACAAATACAAGGAAATACATGCCTCATTGCTAGAAGACACATAACAAATGAAAACAGTGTGTTCTACAATTGGCTCAAAATCTTAAACAAGTTTGATATTCTCTGACTGGATGGAATCATAGTCTGAAGCTAAAAAAAATCTGAGTCTGTGCCCCTCATTCCAATTGCCCAATATTTGCAGACGGTCTAACTTTCTGCAACTAGCATTGACACCTCCGGACTGAAAAGTGGCACATAAATCTGGTCAAAAGTCATTTCAGCCTTTAGTAGATTTAAACTGACCTAATGTTTTTGTTTGTTTTTTTAGGAAGAGACGTGGAGCCTTCAACTCCAAGCAGCTTCTTTACCTTGAAAAATACAGACCCAAGATGCGTCTGCGGTTCAAGGATGACAACGGTCACAACTGCTGTGTCCAGTAGTGCGTCATTCTGTCAGTCATACAAAACAACAGTGGAAGTTCAACCAGAGTAGAGGGGAGCAAGAGCTGTGGGTTATAATTGTGATAATTTTATCAAATGAATCATGGCTAATCGATCACAGAGATGTAATGAATGAGAGCTGATCTATGGATTCACCAGCAGTATCAATGAGAAGGGTCAAAGCACACAGATGAGCCCACAACCTGGTTGGTTAACCAGCGTTAACAGTCACGGGCAAGAATTTACACAATTTCCCCTGATTTCCCAAATATCCAATAATGGGATGACTTTTTATTTTGTGTTATTTCAGAACGAGTACTTTGAACCGTGATGAAAAGATTTACATTTGCTGTCATTGTTGATTTTTATTAAGAATTTTATTGTTGGGCATGTTCCTTTTTTTTTTTTTTTTTTTGTGTAATTATTTCCACACACAATAGCCAATTTTGTTACAGAAACAACTCTAAAGTAGGTATATGATATTTTTGCACAAAACAACATTTTTAAGAAGTTCCTCTCCAATGCAGCAATTGCCCCCTTTGAAATCACTTTTAATTTAGGGTTAGCCTGGGTTTAAAATATGTCAGCTGTATTTATTCACTATAATTAGTGTCTTGTCAGGAGTGTGGGTGGGGTTAGGACACTTTTCTTTCTTTCATAGAGCCATGTTATTTTCTCTCGTTTTCTTTATCTCTGGGGAGTGCAATATTCAGTCCAGCTTAGAAAAGGCCTCACCCTTAGGACCGTCCTACATCCAAATTCAAATACAGGAGGATACTTGGCTTGTCTAGGTACTCACTTTCTATAGTTGCTCAGTAAAATGCTTTACTGTTGGCCTGACTGTGACACCCACACATAATGTGTACAATTTATCTGTCACCCTACTGTTCAGCCCACAGACACTGAAGGAAGGGAGAAACAGGAGACTGGTCAGCTCTGGGTTTGTTTTTTTTTTGTTTTTTTTTTTGTGTGTGTTTGTTTTAATCATTGTGCCCATTTTGAAAACGCCCCCACTGCATCTTGGTTTTAAGAAAAATAAATGAATTGAAATTGATTCTGGCCTATTTTCATTGTGTGTTCTTTCCTGTAATATGTTAGCTATTTACTGTGCTTGGCAGATGAGTCACTTCGTGATGACTGACTTTTATGGCCACCTTCAAGATAACATCCGAAATTATGGCGGAAAGTGATGTGTACGGTCACCTGCAGCTGAAAGAGAAATCAATCAATCTTACAAGGTCTTACAATAAAGAATTTGTTGTTCAATAAGTTTTTTACGGTATTTTCTTTACTCTTTAATTCAAAATCTGTCTAAAAAGGGTAATATTTATGAATTTGAGGTCTGGGATGTGGGAATTCACGGTGAAGAGAGAGAGAGGGCAAACATTTTGCATTTTAGGTCAGCATTTCCATCTAATCAGCCAATATTGTCTTGCCTGCATAGCACTTCATCTTTTATAACATGGGATTTTAACCAAATATATTCAATTTTGATTTTTGAAAAATGTTGCAAACAAGATGTAATTTATATATATATATATATATATATATATATATATATATATATATATATATATATATATATTTATTTATTATTATTATTATTTTTTTTATTTTTTTTTTTGGTGAAAAATTACAGTTTTGGACACATAAGGTAGTAATAAAACATAAAAAAATACCTTAAATTAACCTCAAATGAGCATGTAAAGCAAATATCTTACAAGAAATTCTGTGTGGAGCATCTGCACAATGGTCTCACCTTTTTCCACCCTTACCTGTTTGCATCTCTGAGAATGTAGGACTCTCAATAGTCATTTAAAGACAAATCAAATATGACTCATTTGACTCCATGAGGCTTTTCCACACCAGGACTTTCTGGCCAGAAAGGTCCTGACTGATCAATGACTCATGTACATAAAGGAAACAGCTCATGTGGCATTTCTAGTGTGAAGAGTGATAGTGCAGATGGAAGATGACTAAACTGTTGAAATATTTAAGTCAGTCACATGGTAGAAATCCACAGGAAGTTGGGAAATGACCTATTTATTTTCCATCTCTACACCTGCTGGCATAATCCACTGGAATCTGTTATATGAAGAGTCAGATGTAGGACACAATGTTTATCATTTGTTTGTTGAGTTCTAATGCATAATCAAATTAAATAGGAAACCACAGCACTAAAGCTTAAGTCTCTTAAGTGATGTACAAAGATGTAATTCGCATGATCCAGATTGCACAAGCCTGGGCTGGTCTGTCTTTATCTGCAGTGCCATCTGCTGGATCTGCTCGTGCGTTGGAGAGGTTAGAGAATTAGTTAGAATCGCATTTAAATGTGTTTGTAGGGTAAAATTTTTAATATCAGTCGATATCGACCAAATCGATATTTCTTTTGAGTTTAAAGATTTTTTTTTCTTAAGTGGAAGTTGTGGAAACCAACCCATTAATTTAAACTCTTTATGGTCAGAACATGACTAACAATTCACATTCTTGAATTATTTACACTTTTCCAGCCATTTTTCCTTAAAATAAATATTTTAAGGAATATTCAGCTGTCAATCTTCAACAGAAGATGCGTCTCAGAATTTAATTCTATGAGCTTTAGACATGAGATCTACTACTAACCTTGCATAACCCATTTTATGTTGAAAAATTGCATGTAAACTAATCTTCAAGATTGAAATGAGAACACTTTAAAATAGATAAATAGACAGACAGACTGACTGATTGATTGATTAGACAGAGAGATAATTTAATAGAAAATGGAAATCGAGTTCTCATCACTTAGTAGGAGGATATGTCTTCATTTACCTATATGTTTATCTATATATCTATATTAAGCTGCTTTAATTGTTAGGCACATGAAATGCTAATTATCTGGTGGCCAAAACAAACTGCGTGCAGCTAATAACGTAAACGTTACGTAATAATCAGCCTCACAAAAGAAAGGAAAGTACCTAAAGTTTATTCAAAAAAAAAGACTAAAAACCTGTCATTTGAAAATGTAAATACTAAGAGCTATTAGATTCAAATAATGAAATTCAGCAAACTCATTAAACTATAGTGCAACTTGGTTGAATTTAAACGGCAGCGCTTTCTTTCGGCGAGTCTAGACCGGTGCAGCTGGAGACTGGGTGGGCGTGGCTGAGTTAACGGACTAGGCGCTCATTGGTTCAGCTCATGTGCAGTGACGTGTCCGCGACCGTTGGCCACAGAGAGAAGTGAGCAAGCGCTAAATTCAAACTTTTCAAACAGCTGAGGAGCGCGTGGCGTGAGAGAGAGAGCGGGTAGACTTTTACTCCCTCGCCAGGCAAATAAAGAAGAAAAACAAGGAGGATTGTGCTTTAATTTAAGCTGATCGTGGTGTATATCAGTATGGACCCATTCACGGAGGTGAGTGCCCTTTATGACAACATTTAATCGTTAGTTGGTGAGTGAGGGATTGATATAAACTAGTACCAGTTCGCTGTGCACCAACTGCCATTACTTCTAGATAACATTCAAGTGCTGTAATCCGTCGTTAACGTTACTTATTAACTTATTTTATTTACTTATTAGCTTATAACGTGTCGATTTGCAGTTTTTATTTACATTGTAACGTTTGTGTAAAGCTAATGCTTCTCTACTTGATCATAATCTAGCATATAATAAAACCAGCATTACCTTTACTTGCAATATAACTTGATGAAAATGTGTGTTGTGCTGTTGTTGTTGTTTTTTCGGCCAGTCATATTCGCCTTTTAAAAAATAAATTTCTGTTATGAATTACGTGTGTGACTTTAAATTACTTAAGTTAATATCTGTTAGAGCTTGTTGTTTTGTTTATTATTTGAGTACAGTTGTTTCTGTATTCACGTAGCCGATGTTAACGTTTTTTAAAAGGTTTTTGTGTCAAAATGCAAAGTAGGCTCTAAATAAGCACTGTGCATTTAATTCCTTATGATATTTGATTTGAATATCTTGGTACATATAAATATCAGCTATTTCAATATAAAATGTTTTTGAATAAAGAAAAAACAAAAGCTGTCAGGGCTGTGGCCATAACTTGTGGTTGAATACAGGAAGCTTGGTTCGACTCTAGCCAATAGGATTCATCTACAGGGTCACATGACAAAATTCCATGGACATGAAATCCTCACTAACTGAAATTTCCACTCATTCCCTGGGAGACAGCCAACCAACAGCCACACTGCAGGAATGTGTTTGGTCTTGCTCAGTAACAGGGCTGTTAATCATGAGTGTGAGATGCTCTGCTAGAATGAGCCGCTGGTTTGTTCACACTCAGAGATGATCAGCGCAGATAAATGGGACCCATGCAAGAAAAAAAGGAACTGAAACTTGAACCTTTTGATACTTGAATGCAGTTTTTGCCTTTATGCCATGCATATCATGTAGACCTGACAAAAAATGTATTGTACTTGCATATTGTTACGTTTTATGTATTTTAAGAGATCTGTTTCTCATTAACACTGTCATATAGGCCTTAGTAACGTAATGAGCACTTTGCAAAGCTAATTTGTCGTTTTGCTTACTCAGAAACTGTTAGAGCGCACACGTGCTCGTAGAGAAAATCTGCAGAGGAAGATGGCGGAAAGACCAACGGCGGCCAACCGTCCGATGGCTAAAAGGGCAAGGGAGCCACTTGCAGACACAAACAGTGTCATAAGTGAGCCGACCACTGAAAAAGGTTTGGTTTTGTTGAAATGTTTTGTTGCATGCCTCTTTTGACATATGATCATATGAACAATTCATTACTTTCCTTCTAGAAACTAAAAATAAGTTTTACTTCTTTTTTGGATAGCACTTCCCTCTTCCAAGCCATCCCCCTCAAAGCGTCGCTGTTCAGATGAAAATACTCTCTTTTCTGGAGAAGAAAACAAACAACCAATGACCCCGCAAATGACAGCCTCTGAGCCTATGACGGACAAGAAGCCACCCCTGGTTCCGAGCAGTGTTCGTCCCATGCCCGTGGAGCAAAGGTCTGCTCGTTGTACACCAGAACCAGAAGTGCTCACCACTCGACCTCCTCCAGACACTGAAAAAATGCTGCGCCCTCCTCAATCTCCAGCAAAAAGCACAGGTAGTGTAATGAAGCACGCCGCTCTAGATGGAGCCAAAGAGGCACAGAAAGATGCACCAACCCCGGGCCTCTCCAATATGAGATCTCGTCTACAGAGACTGGCTGAGCAAAGGAATTACTGGGACTCTGAGGGTAGGCAGCTCTCTCTCACATCCGGAATGCACAGAACTTAAATACAGATTTATAGACCATTTATTATATTGAGTTAAGCTTTTTTGTTTTTTATTTGTGGCAACTGCATCAGCCATTTGTGCCACTAATAGTGGTTGACTGATATATCACATAGGCTTGTATCTGGCTTTTCTGCTCTGGCTATTAATAGAACGGCACTGTAATTTTTTTTTTTAAATATAATATTGCAGAAGATAAGCAAACTTCTCCAAATTGCAGCAATGGTTATAAATGTTTTATTGAATATTGAATTGTGTGATATCAAATGTATCAGCACTGTATTAGCCATCTAGCCGATGCTCTCTAAATTATCACAATCAACCATTAAAAATAGCTGTTATCAGTTGACCACTAGACTTCAATGGAAGTCAGAATTTCAAAATCCACATTGTCTGTTTTTATATATTCTGAAGAAATGAAAGATCTTATAAACAAATGATAATTTAATTAAAAGTGTGTATCATGTATTTAAAATAGGCGAGGACTGTAACAGTAAACATTGTATTGTTTTTAATTTTTAACATCTTTATAAAGTGCAAGTACACATTTAAGGTCCTCCTGAAGACAAAAATCTACCGTAGACAATATGTGATCATAGTATATAATATGACTCTCAGAATGACAAATAAGTAACTTACGTATTAAACACAAAATTGTGCTTTCAGGGACCTCAGAAACAGTCCCAGAGAGTGTAGTTTTATCTCCTCTGAAGTCTCACAAAGTGGATCTCCCTCCTGCTACCCCAACAAACTCTGAGCTCCCCGTTGGAAGAAAGGGTAGACTGGCAAACCTTGCTGCCACAATCGGTTCCTGGGAAGATGACCTTGGACACCCGCCCACTTCCCGAGACAATGCACAAGCACAGCCTGGCACGGCCTGTGTGCGCCCTCCAGTCAGTACAGTGACGAGTAACAGTACCAAGCCAAGTCCTGCTGTGGAACGACCTCAGACTGCCCAACCAGCTCCACACAAGTCTGTTGACAGCGGTCAGCAGGTGGGTCACGCCAACAACAGATTCTGTTCTATCCTTTTTATTATGTAAGGTTGTGTTGTGGGTTTACAATGCGCTGAATGTCTTTGGTGGGGTGGGGTGGTGGTGGGGGGGATCTTGTGTAAAAAGATATAAAAATGTTTGTTCTTACAGCCAACAGTTTACTCTCCTGTCAAGTCAACCAGAGTGGTTGCACCTAGTCCTCAGAAGACAGAGTTTCCTCAGCCCAGACTGGCTCAAGCAGATCCATCTCTTGTTTCCAGCCCACTGAAGATTTATCCCTCCACTCAGCCCTCCAGTCCACTTAAATCTTTGACAGCATCTCCCTCCAGTCCCCACAGAGGTTACATCTCTCAGAGCCCCCTGAAGAACCAGGGCCTATCTAAATTGAATTCTGGAGCAGCACTTAATTCAAGCCCTGCAAAACCAATTTTGACACCTAAACCCTCTTCTACTGGTGATGTTTCAGTCATTCATCAAACTCGTGAGAGGTTTACCAAGGACACGACACCCTTACAGCACAGAGGCCCAGCTGGAACTACTGGTCAGTGCTGTTTCTCTTCTTGATGTTTTTTTTGTTTTTTTTGTTTTTTTTTCTAGACTGAAGTGTAAGCCTGTGAACTTATGTTTGCTTATGTTGACCTTTAGTAGGTGTCAAATCATTTTTGGAGCGTTTTGGAGAAAGGTGCCAGGAGCGCAACCAGAATTCTCCCTCCACATTAGGAGGTCAAGGACACACCCCTGTGGCTACTCCCTCTGCCACCCCCAAGTCCAGGCTGCTCCAAGAGAGGCTGGGGTGCACTCAGGCCACCTCCACCACAGCTGTCCTCACTCAGAAGCAGAAAATGGCATGTATTCTTAACTATTTAAAGGGCATATTTGTTGAATTGTATATGAAACATCAGCACTAAGCTTTTATTTATTATTAATAGGAGCGAGAGGCAGAGCTGACACAAATTCGTAATCGATTTCAAAAAGGCAACATGTTGAGGAGCAAAGAGGATCTCAGTGAGGTCAAGAATGACCCTGAAAACAAGGTTTGCGATCATGTTGTCTGCTACTGCTGCTTGTAAATAGGATAGTGCAACACAATCTGATTGTGTAAGATTATAGTCCATATTTATCTATAATATAATGTAAAAAAATCTGTTTTAGCAATAAAAAAAACAAAGAGGAAGGAAAGCCGCATTTTCCTGTTTTTTTTTTTTTATCACAATCTCTTTGTCATACCTCTTTTTAATTGTTTTATTTTTTATTTTTTCATGTAGCTGACATGACAAAGCCAATTAAATAAAACTACTAATACTAATCACACTGATACTGAAGAGAAATATAGCAATATAAATGATAACTTTGATTTGAACTATTCATTTTTCCAAAGTCTGTTTTGTTCCTCTTTTATAAACCCAGTACTTAATTTTATGATAGGAATGGGAAGACAAAGAACTTAATGTTACTTAATGCAACTACTTTTTTTTTTTTTTTTTTTTTTATCCTCAGGAAATTGAACTATCTGTACAGAGTCAGACTTCTGTACCAGTGCATGATAATGAGCCTTCTGTGCCAGTGCCTGAAGTACTCAACAGCCCTTCTAAAAAAGGTATTTTATTATGAAAACTATATAATATAGTTAAATGTGTTCTTCTAAATCATCCCGCTATTCATTTTCTTTGTTCTGTTCAATTGTTAATTAGCGATATCTGCTTTGCTGCATTTTCTTGTTTTAGTCATAGTAATGTTATAGTGGTCCTCATGTTTTTTTTGGAATATGAGTAGTTAAACAGGTTGTCATTTTTATTTATTTATTTATTTATTTATTTATTTATTTATTTATTTTTAGGCAAGGAGTGTGCTTTTCCAAGCCCTGCAAAGGAAGTGGAATTTACAGAAAATATGCCTATGGTGAAGGTGAAAGAGCAAGAGCAAGAGAAAGGTATAGGTAAACATCAGTTGTACTATAGATTGTTGTTCTTCATATTAAGGTGTTATTTGCTTTAACATTATAAACTGTTTTGTTTATCACTGTTTAGTGTCAAAAGACAAGACTAATTAAATATTTTTGCTTTTTTTGTTGTATATGTAGGGCTTGGTGATCATATCTTGACGTTATTCAGCATTTTTAAGATATTTAAAATGCATCTTGTATATTGAATATCTTTTGTATATCAATGGATTACATTTTGTATTGTCTCTTGTACTTTCATTATGATATATCATGACGAATATATTTTGAAACCTTATTATATCGCTAATTCCCATTACATGTTTTTGATCATGAACGCTCTTGTTGACATTGTAGAAATAGATGAAGTACGTGAGACTGAGATGAACGTGGATGGCTCTGTTAACTCTGAGGTTATAAATGAGCTGTTTGATGGAGTCCTGGATGAGAGCGAGGAGCAAAGTGATGAGGATGCAGATGAAGATGCTCTGAATATCTCCTCCATGTCTCTCCTTGCTCCACTTGCAGAGACTGTAGCAGCTGTGGTCAAGAGCCCAGAAAGAAAGCATATGGTGAGCTCTGAGGATGTAAGTCCTTAGCTAAACAGTGATCATGCTGAATAACCTGAAAATTCATGTTATATCTCGATTTAACTTTTATTTTGGTCCAGACATCGACTCCTGCCAGCTCATTTATTGAGAAGAGTTCCACCCCTGAGAGTGTATCCAGACCCAGTAAGTTCCAAAGGACACGCATGTTACGAGCTGGATCATCTGACAGCATCGATGTCGTAGATGAGCAGCAAAACCAGAACCTTCTGTACAGGTGTGCATCTGCTCGTTGTCTCTCTTCAAGCAACATTCAAGCTGTTTTGTTGAGTATGAATTGTATTTAATGCATGGTTGTTTGATTTCAGCATTGATGCCTACAGATCCACAAGGGTTAAGACTGAGTCAGAGAGACCTCATGTTAAACAGGTGTTAGTGAGGAAAGAGGATGTGTCTCAGAGAATGGAGACCAATGGGAGCTCCAGTCAAATCAACATCAAACAGAAAATGAAGGTCTGTTCAAAAATGTTATTTATTTATTATTGTTATTATTTAGTTTTGGGCCCTGACAATTAAAAATCATGCATTTTCTTTTTAGCAATGAGTTATTTATGCACTTTACATTTATCCATTTAACAGACAGTTTTATCAAGTCATTTAAAATAGAGGAACCTAAGCAATTCGTCCCAGAGCCAGACAATATTTGTAGTATGCCAGGTTTCTTAGAAAGCTAGATTATGAAAACAAACTACAACAGGAGAAATATATAGATGAGATAAAGATATATATTTTTCTATGGAAGAATATATGCAAATGTATAAATGATGTGCTGGCACCTGTTAGCTTAGTGACTTGCCACATTTAGAAGCGCAAACAGTAAAATAGCAATAAAATCTGACATTAACTGACCCATAAATGTTGTTTCTTATGCTCCAACAATGTTAAAAAAGTGTGTATTTCAGGTTGATCCTGCCAGTGCGCATGTGCAGCATGAGTCACAGGGCTCAATGGGAACTAGACCTTCTAACAACAGCTGCTGTGACTCAATTACTTGATCAATTGCAACTGGCTCTTTTAAATAGAAGGCGGGACTTATTTTGCCCTTTTGCACATTGCAGTTTCTCCTAGTCATAGTAATGTGAGTGAACTGTCTTTGATCTGAATGGAATTTATGATGCCACTTTTGTTTTCTCAGATGTTGACCAATGAGATGAACCTGCAGCAGACAGTGATCCATCAGGCTAGTCAGGCTCTCAACTGCTGCACAGATGAAGAACATGGAAAAGGATCTCAAGTAGAGGCTGAGGCTGAGAGACTGCTGCTTATTGCCAGTAAGTGATATTTTCCTTTTTTCACCACACAAGTGAATTTTCAGGTGATTTACTTGTTAAACTTGGACTAATCACTTCTTTTGTGCTGCCTCAGCTGAAAGGAGGTCCGCCCTGAAGGCTGAACTGGACCGGCTAAAAGCAGAGGGTCCAACAGCGCAAAAGAAAAGCACAAGCAGTGCCCAGGTGGATATGGGTATACCTGCTTCTAAAGGGTCCATTTCACTGCTGGAGCTGCGACTCCCTCTGAAGGCTGACTTTATCTGTTCTTCTGCCAACAAGCCTGGTGAGAATGTTTCTGTTTTTATATGTAGATACTTTTTGTTTGACGCCTTAATGCCTAATCAGACACTCACTCGTGTCTTAATTTTGATGTAAGAATGTGGAAACCATTACTTCTTTGTGATGATCCGTGCTGGAGCTGAGAACACAGTGGCGACTCCTCTAGCAAGCACACGCACTGGTCTAAGTGGAGATGCTTTAACCTTTTCCACCAAATTCACTTTGTAAGTGTCATTTCCTATCAAGCCACTCTTGACATCCCTATCATCTCAGTGTAGTGTTTATTATATTAATACTTTCCTTGATGTGAAGGTCTGACGTCTCTAATGACTTTGAGATTGATATTGAGGTCTACTGTTTTGTAAGTACAGCTTTTAATTTGCTTTCAAGTGAAATGCATGCCTTTTGAACACAAATTAAGCCTTTATCAAAGAGATTTAGTAAATGTTTGTTTTTCTCTTAGGTTCAGAAACGGGAGCTGAACCCTGACAAGAGGAAAAAGCCCAACAAGTCAAAGGTAGACTCATAGACGTGCTAGATTAAAATGACTCGGTGTACAAAGAAGTGTAGTGTGTAACACTAAGTTTTAATGAACGGCTACTCTAAAGAACAGCAGTCAGCGTGTCCAGATTCTCCTGAGGCATTTCCATGACATGGAAACATGCTTGTTGGTATGCTGTGTTTTAAAATCCTCACTTGCTGGTGTGCAAGCAGTTTGTTAGTTTTTAACGTCTAGTCTCGTCAGTCTGAACAAAGTGCAGGGTGAAGGGTATTTTTATTCATTTCTTAACTTAAAAAGGCTTTTTGTCTCAGTCCCAGTTGTACTCATTAGTGCTGTGTTTGTGTATAGTAAGCTGGTGTAATTACTGTTCACTATTTTACTCTGTAATAAAATTTTATCTCCACAGGCTATCACACCAAAAAGGTTCCTTGCTATCTCTGTAAGTAGTCTGTTCACTCAACCTCAACACGTGCATGAACCTCAACACGTGCTACTTGTCAAAAGGGGTCTTTTTTTTTTTTTTTTAAATAGTTTTATTCAGCAAGTATACACTGAATTGATCAAAGTGACATTTTACAATGTTACAAAAAAGCTGTTCTTTTTATTTTTCTACTAATCAATGAATCATTATCTGTGTTAGGGGTTACGCAAAAATATTAAGCCGCACAATTGTTTTCAACATTGATAGATAAGAAATGTTTCATGAGCACCACCAAATCAGCATGTATATTAGAATGATTTCTGAAGCACATTATTCCATATATCACTACAGTTATACTGTTATTGTTCTTTGTTCAGAGGAAAATATGATGCTCAAAAAAAAGTGGAAAAAAGACTCATGTTTTAAATACAATCATTAATAATCAGTGAAAATAGCAGATTTGCAAAATGATCAAAAATCTGTTTTCCTCTGGGGAGAATTCCACACCCCAACTTTCATCTTGAGTTGAGGTTTTATTATGGATTCAATGTCAGAAACCTAGATTGCACCAAATCGCAAAGATTTATTTTATAAAAATCTGTCTCCCAAAAAAAAAAAAAAAAAAACATCAATAAATAAACAAAGAAACTGAAGAATGTAAAACTGCTTGAATAAGCTACAGGGCCTCTTCTATCTTTAAAGGTCGCTTCACCTCGTGCATTACTTCTCCTTTGTAATGTGATATTGGAACATGTAATACAGCATGTGATATTGTACGACATGTAATACAGTACCATAACATTCATTTGTTATAAACAATATAAAAATGTAAAAGTTCTGACTTCTTTTTTCTGTGTCCTCTCTTATCTATTTTAGAAGAGCAACCTCCAAACACCTGGTGAGTATTAATGAGCTTTTAAAAGCTGTTCAGTTCAACTAACGTTTTCAAACAGTTAATTAATTTATGTTCATTTTGTTTCTTCATTTTCAGTTGTGGCTAGCCCCGGTGGTCCAAACGCAGTGCGCACCAGTAGCTTTGTACTTGTTGGATCACACAAGCTAACTCTTGCCTCTATTGGGAAAAACAAATTCCCGTTGGAGAAGGTAATTTCCTCCCTTTGGTTCTGTCTCTACATCATCATAACTCTTCCACAAATCAAACGATACTAACTAGGGCTGTCAAAATGATATTCGAATTTATATTCGAATTTAAAAGACAATTTCAGTTGGGGGGGGGCTTTTGGCTTCTCTCCTGAGGCCACAAGAGGGCGCATCGAGCAAAATATTATGCACGTTTCTTCAAAGCGTAATAAAATAAAAATATCTTTGAAAAAAGTGCATAATGTTTAAAATAATGTTTATAAACATATATAATTAATAAAGTTGGTCAAACAATTAGAAAAAAACAGCACCATGCATGTATGTATAGTTTAATAAAAAGGACCGAAAACCAATCACAAAGAGTAGGCTACTTTATGGCGGGTTTTCCCCATCCCACTGCATGTCAAGTTTTTAAATGAAGAAAATCCGCCATAAAGTCTTGAGACAAAAGTTGAACTTACATTAATTTTACATGGCTTTCTAAACATGCGCTCTCTTGTGCGAGGTGCGAGTGAAACTGTGATAGATGTCCCTCTAGAAAATGCAATAAATATGCGTTCTGTGTGAACGGCTTGGTTTCAGTTTCGCCATAAACAACATCTTCTCCACACTGATGCTCGCGTTTTCCGCAATATTTTGAATGAATAATGTAGCAGCGCCGCATCTAGTGGGTTCAACTGGATAGGCTAACAAAAGCATTAAAATGCAATGACAGCGACATCGTCGTCGCATCTCGTGTGCCACTGATAAGGCTGCCTGACACACACCTAAAATTCGAATGTGGATTTTTTTTTTTTTTTTTTTTTTTTTTGAATTCGTCGAATATTCGAAATTCAAAAAAAAAAAAATATTTGACAGCCCTAATACTAACACCATCACTTGGCAAAACACTCTGAATGTATAGAGGGTATGCACACAACGTCACAGTAGGCGGAAGTGACTGCGGTTACACCTGCTGAGTGGCAACATAATGTAGTGTTCAGTTTGAACGCAGTGAAAATAAAAGAATTCTGAATGATAGTCACAATGGAGAACTCTGTATCATCTGACAGTTTTGGACTGGGATTGGGAAGCACTGGTCTATAAGATCAAGTTTGAAGGCTTTCGTATAGCTTTGTTTATTTCTTTGGCATCAAATTCGGGTATATATATATGTCAGGAAACCCTATTCTTGGCCAAATGTCAGTGTCCACCGTTTTTTTTTTTTTTTTTTTTTTTTTGTGAGATATAAGGATCACTGTTGAGTCCATCTGTTAGCGCCAGCCAGGTGTTGCAGGGTGTTTTGCCACTCAGTCGGACTGAGTGGTGTGTTCCGTCAATGCATACTCTCTGTTGCTTGCTAAGGTCAGAGAGGGAGAGGTTTAACCACAGCACTAGTGTTCACACCTGCTTAATAGGGGTGCTCCGATTGATCGGCTACCGATCATTATCGGCCGATAATCGCTTTGGGATGTTTGATCGGCTACCGATCACTATCGGCCGATAATCGCTTTGGGATGTTTGATCGGCGGTCTCTAAAAAGGCCGATCTCAAAAAACCGATCTCAAGCTGATGACGCGCCTGCCGTGAGAGGATTGACAGTCTCTCTGTCCGGCGCGGGTACAATAATTATAATGCTGTACAATTCATATTTCTTCATTAAATAACTTAGAAAGTAACTTAAGTTTCTGTGAGACATAATTTCACAAATAGCATGAGAGAATCACCGCACGCGCTCTTTCTCTCTCAAAATGGCAAATGGCTTCAAATCACGTCGCGTCTGCACTATAAGCGAGCTGCACGCTGCAAAGTTAACACAGGAATTGTCACTTGCACAATCGAGGCAGTGTCGCATCGTCACTAAAGTTTATAAATTGTATTTCTTTTTAATTCTTGCCAGTGTTTAAACCATTCATCGCTCGCGCGCTCTCCCAGAGACTGCGCTCATGCACACTCGCAGCGCACACACACAATGCCATGCAGGTTCTCGCTCTCACACACACACACACACACACCGTATGCAGTGCGTATATTTCCCGCGCTCGTGTTAACGGATTAGAGCGTTCATACTGCACACGGTTGCGGTCCGGCAGTGCATTTCAGGAGCAGTGCATCTGCAGCAGTGCAGCACTCGTTTCCGCTGCATGCGCTGAATTAAAGTGACAGCGCATTGTTCTTTATGAACCGCAGGATTGCTTGTAAAAGATTTTAATGCCAAAGAAAAGGCAGTAGAGTTGACGTTGTCAGTGGTAAGTTTTAATTTAGAATGTTTAAGTTTTAATTTAAATATTTAAAAGTAGTTTAAATGTTTTGTCACTTGCTTGAGCAACTTAATACATAACTCTAGAAGTAGCCTAAATGCAAAAGTAAAAAGCATTGAATAATGTGTTTCTTATATTTAATGCATTTAAACGCATCTATGAAAGATTGTATTACTGTACTGTGTAAAAAAAAAAAAAAATCACAATTCTGAAAAAGCAATTTAAGGAACAATGTTTGGATTTGAAATGAAAATAATGGATAAATGTTGTGTTTGTAGTAAACAGCTATGGATCAGGAGCAGACTCCCATGTGAAAAGCGCACACTGTAAAAAAAAAAAAATAAATAAATACAAAGAGTTCACCTACCTCAAAAAAATAAGGCAACCTATCACAATCAACTTAAGTTAACTCAACTAGCAACCAACACCTTAAAAACTTTAGTTCATCTAATGAATAAGTCAGTCTACTGAGTGTTAAAAGATCTGTCAGAGCAACCAAAGATTTTTTTTTAGCATTTAGCAATGCTAATCTTTTTTAACAATCCTCTTTTTCCAATGTTTATTTTCAAAGCCTTCTACATAATATGTGTAGTATTTGCCTCTTAAATCTAAAGGCAAACATTTATGCTGATAGACAAATGTATTAAATAAGTTGCAATGAGATGCACATATACAGTACCTCAGCACACGATTCTCAAACATGGTTATTGATCATCAAATTTTAAATCAGTAAAAATATGAACTCTGATCCACATGACAGCTAACTGACAGTGACAACAGCAGCAGTATAAATTAAGCCAGTAAAATTTAAAACAATAATATTTTAATAATAAATAACATAAAATGTTTTCAAGCTGCAGTACATGCTGGGAACTTGTGCAATATTGTTCAATGTAAAATTGTTTGTTCGGATGACTCAATTTGAAAAGTTGGGAGAACATTTGGATATGTTGTGAACAAATACTTGAGTATCTAATTAAGGTAAACAAAACTTTTTTGCTAATGACATGTTTAGAGTATTTTTGTTCAGTTCACACAAATTAAACTGACTTCTACTCAAAATTCTTTGTTCAGGCTACTTTTTTTATATTTATTTTTTACATTGGTTAGTAGAACTTTTCGAAAGTTGGATTTTTTACAGTGCAGTCAGTGCTGCTTCTGCACCGCTTATGTACCGCACATGGACTGCATACGCACTGCAAACGGAGTATGTGTGAACCAGGTGTAAAAGGCCCATCTCACATACAGCTCATGAAATCAGGCTTGTGCTGTGTGTAAGCTATTGTGTAACAATTGCACGACTTTAAAAACAAAAATGCAGTGCATGATCAAAGGTTTAGGTGAGAGAAATATATATATTTTTTAAAAATGTCTAAAAAAAAAATGCCCTCCTCCACCCCTCAAATTAAAAAAAAAAATCCTTTCTCACAAGAGTTAGATAAGAGGGGAAATCATTTTCAAAAATGAAATTCAGGCCCTAAATAAATGTCTAAAAATCCTGATTGGATCATCACTATAAATAATTCTACATGATAAAAAGAAGGCTTTATAAAGATCGGTATCGGTGATCGGATTGGCAGATACTGCTGTCGGTGATCGGCCTCAAAAAACCTGATCGGAGCACCCCTACTGCTTAATACAGTTTTAACACTACTCTCTTGTTTTTCTTGCACAGTGCTGCCATTTGCATATGCCAGACTCTTTCACATGCGGTCATTTCTCTCTTTTAGATCAAATATGAAGGAATTGAAAGAGAGCTGCTCAGTGACATGTTTCACAAAAAGGTTGCTACATTCGCTCTGTGTGGTAACAGGGTTGTTGTGTGTCTGAGTATTTGGCTAACAAGGCTTGGTGTCTTTTCGGTGATAACTAACTGTCACTTTAAGCTGCTTATTTAGAATTGTGTGCACATCATTACCTTTGTATTTGGGTGTATACCAGTTGTTTTTGTTACTCCTTCAGGCAAATGTGCAGCTACTACATTTATGGCTCGCTTTTGCTGCAAACGACACTTCTCTTGGATATGTTTGTGTTCTGGTCGTTAGTGTCCTGTTTTGCTACAGGTACCTTTCCTTTGTCCTTTGGAGGGGCACGTTTATCTGAAAATGCAGTGCGAGGTTGGCTCACAGATAGCAGAAAGAGGCTTCCTGGTGAGTCTTTATACTGAAAGAATGGTAGACATAGATTAGTAACAAAGTCATTATTCAACACTTTCTTGTTACACTTGGCTTTGAGTGATGCTAGTGAAGGTGTCTTTTATTTGCAGACTATGTTTGAGGATGTCAGTGGATTTGGAGCCTGGCACAGGAGGTGGTGTGTCCTTTCTGGATATTGCATCTCTTTTTGGACCTACCCTGATGATGAAAAACGAAAGGTAGGCCTACTATAATTTTGTTAATTTGAGATGCATTTAATCCAAGTTAACGGGTTATTATTCTTCCCACAGAATCCAATTGGTCGCATTAACCTAGCTAACTGTACCAGTCGTAAAGTGGAGCCGGCAAACAGAGAGTTCTGTGCCCGGCCCAATACCTTTGAGCTCATAACTGTGAGACCACAGAGGGAGGATGACAGAGAGACCCTGGTCAGCCAGTGCAAGGACACACTGTGTGTTACAAAGTAAGACCCAATTAAAAATGTGAATTTGTGTGCTTTTATGGAGAAGATCTAGTTTTAAATCAGAACATCCCTTTGTAATGTGCAGGAACTGGCTGAGTGCCGACACGAAGGATGAGAGGAATCTGTGGATGCAGAAGCTCAACCAGATCTTGATAGACCTGCGCACATGGCAGCCAGATTCATGCTACAAACCCATGTAAGCCTGATCTCATCAGGCACCAAGGGCCAAAAGTATTCTAGTCTTGATTTTCACATTGACTGCGTATATGTTTGATTTGGAAGTGCAATACGGCATCACAGTTACACAGTTTACAGATGCATTTTACAAGTTTGTAATTATAAATTTGACAAAAGTTAAAAGCCATAAATTAAAAGATATTTCAGTTAAAGGACAAAATGCTTTGCCTTACAAGAGTATTCAGGTATGTTTTGATACTTTTGTCTGTGTAATTTAGCAAGTATTCCTTAAAGACTAATGCAAGTTTGTTTGCTTTGTTAGACTGTCAATTTGTGTATGTATATCTAAATGTCTTTTGCATGACTGCTGTCTGCTGAGATACGTGCTGTAGTCAGATTTCTCAGGATATTTGTTTAGCAAGACAGGAGGCAGTGTCTGAATCTTTAAATGAACCACATATTTAATGTCAGTACTTTGTGGTGACAAATTTCATTTTCATAATAAGTACTGCCAAAACTCATGATCTGTTTTTATATTTGTATATTTGGTGTTATAGGGATGACTTAAAAAAATTTTTTTGCTCATCTGTCACAGGAATCAGAAATTTATTTGAATAAGATTTTTGGGGGTTTGGTTGGATTAGAGTTATGAAAATTTAGAAATTTATATATCAGTTTCTTGAAGTACACAGTAGAGAGCTCACTTGGATAATGAAAGGGAATGTTTTTTTTTTCCTCCTCTTTGACATTTATGGGCAGTGTTGGTCCTATCTGTGGTTAAGAAGCTGCAGACCATTTAAAACAATTAGATCCTTCCCTATGTCACTAAAGCTCAGTTTCTGCAATAACACTATGATATGTGCCTTCAAAAGAATACAAATGTTATTGATATTCGCCATAGAAATTTCTCTTTTTTATTGAAAAGGAAAATGGCCCAAGACCTGTTTTTTCTTTACTTGACACAGATGACTTAACAATAATTGAGTTGAAATATTTATCATGCACATCCCGTTTTCTAAGCTCTCTATGCCGTATATATATTCTTGTGGATTTGCTTTATGTAACTTTTATATGAACATTTTATAACTTTTTAAAGGTTCTAACTAACTTTAGATTCATTTATCTATATCCAAATGTGTTTGAATAAGTGACGTTTACAAAAGCTTTTTTAATTTACACTAAATGTCATATTTCCTTGACTGAGGCAAATTTCTTAACCTTGTGATACACAATACCAAAATGTAACCCCATCACTGTTGTAATCTTAAGGCACTTTAGTGTTATGGCTGTTTTGTGTGTTATTGTATCTTAAAACACTCCAAATGTGGCTTCCATGTATCACACAGAGCTGCAGTTTAAATAAACAAGATTTTGCCAACCTACTTCTCACCAGTTTCTTACAGTTTTGTTCATTACTGTATGATAATGTAAAAATAAAGTATAGCAATTAGATGAAGAACTTCAATTTTTATTAGAAATGCCTAGTATTGTTGTAGTACTTGCCCATTTTTGAAGGTCTTTGTCTCAGACTTAGAGGACTTGGGATTTTATTTCAAGACCTGTCAAGAACAAACAAGAAGTAACTAATTACATTTTAGGATTTCGTCAACGAAAATAGTTCCAAACAAATCCAGCAGATCTGTTGTGTGTTTCTGAGCAACTCAAAGCTGAATAAATCGGTTGAATAAATGAATCTGTGACTCACTCATTAAGTGATTAGCCGCCACCTAGCCTACTGGCGGTTTTACAGTAATTTAAAAGTATTGTTTTATTTTTGTTTCCCATATTTTTATGTTCAATTTTATTTTAAAACAAATCTCTACAATATTTATGCGGTTGTAATTGTAACAAGAGCTGATAAAATGTAAAAACTGTAACTTCAATGCAATGTAAGTCGCTTTGGATAAAAGCGTCTGCTAAATGCATAAATGTAAATGTAACAATTCAGATGCAACTATAGTGCAAAGATGAGTTTTGTTCTTCATGATTTCATTTGATCATTTAATTTATTATTGTAATTGCATTTATTAATTAAATATAACCAATTTTTCAGGCAGTAAATGTGGATGAATTTGAGAAGTGCTGGTTTGGTCTTGGTCTTGCCCTGCATTGTTCAAGTCTTGGTCTCAACTTCTTTCTTGACTACAACACTAATGTCCAGTCAGCGAACTGAAATTAAAGTTTGAACTATTTAAATGACTAAAGCTGAAATAAATCAAAGCTAAATAGAAGTATAATAAATGATAAAAGCAAGATACCAATTATAAAATAAATTATAAAAAGGTCCAACATTGAAAAAAAAAGTACATAAATGCAACTGAACGACCGTCTGTTAAAAGAAAAGTTAAGTTCATTTTAGGGTGACCACTACGGTGCTTCTAAATTATGGTCTGTGGTTAATATAAAGTGTAAGAACAAAAGCGGAATAACAACCTTTGTACAGTCTGATGTAAATATTAATATGTCATTTTAGATACGGATATCTTAATTTTCCTTATCTAAACTTTCACATCTCCTTGAAGTGCGATGTGTCACTTCAGGCCAAATTCCGGATATTAGACGATACTGAGGCATTCGATTTTATCCAATGAGCTCGCGCTGTGGATAAACGGCGTGCTATCGGCCAATCAGATGGATGAATTTGTGCTAGAAGGCGGGGCTTGGAGTCCATACTCAGTAAACGGAGGCGTTACCACTTCCTTTCCTAGTGAGTTTGCGGAGGCGAAGTGTGTAGTGAGTAGAGAGAAGTGTGCTTAGTTCGTTTACAACTTGTGACCATGGCCCCCAGCACGCAAGCGGATGATACGGTCTCCAGCGTAAGGAAAGGCATTCGAGCCATTCTGCTCGGGCCGCCCGGCGCGGGGAAGGGGACGCAGGTGAGAGTTCAAGCGAAGGGCCGCGTGGCTCTTTCTGATTAAACTGTCCGACAGTAGCGGGATAGATAACGTTAGTACTGTTGTCAAGGGTTAGCTCACCCAAAAAGGAACCACCTAGCCTTATGGTATTACGAACCTATATGGATTTATTTTTTCAGTGAAATGATGTACACACAATGCTTAAATGTTAGATGACAGCCTCGGTCTCCATTCACTATCATTACGTTTCAGATATAAGTTTTCATAATATAAGTTTTGTGTTTGACTATTCGTTTAACTGTACTAAACCAAACGTTATACTATTTAAACCGTCCAGTTGCCCGGGGCATTAATAGAAGCTTTCTGATCAGATTATTCATTTAGTGCAATTGTGGAATTATTATTTAATATCCATGTCACTCAGATCATTTGGGCTTATTAACATGACAATTAACACACGTGAATTGGTGACCACTGGGAAAATTGTAGATCTTTCTGTCCTGTTGGGTGATAATGTAACTCAACAGACCATAAAGAATAGGCATATCAGCTTACAGATCAGTCAGCTTGGTTTGCAATACTGCTCGCTGATATTAAGCAATATTTGCTGCACATTTTGAATGTCAGTAAAACAGTTCAAACTTGGCTTATGAATGTGGTTATGACAGAATAGTGATTGAGTTTTATGGTTTTGGTCATACAGACACTACCGTTGGTAGGATTTTAAGATGTTATTAAAAATAAGTCTCTGTGCTCGCCAAGATTGCATTTATTTGCTAAAAAATACAGTTAAAAAAAAGTACTATTGTGAAATATTATTACAATTCTAAATAACCATTTTATATTTTAATATATTTTAAAATGTGTTTTATTCCTGTGATGGTAAAACTGAATTTTCAGCATTGAGTTTTGATCAATGTTATTGCATACTTGCTGAAAAAAACTATTAATTTCTTTTTTTTTTTTAAATCTCACAGAGCTCAATTTAATTGTTGTTGTTGTTGTTGTTTTTTTAATTAACATTTGTCTTGACATAAATAATTTATCTATAAATATTAAGTTTATGGATTAATTGTTCCCATGAAAGGTTGTTAGATGAGCAAGTGTTTGGCTTTCCTTATATTCTGAATGTTATTTTATGTAATGTATCTGATTATAATTTTTAATTGTTTCTGGGTTAATTCCATAAATGTTTAATTTCGGTCTCCACAGGCACCCAAGCTTGCAGAGAAGTACTGTGTGTGTCATTTAGCCACTGGGGACATGCTGAGGGCCATGGTGGCATCTGGCTCAGAGCTCGGTCAGCGGCTTAAGGAAACCATGGATGCCGGCAAACTGGTAAAATGAATAGACGTTCTAGTTTTTATATATTTTAAAATTTGTTCCTCTCCCATGTGTATTTTAGGTTGGAGGGATAAAGTCCTGAGTCTTTGTTTTGTCATCTTTCCTTTAGGTGAGTGATGAGATGGTGGTGGAGCTCATAGACAACAACCTGGACACGCCTGCATGCAAGAATGGATTCCTGCTGGACGGTTTCCCCCGCACTGTCAAGCAGGCAGAGATGGTGAGGACTTTTTTTAATCTGTAAACAACTGACCCTTCATATGTGTCTATGATACATCTGTATTCTATAATAATAAAAAGGGCACAGAACTCTCTGAAGTACTCAGTTTATAATGGGAGCCCAAGAATGCATCAGTCAGCCTGTGTCTCTCTTTCTTATTTCTAGCTGGACGGCCTCTTGGAGAAGCGTAGTGAGAAACTGGACTCCGTGGTTGAGTTCTCAGTTGATGACTCTCTGCTAGTGCGCAGAATCTGTGGGAGGTATGAAGACGGAGGGTCCTGTAAATTTGGAGCTTAGTATTGTAGCCCACCACTGCCAATGTTTTCTAATTGCTCGGTTTAATTTAATGAATGTGGAATATACTGAAAAGATGTCACTCATTTCAGGAATAAGAGAAGACATGTTTTCTAAGTAGGACATAATAGCTGTCAAACACTTTTGTTTCTGTTGTCTTTAATGGAGGAGGTGGCAGGAAAATTTTCCTTTTGTGGTTTTGATTGCATTTTAAAAAAGAAGTTACTTCCTCCTTCCTTTTAGTAAGAAGCATGACAATTACTCTTTTGTTTAAATGTAAAAATCACTAATGGACAAATACGTGATACACAAGTAATTGATACATAAATCAATTACTAATAATAATAATAATAAAGATTCGTACAGACATTTAATATTTATTTATCTGCAAATAAGCTAACTTTTTTGTTACCAAAACATAATATACAGTATAAAAGCAGTAAATTTTAATATACTAAAATATCCATTTATGATAATGAGAATTCAAGTATGCAAACATGTAAAAGGACACCATATAATATTTTAAAAATAAGGAAATACAAAAATTTTATAAAAATACAATGTGTTCACATTTTAAGAGGAACGCAATGCAAACATACTAGTTTCATACCATTTGAAAGTACTACAGCAGGGGGGAGGATGCATGGGCGTTATTAGCATTATTTGGCCTTAAAAAGCCTATCCTGTACATATGGTGACACAGAAATTCAGATATGTCCACAGTCAAGCATTTTAATAAGCTTAAACAACTTCCCCTATTAGTTCCCAAATAACGAACTCTCGTGACTGCAATATGATTATAATTTTCAATAATCAATACTAAAAACTCAGCCTTAGTAACACACTTTAAGTCATCAGCTGAGCACACATTTAAGCTCCCAGTTCTTGACTCATTTTGACCGGATTATTGAATCAGTGAGTTCAGAAGAACAGCTGCATTTGGATCAGTGAACCAGTTCAACAGGAAAGAATTAGCACATTCACAAATCCGACATCACTATTGCCTCTCAGAGCGGGCAGCATTTTCTTCAGTTCATGATAGTTAGTTGAAATGAAATGAAATGTAGTGGAGTAAAAAGTATGATTTTATACTCAGAAATGTAGTAAAGTAAAAATTTCTCCCAATTAAAATTCTCTGATAAAGCACAAATGCTTGAAAAATCTACTCAAGTGCAGTAACTAAACATAATCCATTTCATTCCTCAGACTCATTCATCAGCCCAGCGGCCGCTCTTACCATGAAGAGTTCAACCCTCCCAAAGAGCCAATGAAGGATGATGTGAGAAACAAAAACCATCTTATTCTAATTAACAAGACAGCTATGAGCATCGTTGTAGAGGTTTGGTCTGATCCATATGTCCACAGGTGACCGGGGAGCCTCTTATTCGCCGTAGTGATGACAACGAGACCACTCTGCGCTCCCGACTAGAGTCCTATCACAAGCAGACGGCCCCTCTAGTGCAGTACTACAGTGCCCGCGGCCTCCACGCTGCTGTTGATGCTTCTCAGTCCCCCGACCTCGTCTTTGCCTCCATCCTTGCTGCCTTCTCTGCTGCTACCTGTAAAGATCTTGTTTATTTTGTCTGAATCATCTCTACATCCACTCTTTCCTTGTATGCATTATAAACCCTATTTGATTCCTTTTATGTTTTGTGTTTGTCTTCGTGAGTTTGTCTTTAGACATGGTTTTGATTCATCTGCTGCCTATTGTACAATGGGTAACGGAGCTCTTTTTACAAAAAAGCCTATGAAATATTAAACGCTGAATGTAGAACTCAAGCTAATTATAATGTCTTAAGATCTCAGTTTTTGGTTATATATTTGGTTATAAGCATCAATATAATGAAAGCACTTTTTTTTTATTTTTTTTTAACTCTAACCAGATACCTGTAAAAAGGTATGGTTATGTCATTTGCACTATTTACACTATTTATAATTCTTAAGACGATCTGGTAGATCTTGTAGTAATGCATGATATCCAGTAGAGGTCATGTGAATGCTTGGTTTAATTGCTGAATGGAAGAAGCTACTTTATTAATTGCTTTATTAGCTCATATTTATTAATTCATGTTTTGAGTTGAGTCATTAATTTACTTGTGGGCTTTTTTTTTTTCTTTTTTTCTGCAGCTGTATGAAATCCAGTTTCTCCCATCCAGGTTGATCCAGATGTGAAAATAATGGATGGGGGGAAAGGGTGGAGCTAGAAGTGACTCAGATGTTTATTTTGATCATTCCATGTAGTGAATGTGTTTTGTAATGAACACAGATTTAACTGAAGCCCAGTTGATTACTTCCAATAAACATGGGGGACTATTTTCTACTACCTTACATGAAGAGGTTGATTCTTTGTGTTTCTGCATTACTGCCCCAGTGCCCAGATTTTACATCCACTTCTCAGTTTGATGTTACACTGAAGACACTTTCACAAGTTTGTGACACAGAAGTACAATGATAATCGGGGAAAAAAGGGAAGTGACTTCTTAGTACATCAGCCGACCAGTGTATAACGTGCATTACAGGGTTCCCCTGGTCATAGACAACCTAGACATATCAGGAAATTTTGAAATTGTTTTTTTTTCCAAATCTAGAAAAGTCAAGGAAATTCCGATAAACATTTTTCTAGTCAAGCTCTGATTTAAAAATGTTTAATAAATTTTTCTAGATAGTGCTTTTAAGCAGTTTGTGTGTGTGATAATTGTTCATTTGAATAATTTTAATTGAAATATTCTGAATCAAAAACCATCAACGTTTTTAAAAATGTTTATAATATAATCACAGACAGCTGGTGATAGAAAAAGTCAGAAAAACTTTTGGTTTAAAGTGTAGGAACAAACACTAAAATTAAAACGATTTCAGTAATATACATTTTTATATAAAGATCAGTGGTTCTAAACCTTTTTGACTCGTAAGCTCCCCTTTGTCCAAGAAAATATTTAAAGCCCTTCCTCTAAGTTAATACGTTTCTATGGTTATAATAATATTGGCCCCCAGTCCCCTGGTTGAGAACCAGTGTTTTACATGACCTTAAATTATTTTCCGTGTTTGAGACTGAACCGTAGTAATACTAATACAAAAAATGTTTTGAATATACATTCGAAGGACTTATCTTATTAAACAATCAAAACTCTGTTCCTGGCAATGACTGAGACGCGCGTTCATTTCGGTTTCGAGGTGATGTCAGTGGGCGGGGCTTCCGTCTCGAACCGGGTGACGTCACCGCGTCACGCAGGGGCTTTCCTCGGTGACGTGAATGGAAAAGAGAATCAAGCTGCGGACATAATCTGAGCAACATCGCGTACAGGGCAGGGAAAAAGGGCTGACAACTTCCCCTCGGACTGATTCTCGGGGAATGTAGTAGCGGATGCCTCTAGGGTGAGATTTGTCAGATTTACAGGACAGTTGGTTGAATGTACATGGTGTATAATAGCACCGAGGCTCACCGCGTCCCGCCCTGTTCTGCCTCACTGGCTCTCAGTGCTATCAGATCCATCTGTACGGTAAGTGCCCAACAGATCTGTCGCCATGGTTACGCTTTAGTCTTATAACGATCTGTGATTTTAAAATACAATAGTGTTATCAAAGTGTTGTGATATTAGTACACATCCCAGTTAGTTGACAGGCCACCTGGACCTAATCAACATTGGTTTATTTTACTGTAGACCGTTCTTTAAGCGCAGTAACGTTCGCAAATAAACTAGATATTTTGTACACACTGCTGATTTAGTAATGTTTCAGTAGTCACGCTTAAACTAGGCAAGACACAGTTTAGGGACAGTTTAGTGTATGTGTGTGTGTGTGTGTGTAACGTTACGGATAATATTTATGTACATGTGTTTCAGCAGTTACTCATCCATTTATATAAATGAGCTATTTTGTACATTGCTAATTTAGTTATGTTTTAGTAGTTAAGCTTATATTTAAATGGGGACAAAATTTAGTATAGATGTTTCAGAAGTTAAGCTTGAATTAGGCAGGGGACAAAAAGCTAATATTTACATTTATTTTTAATTCCCTCAGCAGCTTTAAATTTAGACATGTGGACATCTCGTCACCTCTTTCATGTGTACATAACATGTCTGTTTTTGTGAATTGAGATTCTTGTCCTTCCTGGACTGCTTTGTTTGGCCTGTCTTTGTGGTGTTGCTTCCTTAATAACACCTTTCTAAATATAGTGTGTGTCCTGGTTCATCATGAAATTTACAGTATTTCATGAATTCTTTGTAACTGTGTATGTTTTAGAAGTTTTGGCAACTCTTCTAGAGTAAGTAAGGAATGCACAGAATGACTTTGGTTTCATTTCTTCTTTTGTGTCAGCAAGCATATGGTTAGATCCAGTCTTTCTTGTCTTGTGTGTGTTTTTTTTTTTTTTTTTTTTTGGGCTATCCAATTTACCGTAAACCAGCATGTGACTGTTAAGAACTGGTAAAATCGAGTTCTTTGGTTTCACAGGAACCCCTGGCTGTTTTTCTTTTGTACCAGCATCATTCACAATAGTAGGTGAGGGTGAATGTGTTATACTGGTGTTAGTCATGTTTTGTCTTGAAGATTGTTAGTCAGTCTTTGTACAGAGCGTGAGACGTGATATGAGATTTTGACTTCTGTGAGGATACAATAAAGGATGAGGTTAGCTGGAGAACAAACAGCCTGGTTCTTAGCAAGAATGGGACATGGTGGATCGACACAACCACCTGCTCTGCACAGACATTCACACAGACTCACAGCTTAAAGAGATTTCTTTAAGTATCACAACTCATCTAATGGGTTAGTTAGACCGTCTGCCAGTACTTCCTGCCCTCCCCGTCACAATAGAGAGGTTAAACTGCGTACGTGTGCTCAGAATACTGACAGATCTGTCTAACTAAATCTTCTGTGTATGGATTACTTTACCCCACACCACAAAGATCTGTCATAATTACGTTACATTACAATCTTTTCATTCTAAAACCAGTGTTATTGCAGTATTATTTATATACTATTATAGTATTTATTAATATTTTGAATTAGCCTTTTTACATTTTCAGTTGTAGTTTTAGTAATTTTAGTGTTTTTGATGTTATTTTTATTTAGTTTTTGTTTTTAATTGTATTTTAGTTTAGTAATTTTAGTGTTTCAACTTAAATGTATTTATTTCAGTTAGTCTCCAACATTTTTCAATGTTCATCTTTTTAAGAGTGAGTTTTTCATATAATTTAAGCTTTTTCAGCTAACAAATATGTTTTTTTTAATAGTTTTATACTTCGTTATTAATCATAGCACTGTTCTAAACCTGCATGAGTTTCCTTCTTCTGTGGGACAGAAAAGGAGATATTTTGAAGAATGTGCTGGTCACTATTTTTAATTTAGTGATATCCCATTTGTGAATCCTTTTTTTTTTTTTTTTTTTGAGATTCTTGATTATCAGGGTTAAGTCTGGTTCTTACACAAACCTGTCATATGTTTTCAGAAGACTAGAAATACAGCTTACAAGCCATTTGAACTACTTTTAAAATAATTTTGAGAAAATCAAATATGTTTGGAACATGAGGATGAGTAAAGAATAACAAGTTAGTTTTTGTGGGTAAAGCTACTGCTATTAATGGAAATCAACAACGCTCTGAACCTACTTTGTGTAATATGATAAAGATGCAGACGGAAAACAAGACAGCAGGACACATGCAGGCTTTGCTAAGAACAATAAGCCTCAGTGGAGCTTCAGATGTGACTCAAATGGTTATGTAATGGCTAGAGATCCAGTAGTCCACCTGTACACCAACTTGTCCATGTGACTGGTCTGAGTGTGTGTCCATGTGTGTGTGAGATGGAGACAGATTGAGCCGTGGTCTAGGGCTGTAGGATGATATGAAAGTGCTGAGATGCGGTTTCAGGGTCTGTCGCGGGCAGAAGTGCTGAGGCAGTGTCAGTCTCGCTCTGTCTTATCTCTAACGGTAATGAGTTTGTCTAGATGGGTTGTGCAGTAAAGCGCTGGCGGGAGGCCAAACTATGCACAATTATTTTCTGTTTTTTTTTTCTTTCAATGCTCTGTCGATTGTTTAATTATATTTAGCTTATTATTCTGTGTTTGTGTGAATTGTGTTGTGTCCTCATTCCCTGCTGTTTTCTCATAATAGCCCAAGAGTTTGCAAACCTATGCTGATTTGTAACCTTCATGGTTCATTTGTGGTTTCTGTTAATAATTCATCTTCAGAATGCCTCTGTCATGTTGATAAATTGTCTGGAAAAAACATAATTCATTCTGAAACCAAACTTTACAGTAAGAAATTATGAAACTAATATTCCTGTTACTTATAAGGGATCTCACTTACAGTAAGTGTCTGTAGTAAGGATCTGCTTTCATTAGGACTTCATCAGAAGTTGTTTCCCGTTTCCAATATGAAAACCTATAGCCAATATGGAAAAAAATGAAAAAGAATAAAATAAATAAAATAAAACAAAAATAAATAATTCACATTTCCCAATATTACATGCTAAATACCACAAATAAGTTATTATTAAGGGTCTACAATTGTAATAACAAAGTAATAAACCCAGTATATATATTAAATATAACTTATTTTGTCAATACAAATTATATAATTTAATAAGCAATTTGATTATTAGTATTACATTTAATATTACAATTGATTATGACTATTAGTGATTATTATTTAATATTAAATATTTATATTTTATATTATATATCATTTTTAGTGCTGTCAAACGATTAATCACGATTAATCGCATCCTAAATAAAATGTTTTGTTTACGTAATGTATGAGTGCGTACTGTGTATATTTATTATGTATATATAAATACAAACACATGCATGTATTTGTTTAAGAAAAATATGTTATGTTTATATATTAAATCTATTTATATATAACATAAATTATAATAAAAATATATAAATGTATATACATGTAAATATTTTGTAAATATACATAATAAATAAACACAGTAAACATACATACATTATGTAAACAAAAACTTTTATTTTGGATGCGATTAATTGTTTGACAGCACTAATAATTTTATATTATAATATCTTGTTTATGCTCTTTTGTAAATAAAAACATGTGAGAACATGTTCCTCAGACCTACGAACCACAAAACAAACTAAAAAAATGCTTTCTCCATGATCGACATCTCTTTGATGTTGTCTTTCTTGTGTGTTTTATACTTTGCATCTAGTTACAAACTCTGACTGTAGTGATAAAACTTAAACCAAACTTGCGGAAACAGGGATCCATCCTTCATCAAACAAGGCCAGGGAGCTTATGCTGTGGATTGTTCCAACTGTTTTCAAAGTTTTTAAAGAAACTCTTTCCCAAATGGAAAAAGCAGGCTGCTAATTTCCAGCTGCAGCAGTGTAAGCAGAAAACAGCTTCTTGTGAATCGACATGTCATTCACAGCTGATAAATAATAGATAACTTCTGCTGTACAACAAATGCAGCCACGCCCATTACACACACACACACACACAAACACACACACACACACACATACATACATACATACAGTGGGTTCTGCTTTGTAAACTTGCACTCTGGTGCCGAGATGTGACACAGATTTGCCAGAAACAGCTTTTGTTGTGCACCCGCTAGCATCCCTCTCACACACTAAACCTCAGAGAGCACAGATGGTAATTATGTGTCAGCGGTTGCATTAGCAGAGGCTGCTTTAGTGGAATGGAGGGCTATTACCATCTCAGCCCTAAATAATATATATAGATGAGAGACTCTTTTTCATTTAACCTGCTATGATTCAACACCACCTTTTCAATCTGCCTGTTTAGAATAGGCAGATTGGCTGAGATCGTATGGAATTTTCCTGTTTCTGTCAACTAGACTCTTGCATTTGTAATGCGTCTACTATGTGTGCCTCTCGGTCACGTACAGTATAGAGCACGTAGTGCTTGATGATTGTTGCGTCCTCTTGTCATAATGGGTCAAGACATCAGGACAGTGGCTGTGAGCAATGCGAAAGCACTCTGTGGAAAAGTGGGTCATACTGACTGCTGTCACTGCGTACCTTGCAGATCCATGAACAGCAGCAGAAAACAGGCTGCTTTAGTTTACTGTGCTTTATGCTGTTACGCTCTTGGTCAATACAGTGCTAACTAGCCATTTATGATGGAAAAAAAAAGCAGTAATGTTTTTTAAACATGTACTATGTTAATACTGTTTTGGGAAATACTATATCATAGTAATACCATGTTTTTTTTTTGTTTTTTTTAAATCTATCATAAGCGCCATCGCATATGAATATGCTAATACTATCATTGTTCATTATTATAGGTGCATTCATGATTATCATAATTACGAGATTCCGTCCTTCTGTCCTCGTCGAATTTGTAATTACAACTTGCACTGAATTTTCTGAAAGCTCCGACTTGAACCACCTGACATTACATCATACAGAAACACTCAAGATGGCTGTGGCTTCAAATGTAGTGAAGTAGATAATGATTTCATTATATTTCTGTTTTAATAATGCAAGATTATTCTAAAAATAAATGAAAGCCTTACAATATACATGTATAGTTGGATAACTAATGTCTAATGTCCTGCTAAATAAGCTAAATAAACTAAGGCATGTACATAATTGTTACTGTTACTTGTGGTTTTGATGAGTTGTTGTCTAGGAATTACAGTAATTACAATGCAACATGGGGTCTGTGGTATAGACATAATGTTGCTTACTTGTCTATTAAATTATGCGAAAATTAATTAAAAAATTCACCCATAAAGTGACTTGAATACACCTTTTTTTTATCAAGTCAGGTTCATTCATACATACAACTATCCTGATATCATAATGAAGACAAAAGAATGAAGTTCTTGAAAAGTAAACTAGCACTCTAGCACTCTCTATTCTAATTCTATTCTTTAAAAAAAAAACATGCCGCTTTTAGACTTGCACTCTATTCATTTACTAACTGCTTGTTTTCTTAAAAAAAAAACTAACACTAGATTATCTATTCTTTTTGTATTCTATCTATTTCTTTTCTTTTTATTTATTATACAATTAACAAAAGCAAAAAAGGCCTCTAACACTAGCTTGCTCTATTCTTTTTCTATTCTGTTTTCTTTTTATTTATTAAAAAACACTTGCTACGTGTACTACGTTAAGCTAACTGAGACTTGTTATAGCACTTGCATGTTGTTGCTCTTTTGTTGATTTTGATTGTTTCCATTGTCCTCATGTGTAAGTCGCTTTGGATAAAAGCGTCTGCTAAATGACTAAATGTAAATGTAAACCATCCCATTTTATTATTATTATTTTATACATATATATATGTTCAAACAAACAAAAAAAAAACTACTTCACTGAATAATAAATAGTTGGCATAAACGTATGTTTTTTTTTTTTTAATTCCTCCTTTATCATTGATACACTTAATTGTCATTGACCCATTAACAAACTTAACAATTTACTATGTTTTCATAACACTAATAAAACAAATAATATATATAAGTGGACTGTCAGCTTAACACTAGTGGTCTCTTTCCCTTTCCCCTTGCACGAGTAAACAGATTTGTGCTACACAGGCATTAGTCCAAGGGTCATCAGAGCAGAAAACCAGGCCACATCAGTCTTAGATGAGTTTGTGTAGCTGTAGTATGTGTTTTTATTGAGTATGAATAACCTATGTACCAGAGAGATTGACAGATTATGCTGGCCTACAAAACCATTTCCTCAGCTTCAGTATGGCATTTGCGTACCGTATTGATGTTGCTCTCAGATAAAAATAAATGAATAAAGTCCAGTAGAGGCATGCACTCATGCGTTATGTGATGTATGGTGTTAATATCTGCCGGGTGTGTATATGTGTTCATAAGGGCCAGAGTCACTGTGAGGGTCCTTGTTTGCTGTGTTCATAGTGGGAATCTCCATGGCAACTGCACTAGCAGCGCAGTGTGAAGTGGAGAGGGAGCGCTCGAGTGTGTGAGAGAGTGTGGATGAGAGGGTGTCATCAACAGTGAGACACAAAGAAAATGAGAGAAGTAAAATCTAAGGACAGAAAATGTGATAAGAGAAATCAATTTTTAACAGGTTAAAGTTACAGAATCAATTACTTCTCGTTTTTAAACGGCTGGTAAGTGGTTTATGTCTGGCAGTCACTTCGTGAGTCGGGTGCAACGAAGAGTTAACTGTGAAATGAAAAGAGATTGAGAATAAAAGAGGGGAGGAGTGTGTGTACGTGAGCGTGTACTGAGCATGCTCCTCCTGCAGGCTGTCTGTACGCTGTGCTAACTTCCTGTGCTATTTCTCTTTCTTAACAGACCGGGCGATTCAGAAGAAGAGAACAGCAAACTGGAGCACACGCATCTCGGCTCTGCGAGCAAGAGAATTTAACGGAGCCAAAAGAGGACGAGCCCTCAGACAGGATTGTGTTATCTTGAGCCAGATTCATTTTTTACTAACAACTTGAACTTCCTAGTTGTCTTTAAACGCCTCATTTTTAATTGACAGTATCTGTCAGTTTTGTAGTTCGTAACACATTTGGGGTGCAACAGTTTTCTTTGTTTCCTTTTCTTTTTCTGTTTACGAGAAGATTGTTGGAGTGAAAGGACTTTTTTCCCCCATCCTTTTCCTTTTTGGCTCAATTAGCCTAGTCTAGTTATCTTTCCGTTTATTGTTTAAACAAGAATCCTTGTTGTAGTTATGACTTCATAAATGGAATGTTCCTAACAGGTAAACTAACTGGAATTTGTTAAGACCTTGACAAACATTCTTTTGTGTATCTGGAGTGTCTGTGTCCTTGAGGTTTGGAGCTTTGTTGAAATCATTCCGTGGAAGGAACTGAGACGCTTCACACAAACTCCTCTAACCCAACCTCGCTGACCTCTCGTAAGGACTCAAGTGGGAGAACATTACACGATAGTACTTGAGAAATGGGATCCGAAAAGGACTCTGAATCACCCCACTCCTCTGTTAGTGGCATTCCCAATCCGAAATGCCGAGGGCCGGGCAAGAAGCAAGGCAGGATCTCTTTTCATAGTCTCTTCCATGGCAAACGCGGATCCAAGGGGAACAAGGCTAATGTAGGAACTCCTCTTGTGCAACAGCTGCACCAACAGCAACAGCTCCAGCAACAGCAGCTTCTCCAGCCCCCCACGCCCACTAATGTTTCATCAGACCTCTCAACGGCAGACCCGGCTGAACCGTTGTCCGCTAGCCAGGCCTCTCTGGGAGGTCAAGAACTCCTAGAGTGTCCCCTGTGCCTGGTGCGGCAACCTGCGGAGCAGCTTCCTGAGCTCCAGGGATGCAGCCATCGGTCTTGCCTGTGCTGTCTACGCCAGTACTTGCGTATCGAGATCACAGAGAGCCGAGTGCAGCTCAGCTGTCCGGAGTGCGCCGAACGACTTGTCCCAAGGCAGGTGGCCCTCATCCTGGATGATCCCAACCTGATGGAGAAGTATGAAGAGTTCCTGCTGCGCCGCTGCCTGGCATCGGACCCTGATTGCCGTTGGTGTCCAGCTCCGGACTGTGGGTAAGACTGGTTTGGATGTTAGGGATTTATAAAATATACACAATAACCTGCTTGTATTGAATTGTAAATGTTGCTTTATATATACGCTACATGGCCAAAGGTTCGGGACCTTCTAATTAATGAGTTTGGCAAGACTACTAAATTCCAGTGTGAAGATGTGTCACTACAACATACAGTGACGTTATAGGGAATTGTGGGATGTGGCAACAGTTTGGGAAGGAACTTCTGTTCCAGTATTAAACTCCCCTGTGCATATAATGAGGTCATTATACAAATGATTTACTGAGTAAATGATGTGGAAGAACTTGACTAGCCTAAAGCCCAGATCTGAACCCCAGTGATATTTTTTTTTAAACAAACCAGCAATTAAAGGACCTTGATCATATTCAAAATGTCTGTGTTTATGACATTGCGATGCAGAAAGAGGTCTGTAAATAACATTCCCTCATATCACAAGTCTCATTTCCTATTTTCTCTGCCACATAATATTAGATATGACTGCTGACCTATTCTCTTCCTGAAATCTGAGGTGACCTCACTATGAATCTTCCCTTTACTTTTAACATTTAGGTGTTATACTGTTTTGTAATCAGTGGAGGACATGGTCATAGGTGAAATAGATGCCTATAAATGCCTACAGCTGTCTCACTCCATTTCTCTCATTTCAATGTTTTGGTTTCAGTGAAATCACAAAATGAAATGCAACCTAATCTGCTACGAAAATTGATAAGCATCTAGTGATAATCAGAAGGTATTATAAATAGTGATGCATCAGAAATTCACCAACCAAAAATTTAGGCCAAAACTGTGAAAAAATACATTTACATGACCAAAATAGTTTTGGAGGGCCAAAATCATTGACAGAAACTCCTAAATGAGATCCAGCAGTGTGGACACACTTCACTGTAACAAAGAATGAAGAACTTTACTATGGCTGGTTTAATGTATCCCCTGAGAACACGATACCTTGAACAGCATCCTGAGGTCAGTTTCCCAATTACGCAGTTTAATTACTGAAACCTTATTTTCGGTTTCAGTTTTTGGCTAAGTGAAAACTTGAATTTTAGTTCTTCAAATTTGTACACTCTGGCACTGAAAGCAAGAGACACTTGTTTTGAGACTGGACTGTGCCCTTCTTAAGACTGAAATCCTAGAATCGCCCCAGACGTAAGCGTCCATCAGCCAATGAGAATTTCAGAGTCAGCTCCAGCTTTCGGAAAACCAATTTGCTGTATTCCCTCTTGATTTCAGCCTAACACAGCTCTTCCCACACCCTCAACACAGAGCTTACGCATTCATATCCGTCAAACACTCTCTACTGTGTAGGCATCCTAAAATTGCCCAAGCGTTGGTTGAGAGATTTCTAGTTTCTCGCCCAACATGCTCTCGTATCTGAATGGGAGCAAATCCAGCAATGTTCCAAAATCTATCTGAAAACCGTCCCAAGAGACTAGAAGCTGTTAGGACTAACCAGCTCTTTATTAAAGCCAACAGTTTCGAAACTAAAATCTCAACAAGGGCGTGGTATTTGGGCGTCCACAAACCAAATAGTGTATTAAATGCATGTATTTCAGATCTTTGTCAGATTCAATAGAAGTAAGTGGACGTATTTAACAGTTTCTGTTTGTTCTGTGTGCTTCGACAAGTGTAGGAGGCATTTGGACAGTTATAAGGAAAACTTGCGTTTGTGTGGGAAGCCTAGTTTAGCTGATGTGTCATTCTGAGAGAGTGTGATTTACTTCAGAGGCCTTTTACAACCTGTCCCAGGTTTGTCAATCATAATGATGCTCCAGTGACCTACATTTAAGAGACATGATTTTGTCTGCTTCTCTGCTTGTTTGAGTCATCAGGTCCACGACTGATGATAAGGGGTTTTCAGATGGACTGGGAGTTTTTCAAAAAAGGCCTTTCGAGATCACACTATTGGCTAGTTGGTTAGTTAGTTGCATCATATGAGGTTATTAAATGAAAGTTTGACATTTTTTGCTGTAGGACACATTGAGGTTCACCCAAATGGTTCATTTGCCTATTTGTAGACTAACTAGAAATCTCCCAGCTTAGATGTTAAAAACACTTTTGATCTCAGAACCACAGAAACAAACCCTGACGGAAAAGCTTCCCCAGTATATTTTGCGTATCGGTTCCAGTCCATGGTGCTGCTTATTACCCATCAGCCCGCCAACCAGCTTCGCTTCAGCTTGATTGAAAGTCCAGAGCTGCCAATGGGAGACAGGAACAGCTTGTTTCTCTCTCCCTTAGTGATAAGTTGCTGTGGCAACTGAGATGCAGCACAGAGGTAGAGTTGCTATGGGTAACTGAGACTGGTATTTGATTAAGACAATCATTGGCTACTCACTTGACCGTGTGTGCATGCCACGGTGTCTTTGTGAGCTTCAAGTTAGAGTGTTGATTTCATTGTTTTCAATCCTAGTGAGCACTGAGTGTTCTGGGATACCATAATCATGTGTAATGATGTCGGTTTCAGCTTGACTCTACATGTAGGGTGTGTGTGCAAGGACGTGCAGGAAATTGGAAGCTCTTTGTATAGGACATTAGACTTCTCCATTGCAACTGAGCCGATTAATGAGGTGTCGGCTGGAGGAGGAATGTTTTCTTCAGAACCTGCTTTAACTTCGGCCAACAGGTCAAAACATGCGCTTAAAATTAAAGAGATTGTTTTTGTCACGCATAAGCTAATGTTAGACAGGGAAGTTGGGTAGGTTTTATGTTGATTCGAATGGAGAAATCAGCTTTTTCTCTCACTGGAAAAACCCACCTACCCAGTTGATCTACTGCCAGTGTTTATTCAGCCATAAAATCATTAAAATTATTCAATGTAAAGTTTTTTTTTTTTTTTTTTTTTTTTAAGATTTAAAAATATGTTTGTCAATAATTATTGTGCTTATTGTTCTGAGACCTGACGTAGAGTTTGGCAGCCAATAAAATTTCTTAGGAAAGTAATAAAATGCTACTGGAATACTAGGAAACTCTCACGACAGGATCATACTGACTGCAAATCTTTCTTCTCATTTTCCATAATCTAGTAGTGTCTTTACCTGCTAATGTTTTCCTTGACCTTAAAAGGAATTTGACATTACAAAGAATCTGAGTAGGGAACACACTGATATCCTGGTGTATGTTATTATTTTGGGGGCCATTTATGTAATTTCAGTCTACATTAATCTGGATATATTTGAAAACTGTGTTTTCGTTTCAAACCAGCCTCTGTCCACATTAGCTTTTTCCAAAAGTTTCTCAACCACACTGAAACGTCGGAAAACGTTAAATTCACCTTGCTGCGCATGTGTAAAATTCTCATAAAAGATTATACAGACGGGACATACATAAGTTTTCATGCAGTTCTTCTGACAGGATTTTATTTTACGAAAATATCTCATTGTTCACTGACATGTCCGGTTCGCGCCATTATATGTTTGATCTAAAACGCAACTGCCCTCATGTTTTGCCGCAGGACAGCAATTCTGAGTAAATTTTCTGTCATCTTTGCAGGACTGTAATATGAAGAGTGTATAAAGTAATATATTTTTAGCAACAGTGCGAAAGTGAACAGTACATAACAGGCACAATACACAGATATCAATTGGTACAATATGTGTCACATGATTAAAAATGTCAGTCGTTTTCAAAAGCCTCTGTTTTCACAGTCCATACTACAATGCGAAAATGGCGTTTTCAAATTTATCCACATTGGAGAGCGTTTTCAAAAAGCTCTGTTTTACTTGACAAAATGGGGTGTGCTGCGTTTTCGAAAGTCTCTGTTTTCGAGGGTTGAAAACGCCAGGGTAGTGAAACGTATTAGTGTGGACAAGGCCTTAATAAATGTTATCTGTGGGCATGATCATGAGTATGTCCTTAGAGATGATGTAATTAAAAAACAAGTCTAAAATGCCTGAGATATTTACATGGTCCACATATTGCTCAGCCACATGATTTTATGACAGTCCTTTTTTGGATGTTTTTTTCTATTTTTAGCACCATAGAAATACCATTGATTGTGAATATGGTAATCATATAGTATCATGGTATTTATCAGAGTACCGTACTATTATCGTCTGATACCATCTTTGTACCATGTACTTCTGTAACAGTAGATTGCATGCTACTAGGTATAATATCTCATATTACCTAAATTATAGATTTTCTAGGAGAGTCTGATGACCTGGTTTGCATTGTTCTCCTGCCAGATTCGCAGTCATCGCCTCTGGATGTGCCAGCTGCCCCAGGCTGGTTTGTCGGAGAGAAGGGTGTGGTGCTGAGTTTTGTTACCACTGCAAGCAAGTTTGGCATCCTAACCAGACCTGTGACTCGGCCCGTCAGCAGAGGGCGCTGTCCTTGAGAACGCACAGTAACCATTCACCCAGCTACACGGGCGAGCAGGGACACAGTAAGTGTTTAACCAGCAGCCAACCACTCTTTTCTGTCCCATAAACAGAGAGAGACTGTAATATCATTTGGGGTTAGGCTCTTTGTACCTGGGCAAGGAGGCAATCACATAGCAACGCCCTAGAAACTAGGTGTGGGCAATATGACCAAAATCTTATATCATGATATGAGTCATTTTATTTCACGGTAACGATTTATATCACAATATACTTGTTGTTGCTTTAAATAAGATCTCAAAATTTTTGATACCATAGAAATTTCATAATTCTTGTCACCAGTGTCAATATCACAAAATACTAGCCTAAATAATTAAAAAAAAAAAAAAACCTCAAGCTTCAAGTAAACTGTCAGCGATTAAATAAGAATAAGACAGTAATCACAAGCAGTAGGACAAAAAACCTACAGTAGAACAAATAAATAAAAAAGGCTACATGCATTGAATAAAGTAATCAAATGTATAAAAACACTGCATATTTTTCACTGTGTAAATTAAATATATATTACTTCTTACTAAAGTTACAAACTTGATTTAGTCAAGTGCAGTGAGAGATTTTCTCTCTTTTGTTGTTTGATTAACAGGAATGGCAGACAGCAGGCATATTAGTCTGCTGTCACTTTAAGAGCTGCCCGGATCCAATATACTGTTAAACGTGTTTTCTTTCTCAGCTGTTTGCTTTCACTTAGGACCTTCTGTGTTTATGAGTATACTTGCAAAGATTTTGACATGTAAACTAGAAAACGCCCAAATCACTGTAGTAAAAACATAGCAATACCCGAGAAACCTCTTAGATCCCACTAGAAACCACCCTGATCACCCAAGCACATAGCAACAAAAAAAAACCACTGGATCACGTTTTGCACATACGAGCGCCATTCACATTTTTATTCAGAAAATGTACAAATCTAGTGCGGGGCAGCAGTATATAACTCCTTCACTGTTTACTCTGTTAAGTACGTATCGCAAAGTGTTTATCACTTCGAAAAAGACTATCACAAATTAGTGGATAAAAATAAACTGTCAAAACTCTAGTGTGCTTTCTGTCTGGTTTATTGTGTTTCAGAGTGCCATCAGCCACTCATATCATTTGATTTGCTGTGTGCTTCCCCCTTGAGCGCTATCATTTTGTGCACTTCAGTGTTCACTGCAGATTATTGAAGTTTCTCTTTCCCTAAAGGACTGTGCTCTCTCCTCCTCCTTCTCAAGTTCGCTCTAGTTTCTCTCCTGAATTCCAGCAGAAGTCTGCTAATGTCTCTTATTCCCCCCTGTCTGGCATTCAGAAAGCGCTTCCTCAGCACACATTGTTTACAGCAGATTCTGTCTGCCTGTACAAATTCTAAATCCCAACCCTCTAATCCCCTCTCAGCTGATGACATCAAGCCTTGCCCCCGATGCGGTGCCTACATCATCAAGATGAACGACGGCAGCTGTAATCACATGACCTGTGCTGTGTGCGGCTGTGAGTTCTGCTGGCTCTGTATGAAGGAGATTTCAGACCTGCACTACCTCAGGTAGCTTCTGCCTCCCATCAGTGGGAATTTCTCAAACTACTTGCTTGAATCGAAAAATAATAATATTCCGTGTCTTCTCAGTCCATCAGGTTGCACGTTCTGGGGAAAGAAGCCATGGAGTCGCAAGAAGAAGATTCTGTGGCAGCTGGGCACTTTGATTGGTGCACCGGTGGGCATCACTCTAATCGCCGGCATCGCAGTTCCTGCTATGGTTATCGGCATTCCCGTTTACATTGGACGCAAGGTGCGGAGTGCCAACATCTCACCTTTCCCTAGAGCGTTACAGTTTAGGTTAATACGGAAACCTTTATCAGCTGCGATCAGGAAGAGAATATCCCTTAAAAAGCCTGGGAATTTCCCTCTAGTCAACCAGCTTAATTGCTTTTGATATTGAACATGACTTCCTGGTGTAGGATACAGAGTGGGCATTAAACATTAGGTTATTTCCATGCTACAAAAGACATTTTGTTCTGTTTCAAAGATTTGATTCAGATTTTGAAGCTTTAGGATGCCAATAGAGTAGATCTTTGATTTTAGCAGATAAAAGCACATTTGTGACAGTGCAGTAACACAGCTGCTGTTTGTTACAGATCCACTCGCACTATGAGGGCAAGAAAATGTCCCATCACAGGAGGAATCTCGCTATCACTGGTGGTGTGGCTCTGTCAATCATCACGGCTCCAGTCATCGCTGCTGTCAGCGTGGGTGAGTATTCCTGAAATCATTTACATTCATATTTACATTTATTCGTTTAGTAGATGCTTTTATTCAAAGCGATTTACAAATGAAGAATGCAGCAAAGCAATTCATTCTTACATGATGGTAATGTTAATGTTTCAGAGGTAAAAACCAGTGATTTCAATAGTAATCCACACAATTGGGAATTTTACGAAAGATTTACACACATAGATTTTGCAAAAATTCAAGTTGGTCATGCAGATTCGCTGCACCTAGAAATCTGGTTGGTCTGAATGTGACTTCTGTTCCAGCTGGACTTCATATATCGCTACACTAATAACCATAGACAGTGCACCTTTTTTGTTTGCAAAATTTTGGATGTTTTACTACAATGGAATGTATATAGAAAATAGTTATTGATCACTTGAAGACATTTTTGCTTCGGATTTGTGACTTTTTTTTTCTTAATCATGTTGTTTTAGATATGTTTCTCTCTTCTGTTTAACACAAAAAGTGAATTTTTAGGGAATATTCTAGCCATCTTCGTGAATCAGACTGACACATTTCTTTGTAGTTCAGCCCATTGTCTCAGTGATTCAGTCACAGCAAATCAGTGAAGTCAGTTTCTGTCTATCACACAAAATTATCATATGGCTTCGGAATGTAGAAAATGGAATATATGCTATATGGACTACTTATATGATTTTATGACACTCTTGGTGTTTTTGCATCCTTTGTGAAGCTTAAGCTTAAGTTCCTTTTCATTATAATAGACTCTATAGACAATTGCTTCTGCATTTAGCCTCAGTGGTGACCGCAACTTCCGGTGCAGTACAATGAATGGAAATAGTGTGAAAAAGAAGCACAAAATTCGATCTTGAGGAAGTGTCACAGCAATATTGGTATGATCCACCTATACAAAAATACAGTCAAATTGTAAAAAATTATAATTTATAATCACTTTATATATATATATATATATATATATATATATATATATATATATATATATATATATATATATATATATAGTGTATATATGTATATATATATATAGTGTATATATGTATATACATATATAGTGTATATATATATATATATGTGTGTGTAAATATATATATATATATATATAGTGTATATATATATGTATATATATATATATATATATATATATATATATATATATATATATATATATATATATACTTATATATTGTGTATATATATGTATAAATGTATGTTTTTTATTTGTAATTTATTCTTGTGATGGCAGAGCTTAATTTTCAACAGGCATTACTCCAGTTTTCAGTGTCACATAATCCGTCAGAAATCAATATGCTAATTTGCTGTTCAATTATTATCAATCATTAAAAGTGATCAAATATTCTTATTATCAGTATTGAAAAATGGAGTTCAAAAGAACAGCATTTATTTGGAAAAGAAATCTTTCTTCAGATTAATTTCAAATGTTACCAACATTGACAATAATAAGAAATATTTCTTGAGAGCCCAATTAAGCATATTTACTCGTTAACTATCCTTTTAACCAGAGATTGACTGTAGCTCCATATCTCTTCCCTACAGGCATTGGCGTCCCCATCATGTTGGCGTATGTTTATGGTGTTGTGCCTATCTCTCTGTGCCGCGGCGGGGGCTGTGGGGTGAGCCGGGGGAAAGGACGAGGTGTTAGGATAGATTTTGATGAGGATGACGGGCCTATTACAGGTAAAAAAAAAAAATAGTTCAAGTCTATCATCAGAAAAAAAAAAACTGCAGTGCTGATTATTGTATTGAACCATCAATCTGACACTTGCTCTCTGTAGTTGCTGATGCATGGCGAGCGCTGAAGTCTCCCAGCTTGGGCGAGAGCAGTTTGGAGGGAGGAGCCAGCGGCCTCAGCACCACCTCTCCCAGCGAGGGTCTGTCCGTTGCCCCAGGGGGTCTGGGAGACACACCCCACTTCAACACACTCGCAGGAGGAGCACTTGGTGCAAGGACAGGAAAATACAGCAGGTATGAGGGCATGTGGGATGTCAGCAGAAGGGCATGCTGGGTTATTCTCTGTACTGTATGGTAAATACACAAGAGCTACACTGTAAATATGGGCAATGTTCTTGTTTTCATGGAAACATGTTTATGTTTCAGGCTGGAGGTGCAGGCAACAGAGCTGGGAAAGGAAGGTGCTGGAAGGGAGACGGGCAGCTTGGGAGCGGCCAGTGACTGTGCCAGCACTAGGGGCATGGCAGGATCAATCACTTCCTCTTACACCTTACCTGACAGGTGTGTGAATCACTTACAGTAAAAGCAACTGTTTGACGAATAAATGCACAATACCGTTCAAAAGGAATCAGTAAGATTGTATAATGTTTTTGAAAAATGGCTCTTATGCTCACCAGGGCTGCATTTAATTTGAGTAAAACAGTAATATTGTGAAATATTATTACAGTTCTAAATAACTTTTATATATATATATATATATATATATATATATATATATATATATATATATATATATATATATTTTTTTTTTTTTTTTTTTTTTTTAAGTTGTACAATTTCTTTGATGGCAAAGCTGAATTTTCAGCATCATTACTCAAGTCTTCAGTGTCACATGATCCTTCAGAAATCATTCTAATATGCTGATTTGCTGCATTACTTTTTATTATCAATGTTGAAAATAGTTGGAAGCAGCCATACATTTCTAATTGACTGTTTTTGAAAGTTCAAAAGAACAGCATTTATTTAAAATAGAAATATTATCAGTGTAATTATAAATTAGAATTTTCAATATTTTTTTTCAAGAGTTTTTTAAAAATAGTTTTATAATTCATCATTATCGGTCAGTATTGGATATTTAATTTTTCATACTAATTTCTCTTATTTTTAGATTTAGATTACCTTTGCTGTCATCTAACGAAATCACACTGTTAACTGTATTTATCAAATCTCAAAATAAATATCCATTTTTTATACTGTACATTATAATGTGATACCTTAATTCACATTTAAAATGACTGATTTTAGTTTTTAGTGTTTTATTTTTAGTTTATTTTGACATATATTAGGACATACATGTTAGATTTATTTAGACATTTAAATATTAGGTTAGACTTTATTTTAAGGTGTCCTTGTTACAGTGTAATTATACATTGAGCAATACTAATGTTAAAGGGTTAGAGTTAGGATTAGGGTTGGTTTAGGGTTAGTTGATGTAATCATGCATAATTTATGGTCATTACTATAGTAAGTACATGTAACGCATAACAAGGACACTGTAGCCTATTACTCGTTTTGGTCGTAACATTATTAGCTAATGTGGATGAGCCAGAATTGTAATATTGGTGCATCCATACAACAAAATATAAAACATATAGCAACCTTGATTTAAAAACTCCTGGAAGTGATGCTTTGTCTCACTTTTCTATGATCTGTTGTGTTTCAGAGAGGGCACTAACCTTGAGATCCAGGTGGACATTGAAACGAAACCGAGCCATCTGTGTCTAACCACTGAAGAGGATCTGTCTCCGCCCACTGCTGCCATGGCTCCTGGCTCGGGGGAGGAGCCTCAGGACTGCAGCTCCCGCAGGAGCGGGGTTATCATGGATTCCCCTCTGGGCCTGTCGCCAGGGATGTCACTCAGGGAGGGTCTCCGAGATGTCACCCTCGCTCAGCCGGAAAGCATCCGCAGCGACCTAGAGATGTCCGACACGCAGTCAGACGACATCGCAGAGCTGACGTCTGACGACTGCGACTCGCCTCGCCCCAAGAGCTGCCACGCCGCGCCCCCGCCGCAGACCACCTGCAGAGCCTTGAACCCCACCGACAGCCTGCACTGTCCCGAAAATGTCATTCTGTACGTGTGAGAGAGACTCTCAGCATTGCACAAAGCCAACCGTTTCTGAGCTTTTGACGCTTTACCTGTTCATTTGCTGCTTTTTATAATTATTAAAACACCGTAATGGCATCCAGACAGCTCATGGAACTGAACTCATCGCTCTGCTCGCTTGTCCCGTCTGGTTATTACAGGCACGGACAGGTCCTCTACCTCTTCAGAAATTCATACTGTTATTCATTGGTTGGTGTTGCAGAAATGCCTTGAGCAAAAAAAGCGCTGAATCGGTACTATCGTGACCAGAAGAATTTCCTTGGAAAACAAACAATCAGACAAATAGTGTGAAATGTCGCCAAGCACATGTATACATGAGAGGCTCTGAGTGGTTTGTATATGGATGACACATTACAGTATTGTTTGTATGTTTGTTTTAGTCCATTTTTTTTTAAATCGACCCAGTAATTGTATGATTTGCCGCATGCTAGTATTGTTTTGGTCGCGCTGGCCCGGTTTGCACAGAAGAAAACACACAGTTAAGATTGAGTAAGGTCAGTGTGATGGGAGACTGATCCGAACTTCACTAGCAGACAGTTTGAATCACTGACTGCCTGCCTTACAGACAGAGCACATGCACTCCGATCCCTTACACTGTCTGTGACTCACTGACAACACTGTTTGTGCCCTCTTGAGCTGAGACGTGAGAGATTGATGTACGTGTGGATGTTTACCAGTGTTGATTTTATTGCTGGGTATTAAAATCATATAGTATCAAGGATGGAACTGCCATTCACATGCATGTCTGTTGTTATTAATATTATTTAATTCTGATTTTTGGCCTATTTTATCTCTTATCTCTAAGCACATGGCTTTTGAATCTTTTTGTTTTGTGCAATTGTAGTTTTTTATGTTAATTTTCCCTCTAGCTGGGTGGATGGAGAGAGATGGGTTGGATGGATGAGCACTCCTGCACTTTATCCCACTATTTATCATTGTTCTACATTGTAGGCTTATATTTATGCACTTCCTTTTTTTCTTTTGGCGCTTCTCTGGGAAACATTTGAATGGTGTAGTCATGATTTGTAATTGTTTTGCATTCTTAACATGCTATGCTTTCTGAATCTCATAATTATACTTGGCTGCAGAAAGAGAATCCTCGGTTTTTATATGTAATGGTGGATTAGCTTGGTCTTGTAATCACAAAAAAAGGATTTGTGGTTGTCACATCTTTTGCATTTTTTTTTTTTTTTTGGTTGCGTGAAGATGCTTTCATATTTTCAGGTTTATGAGCGGATTGTAAAAACTATTTGATGAATTTGAACTTTAAACTGGTTATGGTGAAATGAGTGTTAACTAAATTCAGTTACATAAGCAATATGCTGAAAAGAAGGTGTGTTAAATCTGGCATTGTTTTGTACATCCCCACAAAGAAAACTGCACTGGCTGTGAGTGTTTGAATCAACATGAAAATAAACATTTCCTCCTTTGTGGCAAGTTTGACTTATTTATTCAGCTCTTTTATATGCTGATGGGTTTCTATAGAAGTCTATAATATATAAATACACACTATATTAACATTACTGCATTGGGTACTACATTAAAGTTCAAGCTTAAAACACAAAATACAACACTAAGAAGACCCTCAGGTTCAGTAAACGCTGAAAGAATGGTTATAAAATGCATCAGAAAAAAACAAAATATTACTAAAATCAAAGTTATATGCACCTAAGGTATATTGTTATTGTGAAAACCTTACAACAAACTGAAAATAAAACGATTAAAATAATTTCTTGTTGACTGGAATAAAAATATTACATCAAAAACTTGAAAATACAATAAGAAATGTGTCATGGCAGAAAGTTTAAGTTGAAGCACTAAAACTTAAATCTATCTATCTATATCTATCATAAAAATGACTAAAATATTAAAACTACTATAGGCTAACTAACTACTAAAAATAACTGAAATTAAAATGAAAACTAAAATACAAACCTAAAAGCTAACCCAACGAATAGCATATGAATTTTATTTATTATTATATAAATATTACAAAAATTACACAGGTTCTGGCTACAGTTCAAAATCCAAAAATGTGCCAATAGTGCCCCCTACCGTGAGTGCGCGACATCGACGTCAAAATGTTTGCAGCAGTGGCGCAAAACAAGACTGCTTTACGGCAGCTGAGAGGTCGTGCGTGAACTGTGGGCCTGAGGAAGGTTAAAGTGACTCTGAGTCGAACGGTCAGTGTTTGTATTTACAGTTTGAGAGCCTTTGTATCATTCGTGTACCATTTATAAATGTACCAGCACGAATGTAAACCTTTCGTTGTAATTTACATGCATTAGGTTAGAATAAATGCATTGTGGTGTATCGTGATTAGGCCTGTTGTTAGGCTAACGTATCCAGTTAAGTGTTAGCCAGCAGCAGGAGTACGATTATCAGCACAACTTGTGTTATTCTGCAATGATAATATACAACAAGCAAGTCAATGTTGCAAACTTTAAACGTTAGTAACTAACCTGACAGATCGCTTGTTTTTTTTTTGTTTTTGTTTTTTTTTATTAGTTACCGCCTGCTAATGAATATCCTACTAATCAGGTACATTTTTTAGATGTATTTTTATTATTGTATTTCTGTCTTGGTCTTAAAATTGCTCTTAATTCGCCCTTCCACAAATTAAGGCCTTAAAAGTTCGTAAATTGGAGCAGAATGTTCTAAATTAAAAATGTAGATATGGTATTAAATGTTACATGTACTGAAAAAAAACTTGTTTCACAATACAAATGTTTAAAGTTTCTTAAATCAAGATATATTTATTTGAAATGAAAAATAAAAGTAGTAATTATTATTATTATTATTATTATTATTATTATTGTTATTATTATTATTATTCTGAGAAACTGACCAAGTGATTTTATATTTAAAGTTAAAAAAAAAAACATATCTGTCAGCCGGTGTAAAAACTTTTCAGATTTTTCTCAGCCCATTGGAGGATGTTTGTTCTCGTTTTAATCATAAACTCAATACATTTTCTCATCAATTTCTCAGAAGACTTCTTGTGTCATTAATCTTGATTTAAGTAACTAAGGGAAAAACTAAATGTTTAAAAACACAGAGGAAAAACATCATGTTTTTGCATGTCCAAGTTTATAGTTATTTCCATATTTGAGTTGTTGGGAACAAGTATTCTGTGTGTGCACGTGAAATTAATTAATGGAGGCTTGTTTTTTAGTTTTTAACCATTTGTTGTTAATACATTTTGAGAACATTGACATACTGTGTTCCCTTCAACTTATTGTTTAAATATTATTTACTTGGTCTTGAAAACATCTTTAAAAAGTTTTAAATTTACCTTCATAAAACCATATGGCTATAATATATGGAATAATGATTTAGGCATGTCTGCCGTCAACAATAAACATATCAACATGTCACATGTCAATAATATTCAGTAGTTGCATATGACCACTTTACTTTATATGCTTTATTTAAAGTTCAAGCAATTTATAAACCTTGAGATGTAATTTAATATAAAAATGAATAACTGTTTTGTTCAGTGTTCTTAAGTTTGATTGCATTTGTTTTACATGAAATACTTCTTTTCAGTTCCAAGAATCATGCCGTTCGTTGACCTCCAGTCAAGGCTGGGTATTAATCTGGACCAGTGGCTGTTGGTTCAGAGCGGGGAACAGCCACAGAAGCGGGGTGCTCGCTGCCATGCCTTTGAGAAGGAGTGGATAGAGTGTGCCCACGGCATCGGCCAGACCCGGGCCAAAAAAGAATGCAAACTAGAGCTGGAAGACTTCTATGAGTGCATGCACCGCCGAAAGACTGTAAGCACGTTCGGAAATATTCAAGCAATGTATTTGAGGTTCTTTACATTGCTAACACTATTATCACTCCTTACAGCAACAGCGCTTATATGAGGTCCGTAAGCAGAAGGAGAAGATGATTAAAGAGGGAACTTACACACCCCCTCCACACCACACAGGCAATGAGGAGGCCCGGCCCTGAATCCAACCCTATACAATCACTCTCAACACAGTCAAACTGTTGTACAGTTGCTTCCTCACTTATGTATTATAATATTATTGCTGTATCAACATTGTTTAATGTTCGAGAAATAAATATAATGATTCCGTGTAATTGTTATTGTCTGTACACTCACTGTTATTTTGTTTAGTGTAAATATGCAATACGAGTTTTAAAGGGACAATTCATTTTGTCCCTCTGTCATCATTTACTTACCCTCATGTTGTTCATGGCTTTCTTTTTTCTGTGCAACACAAAAGACGACTTTTTTTTTTTTTTTTCAGTCTATAATCACCAAAACATTCTTCAAAAATATAATTGGTAATGTTCTACTCCATTAAATAATTCCATAATTTCATAGGTTAAAAATGATTCGGTTTTAGATATTCATAGTTTTTTTTTTTTTTAAACAACTTCTCTTTCTTGTTGTGACATGGCTGTGTGCTTCTCTAAAAGAGCTACACAAGTTATTACAACCTAATGGATTATAATGCAGTGGTTCTCAGCATTTTTTTACTCAAAAGCACGATATTCAACCCCCCCCCCCCAGCTACAATATTTCTGTTGTCATTATGACAAAGCTGCTTGTTTTCAGACATTTTTCTTTCTTTTTATTTAAAAAATGGGAATATTGATTTATTATATTAACCATAATTTGTTTTGTGATTCCAGAAATTTGCAGAACAATATGTTCTTCAGTAAGAACAATTATTTTGGAGGGGAAAGAGAAATATGATAAATAATAGAAATAAGAATTTTATTTTATTTTTTTGGTGTTTTTCAACATTTTAATTTAGATTATAGTTTATATATATATATATATAGTAATGATTTATTAATTTAAAAAACTTGAATTCGTTTAAGCTTGAATTTATCCTTCAGGTAGCATGAGACCATCTGATTATTTGTAACATTTGGTACAGTACATTCAATCTGGTGTTGAACTGAATGCAACTGTCTTTAAGTGGTTTGGCTAAGCTTCCCATGGGACAGCTTCCAGCTGAAAGCTTAATATGAATACATCAATCCATTTGACATCCCAGTCACATTGCCAAGCCAAGATTAGTTATTTGGTATGTTGGTCAGTGGGTGGCAGCAACAAACCACTATTTTTGAGCTTCAGTTAACTTGAACTGTTGATTTAAAACCAATAAATGAAGCATCACACTAGAAATAGGACAACTGGGAAATTACTTTTATACTACTGAGACATTTTTGCAAATAAATGGATAAGTATGGCTCATAGACTGCTTGAATAATTGGATGAACATGGTTTATAAAGTACTAGATATTTCTGTTGAGATGCTAGAACATCTCAAGTGTAAAGTTGAGTGCACAAGTGGAATGAAGACCTGCAGAGCATCACATGGGTTCAGTTTAGCCTGTTTAATGTCAAAAGCTGGCTCTAAACAAATTGACATCATTTTAGATATTGTTTGTCTTCACTTGATAATAATCTTACTAGAGTTAAAATTTGGGAAAGAATGTCCACAGGATGTCCACTGGTATTTTTAGTGGCACACTGCTCGTCTGTGATGGGTTTTGTTTGATCAGTCCACCAGCAGCAGTTAATCCTTCAATGTCACACTGAATTCCTCTGCAGCTCAATGAGGACAGGCAGATGCATTATGGATTAAACCTTTATTATTTTTGTAGGTAACTACAAAACAAAAATATATAAATATATATTGTCATTAGTATGTTTGAAAGGGGGAATCTTGGAAATGATAGTTTATCACAGAGGATGCCTGTTGATTGCCTTAACTGGTTTACTGGTATTAACTGGTCTCGCAACCTAGCTGGTCTCACAGTGTAAACAAACCCTCTCTAAAACCAGTCCAGACTGGGAGACCATCACTGGTGTAGGATGCTTCTTTTTCAACTGTGATGGCATAATGCAATGTTTGTCATGTTAAAAACTACATTTAAAGTTTTGCATCCTAGTTAAAATTTAGATTTAGATGTAAAGCAGCCATATTGAATTTCAGATTGAAATGAGATTAGTAGATTTTGATTGAATTTGATTAGTCTTGTGTGATTTTTATGTAATGCTCATAATGAAGCATTATTAAAACCATCATCATCATTAAAAAGGGTTGTGCTTAAGGGTGGATGAGAAAGGAGAGAGTGAGGAAGAGGAGGAGGAGCGGTCCGGAGAAAGAGAGAGCGGGAGAGAAGGAGGGATATGAAAGGAGGGGAATAGACAGCCATTATCGAATCACAGTCTCCATACTGCTCCTCTGTCTACCGGGTCGGTGCAAAACGGACCGAGAGTCAGTGTTTCTGTGGCCGGCTGAGAGGCGTGTTTGTCAGGATTGAGAGCCAGCGCATCCCCGCCTCTGTCACCCTGCGTGCGGTAACGGGCTCTCTGCCGTTATACGGTAAGAAGGTCCAAATGTCCGTCATTATTCTGTCCGACATCGGGGTGTATGTGTCTGATAATCATCGTTTTTTTCTTATACATGCGTGTCACCATTTTAGCTTCTAGTGTTTGTTATAATGTTAACGTTTGAATAGTAAACGCTTCAGCATCATGTAAAAACCCTAGATTTCCTTCAAGCATCCTCATTTCCATTTAATAATCGGGCATCGGAAGTGCTTCTCTCTACCGGGAGCGAGCCGAGGTGTTAATTTCTCACGTTAATTAATTACAAAAAAAGGTAATGGTTTATTCATCTCACGCCCGCATGAATGGGTCTTTATAGACAGCCCGTTATTCAGTGTGTTTGGACAAAGAGGCTCTGCACACCTCTGCGGTCACTCTCCTCGCTTTCCGCCACATTAAGATCTGGCGATGTCTGAAGTGTGAACGAATCGTTCTTTGGAGTCGGATCTTTCAGTGGTTCTGTTGAGCCGGTCCACACAACCGGATTCGTCAACGAATTGGACTGAATCGGTTCTCGAATCAAATACAGAAAACTGAAGACTAATTAGCTAAATACAGAAAACTGAAGACTAATTAGCCGATGCCATGACGTAAAGAACAGCTAAATTCGATTCATTTAAATGAACTGTTCGAAAGAACCGATTCGTGAAATGAGTCGGATTTTCCATTACTTTGCAGTGTGTTGAAAGAAGGGGCGTTCCTAGGGAAATATTTATGGATCTGTGCACATGTCTTTCCCTTCATAAATGGTGAATATTCATTCATGTCTTCGAGAGACGAACAAAACGCTTTTGCTCACATAATCACAACCATTCATGGGCTAAAATGTTAAAGTACAGAAGGTTGAGTGGGTAAAGGCTATTTCTAACAACATCCACTGATGGTTTCCTGCCCTGTGCTCCTGTAGAGATGCACATACACCATGTTTGCCTGCTGTGTGAGTGTAACCATTCTGCTCATTTCAGTTTCAGACATTGCAAAAGATACATTTAGATGCTCTGAAGTTATCAAATCTCATTTTAAAAATTATTGCCCTGCAAGGTTTTTGTCTTGCAGGGCCATTACCTCAGTTTTTGCAACATGTTAAGTCTAAATAATAAAAATTTACGTAACAAATATTAGAAATCACATTTGAAAGATAAAAAGTCAGGATAATGCAATTATGACATCAAAGCTACAGAAAAGTGTTGAAAGGCACTGATAATGTTGCTAATTTTTCATTTACATCACATTCAAGCATTGTCCGTAAATGAGTTTTACATCTCAAGGTTCCTGACAGTTAGAGGCCTCGGGCACTGGCCCCATTGGCCTAGTACGTAATCCATCCTTGATCTGATCAAATGGGGCTTATTGTAGCTACTGCCCTTTGGCAAACATGCAAAACCTCAAAAATAGGACAAATAGTGTCTGTGATTGCGGCATGTCTTGTGATTTCTTTAATAGACTCCAGCACCAATTGAATCCTATCAAAAAAAAAATGCTACTATACAAGCAGGATTGTCTATTTTAGCACTTTATCTGTCTTTTGCAGGACATGTTCCCAGGTCAGATTTGTTGAAATAGATCAGTGGTTTTCAACTGGTGGGTTTCGACCAAAAAAATGGGCCACAGGTCTTTTCTGTGGACAGTGAGTGAAAATTAAACTAAATGAAAGTAACATGCAGTTAACCATAGAATAACAACAACCTAGACTATGGGGTTTACGGGTCCACAACAAAAATAAGCTCGCGCTTACCACAACGTAATTTGTGCTAAATTAATGCATTTCAATGATTATTTTAATCCTCATGTTGTGTTTTGGTCATATCTTTTTTTTTCTGGCGTTTACCAGCCTACAAAAATGTCCTTATAATTTTTATTTTTTTGTTATGCTATATTAATACCAAATATTGGTTTCAATCTTTTTATCACCTTGTTTTGTTTCAATTAGCACAGGTTTTTGTATTTCTTTTTGGAACTGATTGATCATAGGCATTATTGATCTGAGTTTATGCACCACAGTTTTGAGTGAATATTGCCAATATAATCATTACAAAAAAAAAATATATATATATATATATATATATATATAAATATATATATATATAACTGAGGAAAAAAGCATTACAATAAATCGCGCTTCCAATGGTGATTTAATCTAACGATCGATTAGCTCGTCACATCAAACTGTGCAAATTATTATCGTTATACTTTATTCTCAAATTAACAACATCAGCATTGCGTCACTATGAGTATAGTGTGTATTAGTGTGTAGATTTCAATTTCTGTACAGTTTAATCTAATTGTCATGCCATTCGAATTTCACATTAAGAAATTCTTTTAACCCAAAAAGCAAACTAAGCTCCCTTCGAACTGGTTTTCTTTAAAATACAAATCTTGTGTAAACCCAGGCTATCTGTAATCATAAGCACATTTAAAATTGGAATATAATTTAATTTCATTCACATGTGTTTCATAAACACATAATCCTTTCTGGATTGCAATCTGCCATCAAAATGATACATTTAATTATTCCAGCTGCTGTGAGAACAGGCTATAAACGATCCGCCACCTGTAGGATCCTCACATGCGATAGCCTAGTAGCCAGGACAACTTCTTTATGTTTACAGACGTGACGTAATGACGCAGTGGCCTGCTCGAATTTCCCGCCAAAACCTACCCGTACCACTCAAATTAGAAAACATTATTATAAGCTAACCGTTGTGAATCGGGCTAAAGTAAGGCAATGGTTTTGAACACTGGCTGGTTATGTACTTTCTCAAATATTGATTTCGGATCTTTTTTAACCAAAAAAAGTTAAGGACTGCAGCTTTAACAAAAACTTTTATTTTGGATGCGATTAATTGTATCCAGCACTAATATATATATATATATATAACCTGTGCTGAAAGAAAAAAAGCTGAAAAAAAAAGATTGAATCCAAGATTTTGTGATAATTTAGCATAATGAGAGATTTACAAGCAGTTTTAAAAAGGCTGGTCATTTTTGACAGGGGACAACAAATTAGGTAAAGGATTTTCAGCACAGAACAAGGTTTTAAAGGGATAGTTCACCCAAAAATGAAAATTCCGTCATCAACAGTTGACTGTAGCCATTGACTTGTGGAACTTAGTGGCTACCATTTGGTTGCCAACATTCTTCAAAATATCTTCTCTTATGTTCAAAAGAAGAAAGAAACTCACACAGGTTTGGAACAACTTGAGGGTGAGTAAATGATGACAGAATTTTCATTTTTGGGTGAACTATTCCTTAAAGGATTTTTTGTCGGTCCATACTTTGATGGGCCCTGAAGCAAAACCAATAGAGCCTCTAATATATAAAGGCACAAACTGCTCTAAACATGCAGAATGCTTGACCACGTGATATTATGCCCAGATTAAATGTCATATTTTCCATAAGAACTAATACCTAAATGCCCACAGTGCTCTGAATAATGCAAAGCCATTATTTATTGCTATGATAAGATCCCCTCCTCCATAACCATTCCCAGCAAGTGTCATTATTGAGTGAGTTTGTCTATAGTGATAGTAGATGCTTCTATCCTCATGGGTGAATGCGCATGAACACATCTTTGCACACATAGTATAAACACAGCAAGAGAGCAAATGCCACCAGCCTCTGTTCCACAAACTTATCATTTCTCTCGAAGGGAAATGGAGCAGTGGTGCAATACTAAGGCTGTTCTGGGACGTGCTTGGCGAACGTTGTGGGAAGCCAGATTCTTTGTGCAAATGCAGACCCAGTTGCACAGAGACTTTAAATCAACACAACAGCACTCTGTCAGTGCACTGGGTGCATTCAGCTGTCGTGAACTTACTTAGTGTGGTGGAAGGAAAGAAATGAGAGATGAAATCATGTAAAAGAGAGCAGTAGTTTCCTCCCATTTCCTTCACAGGCATAATGACATAGCAAGGTTTTGAAAACAGCATTGCCTCTATTTATATCTGTTGGCTGCCACTGTACCACCATGCTGTCAGGCAACAGCGGGATGGCAAAGAGATCTAGCTTCAGCAACATGGTTTTGAGTGAACTTAGTCCTGCTTTCGAGAAGCAGTAAAGGACATATTTGATTATATGCAGGGATTATATGCTTTCTGATATATAGAAATGGTTTCCAGGACAGACTTTTTAGAGCAACATTACATTTATGCATTTTATTGACACTTTTATCCAAAGCAACTCACACTTCATTATACAACATACAAAGATACATTTTATCAACTTATTCATTATATGGAAATCAAACCAATGACCCAGGGGTTGTGCTATAGTTTGAGATACAGAAACTGACATTCTAACAACATGCAATATGATATTATAGATTATGTCACATTTTTAGTATGAACTAATAATTAAATGGTAAGAAAAAAAGAATCATTGAAAGTAAAAAAAAGTGCATGAATACATAAATATAAATCAAAAAGTAATTTGCTATATTCTTTTTATTATTTTAGTATTTTTAAGGTAATAGAACATAGAAATATTTGAAAAAAGATGCATCCATCCATCCATTTAACACTGTTGGGTCGCAGGACAAAAGATTAATCAAAAGAAAAAAAAAACTACTAAATAAATAAAATGTTCACAAATACATAGATATAAATTTACTGTATGATAAATATAAATTTATCTATTTTAAAGGAAATAGAGAATAGTTTTGAAAGTTTTTCCACTGTTGTGGCTAAATATCAAAAATTCATGAAAATAAATTCAAGAAAAATGTTGTAAAATATTTATGGTTACACCCAAAGCGTTGCCTTGAAAAAAAAAATGTGCGAACCCCCTTCCCCCTACTTAATTCATAGGCTATACCATAGAAAACCCACTCATCACACGGCCTGGGACAACATTCCCGGCTGTCCCCCCGACAACGACCCTGGTTCCACCACATTTCTAGAGTTATTAAATCAAAACATTTGTTGAAAATGGTATAAAAGCTTTTAAAAACCATATGACACCAACACAAATACAGAGCAAGTATTTGATGTGCATTTTACACTAAATTTTTAAAAAATAAATATATATTTTTACATCATCTTGAACACCCTTATTTGTCATTAATTCAGATACTTTAAGTAATTAAGAATTTTAGTGAATAATAAAATAATAAAAATAATTTTACAATAAATACAATTGCAGTTATATATATATATATATATATATATATATATATATATATATATATATATATATATAAAATATATGAATATTTTAAATATAAAAAATATAGAAATACTGTCCCAGAGTAGCCATAGCTCTTCTAGCAAGCCTTTCATGAATGACGTGAGTAGATTGAACAGGGGAGCACATCTCCAGACAGCTTTCACTGAGCTCACTTGTATTGATGAGTTCAGCTGGTGTGGAGTAATGTGACGGACAGGAACCTACTCTAGCCCCCTTGGGCCCCATTCCTTCCAGCTGATCACAGAGGAATGCACATCAGAGAGGTCTGGCCCAGCCAAATGCAATGTCCAATACTGATCAGGACCTGTTTTAATAGTACTGTGACTGAAAAGAAAGTTCGATCCTCCTGCCACTTTTCCTTCTCATCATCATTGTTGAAGTGAGTCAGCGCTGTTCACCTGATCTCCAGAATCATCTTCGTCTCTTTTACTTTCATTTTATTGCGAGTGTTCAACTGATATGTTCTCACAAATCCAGCCTTATTTTCTACTCATGTTCTCTGGTATATAATAGTAGTACATTGCCCTATGGGTGATGAATTATACATTTCACACACTTACATGCTTCTGCTTCCATCCTGACCTTATTTCTGTTTCCCTTTTTACCCTGCCACCCCTCATATACCTCCTCCCAGCCCTCTGGCGAGATGTCTTCCTCAGACGAGGAGACCCTGAGTGAACGTTCGTGTGTGAGCGAGCGTTCGTTCCGCAGCGAGCGGTCTGGGGGCTCTCTCTCGCCCTGCGCCCACAGCACAGCCGGGCCCAAAGGGGACACTCTGCCATGGAACCTATCCAAACATGAGAGACGCAAGCGCAAGAGCCAGGACTCAGTGCTGGACCCCGCAGAGAGGGCAGTTGTGCGAGTCGCAGGTAAGAGATTCGACTGTGACACTGAGAAGTGTGTGTTCAGAAAGAGTCCTTTAGGGATAGTTCAACCAAAAATAAAAAAGGAATCATTAACTAACCCTCACGTTGTTCCAAAACTGACCCTCTTTCTTCTAAAGAACACAAAAGTAGAAATTTCAGACTGAAAAAGAATGTTTCAACTGTTTTTGGACAAAGGACCCCACTGACTTTCATTATATGGACAGAAAACACTGATACATTTTTTAAAATGATCCCTCTGAGCAAAATAATGAAATCACTTTAAATCAAATCTATAAATTAGACTTACCAAGCAAGCGGCCCTTGTTTTGTGTGTTCTGAGTCATTGATTTGATTTAAAGCAGTCTGGCAGTTGACTAAAGTTGGAAAGGAGGACATGCAGTGGTTTGTAGATACCGTATAACATTAGTGTTCTGGGATTCAGCACTGATACATACAGCTGCATGTGGATCGAGTTCTGTGAAATAAACTGTGATTGGGCTCATGTGGGAGAAGAGGCTATATGTTGGGAGCCGAACTGTTTTGAGACTCTTTTTAGACACGCTGGCTGTTTCTCTGGCTGTTCCTGCTGATTTCATTACTCCTGACAGACCGTGTCTGTGTTGCTGAACTAAACAGTTGTTGAATACAGAGAGAAAACTGGCTAAAGGGAAAGAGGTTTAGTTACTTTTTTGTGACTTGTTATATATGCGATCAAAAGTGTGAGAACACACTAGTCACTGTTTACTAGGTTTATAAAAACGGATACAAGGATATACAAGGCACATCTGGAATGCTTTGCAGACTGTCACGCTACGGCCTCAACAGAGTTTTCCCTGCCAATCCTAACCTCACATTTTTTATGACCATGTGTCGAACTTGTGTCCCTCTAGATTCGCCTCTGTCAGACATGATCTGTGTTTGTTCCATCAACGTTTAGGCCTTTCTTTTTGGTCTGGAAAGCTTGTTTGTTGTTATAGGGGAATGCTGGATGAAATTGTACAAGCTTTATGAATTTTTGCATAATCATAAGCCTAAAATACAATGACTTGACATTATTGAAGTCTATATTAGGATCAATGATATGTTGCACATATTTTTCTTTTTTTTTTGTCTGGATCTATTAATTTATCCAAAAATACAGGTACATTAAAATAGTGCTGTCAATCAATTAAAAAAAAATTAACTGATTAATCACACATTTTTTTTTTAATGAATCGCTATTAATCCCATCTAACATTTAAGTTTTAAATATACTTTTATACTGCAATAATTTCACATGCACTCTTCAAACTAATGTAGAAACAACATAAAGACCATATATTTTTAATATTTGTTTAATGGCACCTTTTTATGAATGAAGGCGAGTATCATTGATACCAATATTACTGAGGTCTCTAGGAATTTTTTCCCCCCTAATATTTAACCATTGACTATAGCCATTCAACATTACAGTGTAACTGAGAGCTTTTAACATTTATTAGACTTTAAAAAATAACAACTTCTAATTTACGTGAACTTAAACAATCTTCACATTTATTATAATAAATGTGATATTTACCTGTGCCCTTCAGAAAGTAGGAAATATACAGAAATTGAATGAAGTTATCAAACACTAAATTCTAAATTAAATATAAATGAATCCTTAAAGCTACAAAAGTTATTGTTTTCCTCTTTTCAATAACTCCTGCTGCTGAACATGACGTTAAATATTTTTAACGCCGTTAAACTGGAAAAATTAATCACCTGCGTTAACGAGCTAATTTTGATAGCACTAATTAAAATACATACACACAATGACTTGAATACATCTCTTCTATGATGTACATGCATTCATTTTTATATTTCAAGTAAGATATTAAAAATATGAAATTATATGAATCTGGGTAATATAGCTGTCCTGATATTATGACAAATAAAAAGCCTCATTAAAAGAATGAAAAGCAGTTAGGCATCTTTTTTTATTATTATTATTTTTTATTTCTTAGGAAGAAAAAATATTTTAAGAAAACTGCTTTAAAAAAACTGTGCAAAAATCATTCTTTTAAAATCTGATAATTTGAACTTTTACAAATTATACAATAAAGGAGTATGACATATCAAAACTGCCAGCCTGATTGTTTATTATCTCTGACACTTAGTATGGAGATACAGAGGTGTCGAGGGACCTAATAAATGGGTGACTCAGCCTGAATCCCTCAATTCCCTTGTTGCCATGGGTTACCTGTTTGCTTTTCCAGTCCCCCTTAGTTTCCATGGCTATGAAATAGGAGGGAAAGGGAATCAAAAAACGCAAAAGCCCGAAAAACAAGTAGTGATATAGTTAGCAAGCTCGTTTGAATTTCAATTTGAGTTTCAGAAAAGAGAGAATAGTTATGTGAAGCTTAAATCATTTAAAAGAAATGATTGAAAGAATAAAGAGAAAATAAAAAGAAGGTGATGACAATGGATAAGAGGAGAGGAGAGAATAGAAGGGGCAAAAAAAGGACAAGGTTCAAAGAGGCGGTTAAATTAAAGAGAAAGGGAAATAATGGCGTTTAAAGGGACAAGGTTAGAGAGACAATGAGCATGGAGGTAATAACTGGAAGGAAGGCAAGTGTGTGTGTCTGATTTACAGCACTTCAGTCTTGGAATGCCATGCTGCAAAACAGTTATGACAGTTGCCTAGAAAACATAGCGAGTTTCCAAACACAAACTACTCTATGCACACAGATCTCAGCTCTAACCACCTTTCATTTTATGTGTGCGTGCAGGTGAAGCTGTTCGAACCCAAGCTGCAGTCCAAAGACAATAAATTGGCTAAATCACAGCGATGTCAAAGACTTTTGAGTCTGGGTGGCCGTTTACTGTTGTGAGTGGTGTCTGACTCAGTACGCACTAAAGAAAGAGGATAAGAGGCTGATGAAGCCATAATTTCACACAGTTTAAATGTGGCATGACAGGGAGAGTCACAATGGAAAAACACTTTCATAGCGCTTTCCATCAAGGTTTATTGTTGTTGCCCACCTACAGAGTAAGAAAAGAAACAAAATGTGTGCTTTTTCCATTGGAAGAAATTGTTTGTTCCCTCGTTTTAGTTCAGTCAAAATGATTTAGTAAATCGAGAGAATTAATATTTCACAATATTTATATTTTCCCCGCATGTCATGTACAGGGCTCCGTAGAGACATCTTTTTTATATTCACAATACCTTTGCCTTCATTTACTGCTCACTTAAAGTAAATCTTTAAAAACATAACAAAATTTTTATAACACTGTGAAACATAATCATTTGCAAATCTCAGTATTTTTTTTCATTCTGTAAATTATATTATTGTGCTGCCTAAATTGCTTGTAGCATTTAACATGATTAAAAGAATAGTTCATCCAAAAATGAAAATTTGCTGAAAATTTACTTACTCTCAGGCCATCCAAGATGTTGATGTTTGTTTATAATTAAAGGAATTATAATAATTCAAGTAATCCACATGACTTCAGTCCATCAATTAATGTATATTAAATCAATTAAAACAAATCCATCAAGGCGTTTTAGCTTTAAACTGTCGCTTTGCTTCCAAAATATGACTCCATAATCCATAATAAAAATAAACATACATTGTTTAGAACTGGTTTTGCTTGTAAACGGTGCTTAATTTGTGCATATTTCTCTCCTGATTTAAACGAGATGACTTTTTCATCGGAGAAAGCAATATTACTAGAGGATTTTAAAGCAACAGTTTGAATTTAAAAACTTTGTAATGATGGATTTTCTTCTTACAGACAGCTTTTCACTTCACAAAACATTAATTGATGGACTGGAGTCATGTTGTGGATTATTATGATGTTTTTATCAACTGTTTGAGCTCTCATCCTGACGGCACCCATTATGCATTGGTGAGCAAGTGACGTTATGTTAAATTTCTCCAGATCTGTTCTGGTGAAGAAACCAAATCATCTATATCTTGGATGGCCTGAGGGTCTGAGGCCTGAATTTTCTGCAGATTTTCATTTTTGGGTGAACTATTCCTTTAAATTTTAGTTTCTAATGTTTCACTTTGAATTTATTTAGACAAAACAGTATTTTAATACCGGCCTTGTATTGGTTATCAGCCATAACATGACAATAATAATTGTTTTTTAATAATCTGTACTGGTCAAAATTTTATTGGTGCATCCCTATGTGAAAGTTTAGGGGTCCCAAACATAATATGGCATGTTTTTGTATGTTTTTTGGTAATGCATTTAGCTTTTATGCACAACCTCAATCACAGAACCAAACTCCATTATTTTTGCATATTTCATAAAGGTATCTGTTTGGCAGAGACACATTTATGTGGTTTAATGTAAACAGAATGTGCATACCTATTCAAATTGCAGTCTGATCGATCAAGCACTTGAAGTGACTAAGCATAAATAGACCCTTAAGAGCTTTTAAATGTAGACTAACTGTGAATGCTATAAATGTAGAATGTTATCCTCTTATTCTGAGCTGGATGAGGATAGAGATCTGATTTATATACAAATCAGTAAACTGATCCACTGTCACTGAAGTAAAATGCCTGAGACATAATCCATAATAACTGTGAGCCTAAAAATATTGTGCTTTTAAAAATCATTTATATGATAATTCCACCTGCAAGAAATGAATGACATTACAGCTATTTTAAAAGCAAAAAGACATTTTAATAGAGCCAGAATATTTAGGCAATCCTGCTTTATTTAATTATGATGCCCTCTTTTCCCGGAGATGTGCATGTGTAATGTGCCTCAGTGGTGTGTGTTTAGGGACTCGTTGGGCCAGTAGCAATATCCGCTTTCAGGCTAGCAGTCGTTAGATGTTCTGTGGGGTCATGTGTGCCTTCCAGGTCTCACACAATACTTTGTTTTTGTGCAAGTGTGTGTATCTTTGCTGTATTAGCATGTGGTATAGGATATAGAGGAATGGGGTGGAGACGTATTGAGAATGTTTCAACACTCTGTAAAAGCATTTGGAACTAAACTTGGTCACCCAAGGAAGGCTCGGCTACTAGGCAGTTTTCATGGATCTACACTTGCTCTCATTATACAGGAATGCTTGTCCCAACACATGCAAAGGATATATATATCAAACAATGTTTATAACAGCAGCTTGATGTAAGAGTGCTATCAAATTGACTTTTTATGAGGAGATAAGTGACGGAGGGGATTTGTGTCACATAAATGTCCTAAGAAATTAAATTTATTCAGGGACAAGATTTTGTGTTTAAAGCAGATAGTAAAAGTAAAGATTCATGATTTATTTGTTGTTTAACAACCCAAGTGGCGATAAAGGTTTGAAGTGGTTGGATCAGCCTGGGTTCGAGTCTTGGGGTTAAGGTTTGGTCTGGGTGAGGGGATAGAGTTTTGGAAAGTCTGGTCTTCTTATGAAACTTCTTATGTTAGGAGTTTGGGGGTTTGTATGTACTTTTTTCCTCTTCTTCTTTTCAAATCTTATAATCATACATATTAAATTCAGCAGACATATTATTTTCCCAGTGTACTATTATCTTTATGTTACTAATAGGAAAATTTCTCAAATCCCACAGTTTATTTACAATTTGTGTGACAGAGTTGATATGGCTGTGACAGAAAATTTGAGCACAACCTCTTAAAACAGAGCCTGTGTGAGTTTTTTACATCACAGTAAGTATATAAATGCTGCCTTTAATTTGCCTGATTTTATAAAGGTTTTCATAAATGTAATGATAAAATGTATGATTTTGCTACTTTATAAAATGCGTAATTGCAAACTGCATCTGTCAGCACATATTAATGTTACTTTTTTCTTTATTAAATATATTAGCGTTAATCTGTATGAAGCAGGTGGTATAGTAAGAGATGCACCTCTCCGCTTTAACCAGTCGGGGGCGACAAAACCCAAGAATCAGACCCAATAACATCAGCCATTGTCACCATGAATTTCCTGCGCTGGATGTGCCTGGCGTGTATGTGAAAGGAAGGAAGGAAGGGAGGGATGGAGGAGGAGAGCGCAGGCACTGCGGGAAGAATAGAGAAACCTGAACCCCATTCGCGCTGGGGAAAAGAGAGGGAGGAGTGAGACACACGCCGTGTGATTATTATAGAAGCGGCCATTACATTGAGCAGCACGGATGGAAAAAAAACATATTATAGCGGGGACCGGCGAGTCAAGAGCGCATCGACAAAGGAATACAAGAAGCACTGTCTGGATACCGTTTCACTGAGGCCTCATATCTGCTTTCGGAAGGAGCCGAACGGACCGCCCACCGCACATAGACACACACATACTTGAGGAGCGCACACATATAAACCCAGTCACCGGCCCGCACGCGCTACAATGGACTTTAAATACGATAACCGTTGGGATTCTGATCTACACCAATGAAAGATGGGTTTATATAGTAGTACATCTAGATTTAAACCGTTTCAGATGTTTAACCGTCATATATTATAAGGGATATTTACTCTAAACATAGATATTACGTATTGTTATTTATCTAATCTTTTTATGACGGCACATTTATAGGAACCGCCGGTCCAAAGTAGCTTTATATCACTCGATTTATTTAATTCATCGTGTTTACGATCACCAAATATAATATAATACGGTTTAGAAACATATTGAAGCGAGAATAAGTCCTTATCCACTGTGGTTATTTAACACAAACGGGACTTGACAGCTGTTGTCGGACGATCGGGATCCACCGTCCTGGATTACTCTATCAGCGGGCCGCTGAAAGTCGGCCAGCGGGAGTGAGAGACGCTATGGCCGGCTACATCCCGGGCTTACTGCCGGCGAATCACTCCCAGGAGAAGGAGTTCGCACAGGCGTATGAGGATGTGCTGGAGAGATATAAAGGTAAATGACTCACTTAAGGTCTGGTTTGTTGTGTTGTTTAGTTTGGGGAAAAGTCTGTATGCGGTTGCTGTAGCTGATATTGTGTGCCTGCTTTACATTTGCTATTTGTTGTCAATTGTCCAAGGACTGGAGGATGGTCGGTCTCTATTCCCATGGGTTTGTGACAGGGCAGAGGACATCCAGTGCTTCTGTGCAATGTTATATGCAGGGAATGTTGTTAATTAGCAATTTTTCAAAGTGAAAATTTAACATAAAAACTGAGGACTGAGTGTTTTTCAAGAGGCCACACTAAATGGTAAATTAGTGAACAAACAATAATAATAATTTATACAACAAGCCTATCCAGTTTTCCACTGCTGTCAGAGCTTGTCCGAATCCTTCAGTATATGTAGTTGTGATGAATGAGTTTGTCCAATTTTCCACTAGTGCAGGTTTCCCAAACTTTTAGTTTATGTCAGGCTGAAACCCTAGATGAAAAGTATTTACTTGAAGTACCCCCTGAGATTTTGTACTAATGTTTCAATAAATTAACAATACATTCAGATGTCCATGGTTTTCTGATTTCAGTTAATGAACCCAAACAAATATAATAATACAAATAATAAACGTTGTTGTTGTTAGGCGTATTATATTATTAGTTTGAACCCTAAATAAAAGTGAAATTTCAATTGTACAGTAAAATAAAAAATGAATATATGACAATACAATATAATAGTAATTTTTATTATTATTTATATTTATTATTATTAATAAATCATAAACGTATATTATTTTAAATAACATGGAACTGGTGCCCATTATGTTCCCACAGCTGCAGAGATTGATTTCACTGTATTTACTATGGACCAAGTAGCTCTGTGACACTGAAAACACAGATTCATGAGCTGCTTGCATGTAAATGATCCCAGTGGTGCACTTCACCCCGTAACATGCAGCGCAACACTATATGCTTATTTAATTAAACCACAGTGTTTGATTTGATAATCACACTAAGCTATATCGGAAATATCAGTTTATTTTGTTTAGTTGAGCAGCTCCATTTATTTATGCAATAGTTTATTTGCTTTTCCTTAACTCACAAACCTCCTTTTGAGAAATCTTGCCCTAGTGTGTTAACTTGTCCAACTGTCCACTGCTGTCCCAGCTTGTCTGGTTGTCTGCTGCTGTCTGATCCTTTTCAGTGGTCCACTGCTGTCTGAGCACGTCCAGTTGTTGGGAATTAGTGAAGGATTCAGACAGCTCTTGTGTACTTCTGATGACAGTGTTCCTGTGAAATATGAATACCTCAAATCTAATTGACCGTGATGGGAATATAAGGGAGAGCGAGTGATGTCAGTTGATTCGAAGAGCATCTGTGATGCAGTCCTGATGAAAAGGGGCCTTTTAATTATTGATTATTGTAATGAAATGCGATTCTGTCGGGCCATTGGGATAGGGGCCTAAGATAGCACTGAGAGCTTGTTTTGTAGACTGTGGTCTTAATGGATCCTCTGTGTATCAACTGGTCATTTTATATCTGTAAAGAATGTGCTTATCTTTTTGAAAAGGCTTTGATATCAAAGCAACTATAGTGTTTTTCTGTACTATTTAGAAAAATGTCCGATGTCCATTAGAGCTACCACAAAACCACCTCTAATAAATAAATGCCTATAAACCTAGAAGCTCAGTTGTTGATGTACTGTACTAATGCATCCAGCTGCTCCCCTCACACTGTACTGTTTGTCTATTCAAATAAATGTATTTCCTTTGACAGATGTTTTGTCAATGTAACACTTTTGAAACAACAAGGCTAATATGAGCAGGAGTGCTGCCCTCCACAGAGATTGTGGTAAATCAGGCTTAATTAATTGTATGCATTACACCCACATTAGCCAACAGAAATTTTCAAAGTGGTTGCTAAGGGAGTTATTTTGATGTATGAAGGACTAAGGGCAGCAAGATCTGAACTTATGCAACCCTCAAATTCCTTCTTGTATTCTAGTTATGCCTTTCGTTTATTCTTATTCTTTATGTATTGACGCAGACAGCCTTCCTCTTTTCTTCCCAGGCTAGCTTTGTCAAAGGTCAACAGATTTAACTTTATACGCCCCACTGACTCTCAATTTGATGTATGTCACCGTATCTGTTGTGACGTGTTCTTTGTTTTATGCTGAGTAATGTTTGAATGTGCAATTATTTATTTTTTGATTCATTGAATACATACGCACTACCAGTTAAAAGTTTGGACATACTTGAATAATTCATGATCTTTTGATTCTAAAAGCTTAAAATTAAATAACTAGGTCCATGATGAAATTTCGTTACTAAAATATTTAAATTTTTAACATGTTTAAATAGGTGTGCTGGACTGCATATTCCAAAATCCTATGATTAAATCCTTGAAAATAGTTTGACAAATATAAATTGTGACTAAATTTAATTGCTACAATATTTATTTATTTATTTATAGGTAAGCTGATAAACTCGACTGCATAGTAAGGGAGAACAAGCCAACAAGAGTCCAGTGTATACTGGAACTTTAATACTGTTTGATGCAGAACTGTTGAGAGATTCCATTTTTTGTTCACTACATTATTATATTATTTGCAATATGTAAACTATTAGGCCTAATAATAAATAATGTGTAGGTGTTTTCAAAGTTGTGACTTCTTGTATATTCCAGTATCAAGTATCAGATGTTTTCAGAGTTTGAAACTTTCTGTGTCAATATCTTTCAAGCTTCCCCTGCTGTTTGCAGTGAAACATGAGCGGCCACACATACAAATGTGTGTATATATTCCTTAATGTTTTTATAAGGCTTTCAGCTGCGTCACTTGTGGCAGTTTCATGAAGAATAGGAGAGGAAATGTGAGAAATGTGAATTTGGTGGCTTGTGAAGGTGTCACTTGAAGCTGAAATCTGAGTTGGACACATGATACTGGATTAAATAATTCAAAGGCCCTTGTATGCGAGTGCATGTCTGTTTATAAGAGGGTGATGGCTATTTGGACCATATTTGTATTTTGTTTTGAGCTTAAGTTGTTTTTCCATATGCATTGAGTTAACTGAAGCTCTAAGACAATAGCAGGATATGGAAGACCGACTGTTGTCCAGAATGAGAATGAGACAGAACCATGAGTCAGAAGAAAACAGACTTGTTCAGGATACAAACCACAGCAGCTTGCAAACGGCAGAAAGGGACACAGCCCTGGTACCGGTGGTCTGCTGTCATCCTTAAGACAGATACAGTTGATATCTTAGGGACATGCATGGAGATTGTGAAATAGTCACAGTTGATGCCAGACCAGAACTGCTTTGCTAGATTGTACACAAGTCGAATCCTTCATGATAGCCATAGAAAATGGGCTCCTTTATTTTTAATGTAGATGCTTGTAACTGAAGGTTTTATACTGTATCCAGTGCAATGCCATCTTGTCATTTGGCTTTGTCTCATGTTTACCCCCATCCATAGTGTTTGCCTCACTCAGTTTTACTGGCCTTTGGCCTGTTCACCCTGTGGTCCCTGATCCCAGTGACCCTCAAACATACACAAACACTGACTTCACAGAGTGTGTTTGTGTGTGTCTGTTTCCTCTAGCGAGCCAGAGGAAGTGGCCGTTTGGAAGGAAGCCTCTTCTAGCTGTCTCGTCAGTTTCTTTGTTTGTGCTGTAAATACCATAAAGATGTTCCTGCTGTTTTTGTCTTTAATCCAGTTAGAATGCTTGTCATGTTACTTTCATATTAAGTCTTTTATTTTGAAAGCTGTAGTTGTGCTTTCAAATCCCTAACTTTGGTATTAATGTTGTGATGAAGTGAAAGTGGCAACAGATCTATTTTATTTTATTTTTTTCCATATTGTAATGTACCCCTGAGTGAAACAGATTATCGAAAAAGAAAAAATGTAGAGGACTTGGTTCTATCTATCAGTTTTGATTGGATGGAGGAAGATCTGAATGTGTGCTTGCCATTAATTGGTCAATTGTAAGAAAGAGGTGGGGTTTAAGTGGACGAAATGATTGAATAAATCCACCATACGTCACCAGAAAAAAGTCTGTCGGTTCATCAGAAGATTATGACATTTTGATTTCAAGTGATTGTTTCACCAATTAAACTACTAAAATGAAATTAGCTTTCTAGCCTATTTAAAAACTTCACATTTTGATTCATTGATTGGAAATGACGCAATAGGATTTGATTCTTTCAGGTGGAAAGTCCCAAAAATATTCCAGTGTTTGTCTATTGAACCTTCAACCTTTTGCTGGTTTGGAGGGGAAATATGAGCTTGAGGCAGTGCACAGAGGCAGACAAATGATCAAGGATGGATCGTTAGAACTGTATTTTTCCACATGGCCTAGTTTCCCCTGAATCCTTGTCATTCTTCCTCTCACGGTAGACTGCGGTGACCATGAGTACATACAGCCTCAGCCTTGGCCTCTGTATTCCTCCCTCCCTTTCTCCCTTATTCTCTCTCTCTCTTTTCCTCCTCTATACTGCAACGCTGCAGGATTTCCCTCCTTCCACTTCCTGTTTGGCCAAATTCTGCACCGGCACCTGACTGTGTCAGTGGGGAAAAAGCTGTCAGAGGGCTGATCCTCTTTGGTTCAGGATGTTAGGGGACATGGCGGAGGCGTCCTGTCAATTCTCATTAGACATCCTTCCTATGTAGCAGATGTAGCATATTAGTGTCTAACATTGCATTCATTACATTTATCTGAGAAGTAATGCTCTGAAAACCTCATGCTCATTCAAAAGATATTCTAGCTATGTTTGGAATGGAATATATGTGTGCTGCTTACTGCAGCATGTCCAAAATAACATTTGGTTGCATTGTTGTCCATTAATGGCAAAATATTTAATGTTCAATTAAACAAGTGTCTTACATTCATTGGATATATGGATATATGGATATTTGGATCCAGATGAACAATGTGAACTGTAATAAAGTTATAATTAAAAATATAAAAATATTGACATTATCTAATGGGAGTCTATTTCAGTTCAATTCAATTCAAGTTTATTTGTATAGCGCTTTTCACGATACAAACCATTGCAAAACGCTGTACAGAAAATTAAGTTTCTACAATATATTGAGTAGTAGCTTATCATTGGTGACTATGTCAGTTAATGTACATATGGCAGAAATGTATGGAAAAATCAATTAAAGACGTAATCAAACAGACGAGGAACACTATTAACAGCAATTATTATATGTTGAAATCAAACTTATAGCAAGATTTGGTAGTTCTGTATGTTGTTTCAGGGTTGGCATCATCTGAGGTCCTCTGAGGGGTTGGCATCATCTCTTCTCAGGTGTTTTGGATCCAGACTGACGCTTGTGTAAATCCTAGTTACCACGGGATGTCAATCCTGTGGCAGAAACAGAGAAACATAATAGAGACATAATTAGCGTAGCTGCTGTTCCAACCAAGCAAAATTGATTTGTTTAACCCAAGCTAAAGAATAATAATGTGCATTTGATCAGATATAACTACAGTACAAGATTATGAAATGCATTATTTGAAAGCTTGGCCAAAGAGATGTGTCTTTAATCTAGATTTAAACAGAGGGAGTGTGTCTGAACCCCGAACGTTATCAGGAAGTCTGTCCCAGAGTTTGGGAGCCAAATGCGAAAAAGACAATAGTCCAGTCTAGAGGTCATGAATGCATGAACTAGCTTTTCTGCATCAGAAGCAGGTAACATGTTTCTTAGCATGGCAATGTTTCTAAGATGGAAGAATGCTGTTTTTGTAACATGGGAAATATGATTTTCAAAAGACAAGCTGCTGTCTAATATGACACCCAGATTTTTGACTGTAGTGGAAGTAACGGTACATCCGTCTTGTTGCAAATTGTAATCCAAGAGATTCTGTGTACTGTTTTTTGGTCCAATAAATAATATCTCTGTCTAATCTGAATTTAATAGGAGAAAATTATTGGTCATCCAATCTTTTACATTTTTAACACACTCTATTAGCTTAGATAATTTAGAAGTTTCATCTGGTCTTGTTGAGATATATAGTTGAGTATCATCAGCATAACAGTGGAAACTAATCCCGTGTTCTCTAATAATATTACCAAGAGGTAACATGTATATTGAAAATAGCAGAGGACCTAGGATAGATCCTTGTGGTGCTCCATACTTTACTGGTGATAATTGAGATGACTCCCCATTTAAATAAACAAAGTGGTAGCGATCGGACAGGTAGGATCTAAACCATCTTAAAGCCTGCCCTTGAATACACGTATAGTTTTGTAATCGATCTATGAGTATGTCATGATCTATGGTGTCGAACGCAGCACTAAGATCAGGTAAAACTAGCAATGAGATGCAGCCTTGGTCTGACGCAAGAAGCAAGTCATTTGTAATTTTAACAAGTGCGGTTTCTGTGCTATGATGGGGCCTGAAACCTGACTGAAATTCTTCATAGAGATAATTTTTTTGCAGGAAGGAGCACAATTAAGCAGACAGATTTTTTTAGAATTTTAGACATAAACGGAAGATTTGAAATGGCTCTGTAATTTGCCAGTTCACTAGGATCTAGTTGTAGTTTCTTAATAAGAGGCTTAATAACCGCCAGCTTGAATGGTTTTGGGACGTGACCTAAAGATAACGACGAGTTAATAATATTGAGAAGCGGTTCTTCTGCTACAGGTAACAACTCTTTCAGTAATTTAGTGGGTACAAGATCTAATAAACATGTTGTTGGTTTAGATGTAGTGATAAGTTTATTTAGCTCTTCCTGTCCTATAATTGTAAAGCACTGCATTTTTTCTTTGGGAACAATGAATGAAGCCGAAGTATTAGATGCTGTAGAATCTTCATTTGTTATTGTATTTCTGATATTATCTATTTTGTCTGTGAAGAAATTCAAAAATTCATCACTACTAAACTGTGAGGGAATATTTAGATCGGGTGGCGTCTGGTTATTTGTTAATCTAGCTACTGTGCTAAATAAAAATCTTGGATTGTTTGGTTATTTTCTATGAGTTTGCGGATATGCTCAGCCCTGGCAGCTTTTAGAGCCTGTCTATAACTGGACATACTGTTTTTCCATTCTAAAAACTTCCAAGTTAGTTTTTCTCCATTTGCGCTCAAGATTACGAGTTTCTTTCTTGAGAGAATGAGTATTTCTGTTGTACCATGACGCAGTACGTTTTTCTTTAACTTTTTTCAATTTGTTGGGCGCAACAGCTTCTAATGTATTAGAGAAGATAGTGCCCATGTTGCTAGTCATTTCGTCTAGCTCATGTGTATTTATGGGTACACAGAGCAGTTGAGATAAATCAGGCAGGTTATTTCTGAATCTATCTTTAGTGGTTGGAACAATAGTTCTTCCTGGACGATAACGTGGAGCCATATAGTTAATATCAGTAATACGCAGCATGCACGATACAAGAAAATGGTCAGTAACATCATCACTTTGAAGTACGATATCTATATCAGTAAGATCGAGTCCATGCGGTATAATTAAATCTAGTGTATGATTCAAATGATGAGTGTGCCCAGTGATGTTTTGCTTGACTCCAAAAGAGTTTATTAGGGCAGTAAACGCAAGTCCTAATGCATCATTTGTATTATCAACGTGAATGTTAAAATCTCCGCCAATTAGTGCTTTATCAACAGTAACCAATAGGTCTGAGAGGAAATCTGTAAATTCTCTTAGGAAATCTGTTTACAGCCCTGGCGGTCTATACACAGTAGGGATGGCTCGATACCATAATTTTGGCTTCGGTATGATACCAGAATGTAATGCCTCGGTATCGATACTAAATCGATACCATAGGTGACAAATAACCAGCCTCAAAAGATAAGTGAATTGAAAATTTTTATTAAAATAGTAATAGTAATAATAATAATAATAAATAACTTAATACCTTTGTATCACACTGTAACAAAAAACCTACAGGGAACGTAGGTTACATTATGATGTTGAAGAAAAAATATATATAACTGAAGTAATACAATGAAAATATATTCAGATCTTCTTATCGTTTCAGTGCAAACACATAGTGCAAACAAAATCTCAAAATGTAACAAAAAGCCTACCAGGAACATATGTTACATTTTGACTGAGTTTGAAGGAAAAAAAAATACAACTGAAGTAACGCAATTAATGCAACAAATATTGCTTTATTGTAAAGTGTTATTCTAATAATCAAAGTAATATTCAAAATCAGGTTATTATTTCTCTCTCTCTCTCAGAAATAAATCTTGCTCTCTCTGCTGTTTCATATTAGCGGTCGGCAGCGCGGCAGAAACATTCCCTTCATATCATTGATACTAAAATTAATATAGCAAAACTCTTGCTTAATTCAAATTCAATTAATATTCGATTGAATGAAATGAGAGTGCATATATTACGTAACCAAAACTTCACTGTTTCTAGCATGCCACACATTCACATTTGAGCTTACTGTATCTCATCTGTATGTGCATTGATCAGTTGTAAATAAAAGTTCAAATTAAATCTGAATTTATGAATGATGCACTCACCTGTCCATCTCTTAATTTTCTGAAAAGATCAGGATGAGCAAGCGACAAATGCTTAAAAAGGTTTGATGTGTTGCCTCTGTGGTAACACATGATTTATAGCAACGCTTGCATACAGGTGCAGTAAGGTCAGTTCGTTCAGCTTTGTCATCTGTTTTGTATGCAAAGTAATGCTATATTTCACTTCTACTGTTCTCTTTATTTATTAATTTCGGGTGCTTTGATAGAGTTTCTGTTTGATCCATCGCGTTGTTCTGTTGTCACATTTACCGGTTGCGCAGCAATTTGGGAAGCACTGCCACCTACAGGTGCACTTTCTCAACAGCAGCGTATGAAATACCGAATTGTGCAAAATTATGATATCGTACCGTTTGCAATATAATATATATATATATATATATATCTATATCTATATATATATATATATATATATATATATATCTCTATCTATATCTATATCTAAATGAATATATCTATATATCCACAGTTGTTTGTAGTTGGCATGAAATGAATGAAAATTGATTCATGAAAAGTGATGTATGCTGAACAATCATTTTGTTTGCATTAACCATGCATTTTTCTTACAATCGACTGCAAGCTCACATTACTATCTGCCTTCTTCCAATCAATAACTGATGCATAGAACCAAGCTCTACATTTTTCTTCTTTTTCCATAAGTTATACACTGACTCATTGCAACTTTAAACACTTACATCATGTTGACAGATGCTTGGCTTGAAAGTGACTTCTATGTGAGCTGTGCTTCATACATCTTTATGCTAACAGTGGATAATGGACCTGTTTTTGCATGGAAAATTGACTGCACCTTAATAAGCCTTCTTTATAGTGAGCATGTTTCTATAGTAGGAAACAGTTTTCTGATTTTGTGCCTTTCTCTTCTGCTAGTCTGGTCCTGTATTTAAGCTTTTTGTCCTCTTGGTGCATTAGCAAGCTGACTGCCTCACTCTGAAGTAGTCGGGCCTCTGAAGGGCTGTTGTGTAATGAATCCTCAGCTGACTTTAAAAGATACCTTTAACTCCTGCGGTGACTTACTTTTGCACTGTATTCTCACAAACTTTTTGCAGAACTGTGTTTGACATGATTCCCCTTTACATAATGTCTCTAGCCCTTATTACACAGACGTCCTGCTGGGGGGAGTTGGCTGTGATGAGCAGTGCTGGTGGGCACTGGCTGCTGAGCTTTCAAGACAATCACTGATGATTCTCAGAGTGGCAGGGCGTTCAGATTTGAGACTGAAGCTGCTGTGCTCTAGTACCAGGCTCTGGTAGACACACACGCTCATTGCTGTGTTTTACCTCAGGGGTTGCTGCCAAAAAGAAAAACTGGGAGAAAAATGAGCAGGAGTTGTAGAGATGTTTTTGAAGTGTGCATTAGAAGATGGCCAGATAGAAATACTGTGATCGTGAATTAATCATGAAGATTGTGTTAAAAGCATGAGGCCACGTTGGCTTGGAGAGACATTGATTTATGATAGATTGACAGAGAAGCCCTGCTCATTTTTCCCTTTAATACATTACAAAAAGCAGATGACTTGTATGCTTAGCAACATTACACACACTGTGAAACCATCCTACCTGGAATATTTCCTGCTTTGCTGCTTTTCTACAAATGCAGCACTTTTTTGTGTTGATTTATGTCTTTAATACTTCCATCAGGGCTTGCAAAATCGCTAGCCCGATGTCCCGGGGCTATTGTGTTTTCCAGTCGGGCTACCAAAATGTATCACTGCCCTGTCCGACGGGCTACCTTAAATACAGGGCTCCCACGGGTCCTTAAAAACTCTTCAATTTAGTTGTATCAAACTTAAGGCCATAAAAAGTTTTAAATGCGTTAAATGGTATAAGAAATGTCTTGCCTATAATTTCAAAAGGTCTTACATTTGGGGACGGAAAGACAAGAATGGCGATACAGCTGGATTAAACTTCAAAAGGCAATGATGCAACTGAATAAATATGAGCGCTGCACGTTTCAAGTCAAAACGCGGCGCAGATGTCTTTATGTGAATGTATCTGAAGGGAACCGACTGTCCTCAGAAATGTGTCGTTGGCATTTTTATTTCATCTTACCTATAATGCCTGATAAAGCAGCGTTTATGAGCGTTTATGCACAGCCGCTAACAGGGAGTTTCTCTGAGGGAAACCGCTATATTAAGCCGCTCCTAAAGCGCCACCTCGTAGCAGAGAATGAATTTGCATTTCCAATAAGCGTTTCTTGCTGTTTATGGTCAGATCAATGCAAATATCGACCCATGTTTTTACGCATCAAACACATAGAGTTGTAAATGAGAAAGAAGTTAATGTGCCTTCTAAAAATCTAAACAATTAAGACAGTGATATTTATTCGTTTTAAATTAATATAATAATTTATATGCTTGATTTATCCCTTTTCATAAAAATCGTCTAAAGGCTGAAATGTTGCTGTATAAGATTTTAGTTTTTGTGAAAACCTGTGTCTGAACTGTAAATCATTTCATTTTATGGCTTAATACTGCATGTTACCATAGACGTTGTCCAACCCCGCTCATACTGTTCATTTTACTTGTGCAGCTCTTAAAATGGGCCATAAATTGCCTTAAATTTATTTTTAAAAATTCTGCAGATAACCTATAAATAGTGAAAAAATTCCTTCCTTCATATTTGTTATTTGTGTATTGAAAATCTTTTTGATTGACATTTAGACTCCTATCTGATTTTCTAGATTTAAAAAAAAAGTTTTTTTTTTTTTTTTTTTTACTTGGGCTAGTTAAATAAATTTTCGAGCTACCAAAATCTGAAGAGTACCTGCCCGAAGGGCTACCAGGGATTTTGAAATTTTGCGAGCCCTGTTCCATGCTCCATTTGAAGGGTTTTCTTTATTCCCCCTCCTCTTTTTCTTGTATTGTCTGGTCAGAGTAGTTCAGTAAATCTGAAGGGCTGATTACAGTAGATTTTAAGCATGCAATATTATCTCAGACCTCTCAGTTAATATGGTCAGTTGGAAGTGATTCTGTTTTGAATGAACAATGAATTATAAATTCAGAATTATGCAGTCTTCTGCAAACCTTGCAGCCTCTTTAGTCTAATTGAATTATTATTTTTTCTATGGGTGAACTGTCTTTTCACTATTTGGATTTTCAGGGTAAAGTTCACTAAAACTTTGCCATGTAAAAAATATAAATAAATTCATTTCTCCAATCTCCTGCGTTTATAAGCATGTGAAAGGAAGTGAATTTAACACAATCTAGTGTGACTAGTCCAGACGTAAGCTATAAAACTGAGATTACATGACATTTCCTTATCCTCTTCAGGTGGTGGGAAGCACCTGTGTGTGTGTGTGTGTGTGTGTGTGTGTGTAACAAGGACATTCACTTCACTCATCCTCCTCTGCTCTTGAAAAGAATGTGTGCATGTGTGTGCTTTTGTAGGAAACTCCGTACAGAATATTTCCAGTCCTTTTAACTCCATCCGCTGTCTTAACAATTTCTGTTGTCCCTTTGAGAAGAGTGAATGTGTACTAGTGCTGATTACTAATTGAAGTTCAAAAATGTTTGATAAATTAAGTTCATTAATAAAGTTAAGGGCTTGAGGTATGGTCTCAAATTTTATTCAGAAGTAATGCATTGATGAAATTGATCAATAGTGACAGTACAGATATTTATAATCTACAAAAGAATTTTATTTTGTCCGCTGTTCTTTTAAACTTTCAATTTATCAAAAAAAAAAAAAAAAAAAAACCTGTTTGACTACTTTAATCTTTGAGTATTTAAAGGTGAATATTTTAAGCTTTAAAAATGCTGGAAATACAGCATTTTCATAACAGAAATAAATTACATTTTAAATTGTATTAAAATACAAACCGTTGTTTTTAATTGTAATAATTTTCACATTATTTACTGTATTCTTAATTAAATAAATGCAGCCTTGGTAAGCATAACAGACTTCTCTCAAAAACCTTTGAACGATAATGTACAATGAATCCCCTGCAGTATGTAAATATTTCATCAGATCAAGAGAACCTGATGACAAATGATAAAAATACTTTCTTTTTTTTGTTCTAGATTATTTACATTTAGCTAAGAATGGTGTGGTTAAAATGCTGGCTCTAATGCTAACGGTACCATGGAAGTATCATGCTTTATTGAAACACCTTGGAGCACCACGGTACATGTAATATGGTAATCATTCAACTCTTGTGAAGAATTATGATTTATAGCAGCCAGGCTCTTCTCAACAGGATGAATGTTTTTGATGTTCTGAAAGCAGTTAGGCGCATGACTCTCAGCTGAGAGCTGCAATGGGAATGTTGCCCACTGATTGTGGTGGCATCTGATCCTTTAGCCACACCAATGAATGCTGGGACTGTCTCGCAACAGGGTGTGGGTCTGAGAGAGCTTTATACCCCTATTTGATTACAAATAGTTTCCACACAGGTGAGTATTTTAAGCTTTAACATTACCTTATTAATTCCAAAAGGAATTCTGAAGAGGAAATGCTGAATGCAGATTATAGAGGACAGTAAAGTTTCCTTCAAATAAGATTTACATAAAATATTGCATAGATAGAATTGTCACATAAAAGCCATTGTATATAATTCTTTAAAGTTCTTACTTCCTGTTAATGAATAGTTTACTTACATATTCATGATTAACTTTTCATTATACTGTTACACAGGACTCTCTTGTAATACCGTAAATGAACAGTTGATGATCCAGAGAGAAAATGAGAGGGCATTTGCCTGAAAGCTGAGAGATTTGCCATTCAAATGAGTCCTGTTGCTAATCTCTCTTCCCGGATATGTGCCTTACAGTCAGACCTCCTGCAGGGGCAGCACTAATCTCACTTATCCACCTGTTGCATGTAATTATTGCCATATTACAAATAAGACCAGCATCTCCTCACCTTGCCTGCACAGTGGGCTGACCCACACTCTATTCCTCTGTCTGCACTTACACTTATTGTAATTTTTGACTGAATGCCCTGGCGAAGAGCTCCACTCTTAGTGCCTTTTTGTGTCTTTTTTTTTTTTTAAGGATTTCTGTCTTTCCTTGTACAGATAAGGGCTTCCAGACAAGGTCTATAGAGTCTGCTGGCAGGGAGCCAACACATTCAGTCAGACCTGTGAATCTGGAATGTGAAGTTAACAAAACGTGACAAGAACATGTCTGGGTCATATGCAATTTTGTTTGGCTAAATTATTCCTTTCACCTTTAAGATATATATATTTTTTTCTGTTGTTATTTGTTTCTTTTTCTGTTGTGTCGTGGTACTCTCCTGAACGTGCAGCGAAGACTGACATGAAAGAGAATAAATTGTAGAATAAAGTCGTTATTTTTGTTTTCTTTGCACACAAAAAGTATTCTCGTAGCTTCATAACATTAAAGTTGAACAACTGATATCACATGGACTGTTTTAACGATGTCTTTACTACCTTTCTGGGCCTTGAACGTGTTGCTGTCTATGCAGGGTCAGAAAGCTCTTGGATTTCATTAAAAATATCTTAATTTGTGTTCCGAAGAATTAGGGATGCACGATATCCGATATGCCGATATTTTTCAACTCATTTTGGCCGTTAGCCGATGCCAATACCGATACCGATATATTTTCTTTTGTTTGGAAATAAAACCAAGTCTCTCCTGTGTGGAAATTTTAAGCAAATTATTTTTAATTTTGGTTCGTTTTTATCAAGAACTTACACTCACCGGCCACTTTATTAGGTACACCTGTTCAATTGCTTGGTAACACAAATTGCTAATCAGCCAATCACATGGCAGCAGCTCAATGCATTTAGGCATCTAGATGTGGTGAAGACGACTTGCTGAAGTTCAAACCGAGCATTAGAATGGGGAAGAAAGGGGATTTAAGTGACTTTAACATGGAATGGTTGTTGGTGCCAGACAGGCTGGTCTGAGTATTTCAAAAACTGCTGATCTACTGGGATTTTCACACACAACCATCTCTAGGGTTTACAGAGAATGGTCCGAAAAAGAGAAAATATCCAGTGAGTGGCAGTTGTGTGGACGAAAATGCCTTGTTGATGTCAGAGGAGAATGGGCAGACTGGTTAGAGATGATAGAAAGGCAACAGTAACTCAAATAACCACTCGTTATAACCAAGGTATGCAGAATACCATCTCTGAACGCACAACACGTCGAACCCTGAACCAGATGGGCTACAGCAGCAGAAGACCACACCGGGTGCCGCTCCTGTCAGCTAAGAACAGTAAAACGGATTGGAAAAACGTTGCCTGGTCTGATGAGTCTCGATTTCTGCTGCGACATTCAGATGGTAGGGTCAGAATTTGGCGTAAAGAGCATGAAAGCATGGATCCATCCTGCCTTGTCTCAACGGTTCAGGCTGGTGGTGGTGGTGTAATGGTGTGGGGGATATTTTCTTGGCACACTTTGGGCCCCTTAGTACCAATTGAGCATTGTTTAAATGCCACAGCCTACCTGAGTATTGTTGCTGACCATGTCCATCCCTTTATGACTACAGTGTACCCATCTTCTGATAGCTACTTCCAGCAGGATAATGCACCATGTCACAAAGCTTGTGATGCCATCATGTCAATATGGACCAAAATCTCGTTTCCAACACCTTGTTGAATCTATGCCACGAAGAATTAAGGCAGTTCTGAAGGCAAAAGGGGGTCCAAACTGGTATTAGCAAGGTGTACCTAATAAAGTGGCCAGTGAGTGTATTTGTTAGAATTAAATAAACAATAATGAAGTTCTTTTAAATATAAATAAACTATATATCAATCGCTGCATTTTTTTTTTCAGAAAGATGCGGTAGTAACCTTAACATTTTATTTTAAGATTTAACATTTGTAGATGGTTTAAAGCAAAAGAGTTGTAACGATTCTGAAAATCTTTTAGAGCTCATAATGTTTAAAAAATAACATATTACACATTAATGAATAAATCCGTATATATAAAATTATTTAATTTAAAGTGTCATGTTTGTGATTTTTATTTTATTCATGTAAGCTATAACTTCTGACCTCTAAATCATAACATACTCATCATTTTATGACATCAATTACTGCTTAATTTAATCAGAAACACATTCTAAATGTTATTTGGGTTTTTTACTTTCATTTTATTAGAAGTAGGCCAACAGCTCCCCCTATGGAATTAAAACTCCTTACCGAATTGGCATTAGGACCTGGGGGAGGCTGTCGCTGCACGTGCTATTACTGTTTACTCTATCATACACCGAAGGCGTCATTCTGTACGCGCATTGTCAGTTTAAATGCAGCGATCCAAAACAGTAAATCTAATCACCATTCAGGCAAAACTTTGCTTCAAGAATGAGCCACACTGCTGACGTGATCTAATCGCTAGCACACCCTGAGCACACGTTAGTTAAGGTATTCTTCCTCTTATCGGCAAGACATATCGGCATAATTTTTCATATCGGGCCAATGCCGATATTTACATTTAAAGCCATTATCGGCTGATTCCAATATCGGTCCGATAATATCGTGCATCCCTAGACAGAATTTATTTTTTGGTTGAACTAGCCTAACACTTTAAGAAAATGAGAATGCATGGGAAAAATCTGTGTTTAATCAGTCTTAACAGTACTAAGTATTTTATATTAATATTTTTATATTAATTTTAATATTTTCTCACTGATTTTTTTCCCATTTTTTTTCTTTTTAATTTTTAATTTTAACTTCAAACATTTGAGCGGTAGTGTAAACAGTTGGGAAAGTTAATTCACTGCCTCTCTTGTGACAGGCGAACACTGGGGCGCTAGAGCACAACAGTCCATCACTGTAATCCATGTGTTATAACACAGACCCCATATAGTGCCTCTCTGAAGGGACATGATGTGGGATGTGAGAGATTCCTTTTCTCTTCTTTGTCAGAGCTGGGAACCAAGAGTCTCCACTTTTGTCTTCTCATCCTCACACTTTTTCAGTGACTGATTAGTAGGTCATTAGTTACTGGAAGTTGTAATCTGTTTTGGCTAGAGCTGTGTTAACAAGATTTACTCCTAACTGACGTGGCTAAAATTATCAGTTTACGAGACAAAGACGTCTGTGAGAGGCGGCAAAATCATTTAGGCCATTGTAGCTTTTTTCAGGCAGTGTTTATCTGCTTAATCTTGGTTTTTGGCTTCTTTTGGGTTTTGGACAATACTATTTGTTGTTCCGTTTCAGTGAAGACTAATGGAATTTTTGTTTATTAGATTAGATGTTCCTTACCTCCCTAGCCTGTCCTTACAAGTACTTCTGTTAAAATAAGAGGTGGCAGATGGCAGACGTTTGGTGAAATGAACGAAACATTGACATTTCCATATGTCTGCACAGTATCCAGCTGTTCACTTTCAGATGTGTTTGTCAAATATACTGCCTTTGAATAAAGGTGAATGTGGATGACTATCCACAAATTTCAGGTCACTGTAAACTTGTGCCAGGCAAAATACCATTAGTCTTTAAAATGCAAACATCTTGCCAAAAGATTAGGCCATATGGATTCTAATTTGAATGGAAATATAATGAAAAGAGAGGAAGTGTGTGAAGCTTGGCTACATCAAGGAAAATGGAAGACCAAGATCTTCGATTGTGTTCTCACACAATGGAAATATATGTCAGCATAAGTGAAAATGTATACTCAGCAGAGCTGTTAGCATTGCTGTCCTGAAATGCTTCCCAGTTATGTAATGCCTGTAGCTTGGATCAAGCCAAACACATTGTGGTTTAATTAAGTTATGTCTATTCTCTTGGCAGATTCCACAGAAAGAATGATGACTCTTGTTCAGGTGTAAACAGCTATCATGCTCTCTCTGTCGTTTGGGTTCTTTTTTGTTAATGTGTTTTGCACGTCTGGCCCTGTCAATAGGGAGGAGGGGGTCAGTCAGGCCTTCTGGTGAAGGTCTGGGGTCAGGTAGGTGTTTATGGTAATTCGCTCACCTTTTGAGTTGAGGGCATCCGGACTGATTTCAAATGCCCAGTCATGTGCAACCATGCATGAGGAGGACAGTATAGGTTAAAGGCCTATTCATACCAAAACAAAATTTTTAGCACCTACACTACTGTTCAGGAGTTGAATCCTTGTATCATTCGTTCACTCATTTTTTGATTTAATATTGAAAGTAGAAAAATGAGAAAACGGCTCCTTTTTCGTTTTTTTCTTTTTTTCCCCAAAAAAACGAAAAACAAGAATTCAGCTTAATTTTTAGTTTTTCGTTTAGGGGTAGAAAAATGAATAAACAGCTTTAATATTCGATTTCTACACGTGGGCGGGAATTAAACGCCCCTTTCTGCTGATAGGTCAAAAACCGAAGATCAAACCGTGCCGTCATCAGTTCTTCCGCAGTTTTGCGCAGCAGAGAAATAGTCCTCCGCTGCTGCAGGTGTACGGATTCTTTACGCGTTTATTGCAACTACATTTAATATTTTTCTCATCAAACAACTAGACAAATGAATGGCTCGACCCAACTCGTACCGGGACAGAGCCTAGACAGGGCTAGACAGGAAAATCCATCAGAGTTTGGATTTAGATTTTAAAGGATTTGAATGTTTACTGTATATTATATGATGGTTGACTAAATGTGCAATTTTAATGGATGTGGAAACTTGGAAATTTTCTCAATCACCTTTCAACTCCAATCCACACTTCATCGTCTTTTTTTACTGAAAGTAATAATGAAGTGACAGGAGGTAGCAAGAGGCATTAATAAAGAAAGTAAACTAGAGGAAATTATTTTGACTAAAGTAAATCCACTGGAAGGCTGAGAGAAAGATGCCCCTCAGTCACTTTCCTGTAGCATGTGTGTGACTGTGACACACTTGCTTTTGAGTGGGCTGTTAACGATATGTGATGTGCTGGAGAGGGATGTAAATGGAGGTGTCTGTCTGAAAACAGCCCTGCACACTGTATATTTGCCCTCCAGCTGAAGGAGTGGGAGTGGAGGAGTGGTCAGGGTGACACAGCAGCGCGCAGCTAGAAGTAGAAGTGGGGCCGGAGCTGCATTCCTGAAATAACAGCAAGTTTTGGGAGGTGACGGGAAGGAGGAAGTCACTACATGGTGCTGTTCTTGCTTGGGCCAGTATAAAACTCTCATTTGTTTGGGAACATGCACATCACCTATTTTGTTTAAATACCATCTAGGTAGCTCACTAGGTTTTGAAACCCAGTCCTATCACTACTATCTGGCCTCGTTTGGAGAATTTTCATTTACATTATTTTCTACCCTAAGAATTCCTTACTGTTTCTACACATATGTACACTTTGTCTTGATAGGTTTATATAAAAACTTATATTTCATATTCTCGTGAGCAACAGCTGTGTCAAAAGCTAGTCTTTAGTGTTAGGTCTACCCAGAAACAGACCTTTTGTAAGCACCTCAGACCCTGCTGATAAAATCACTCTCTCCTGATGAAGCTGTTTTATGGAGCCCATCCAATTCAGCGTCTCCCCATCACTCTGTCCCACTTTCGGCCCTCGACCTTTCCCTACTGCTCTATCAGAGCCAGTTTTGTTCTGCTCCATTGCCCCTACTAATAAACACGCCTCGAATGGACCTCAAATTTAGCAGTTTGCATGGAGTCTATGGACCGAAATGGATAGTAGTGCTTTATGATGTGATTGCTTTTTGAGAAGCAGAATATATTTGGTTTCAGTCTGTCTCAGTTTCTCTTTTTTTTTTTTTTTTTTTTTTTGGAAATGGGATTATGTGAATGGTCTAGGGTCAGAAACTTTGGGGATATCTAATATTAGCGTTTCTAATATACATGATAAATGTCTGCCCTGGACCTTTCTTTCTAACAAGTTTTCCTCAATATTTGATCTCCTTTCGTAAAGTTTCAGTGTTATGTATGCTACTGTTCAGCATTTATATATTTTTGAAAGACATCTCTTGCAAATGCCTGCTAAAGCCGTATTTATTTGATCAGATACAGTAATATTGTGAAATATTACATTTTAAAATAACCATTTTCTATTTGAATTTTCAGCAGCCATTACGTCAGTCTAGATCATCAGTGAAACCATTCTAATGTACTGATTTGATGTTCAGGAAACATTTCTTCTTGTTATCAAGGTTGAAAACAGTTGTGCTGCTTAATACTTTTGTGGAAACCATGATACATTTTTCCATGATTCTTTGATGAATAAAGAGTAAATTATTATTATTAGTTTATAATTATTTAATTTTAATTTTATTTTATTATAATTTTCTGTTTTGTTATTAATGCCACCCTCTTCACAGCAAGCACATCACAGACAGCCCATCTCAGGTCTTTCCAAGTCTACAGTCTATTTTTATAAAAAGGTTTTGAAATATTTAGTCTGTAGACACATCTGTCCTGACTGTTGGCTAAGTGTATGAGTCTTAAATGAAGATATGCCTACTTGTTCTGTAGTGTGACAGTTTTTTTTTTTTAGTTCTCTCTATGAATCAGAAAATTTGGTATTGTTATATTTTTCGCAATGAAAACTGTTCTTGTAAATCAAAAAATGTCCTTGGCCTTCAGATAAATGATTATATATTCCACCTCTGGGATGTGTGTTTGATGGAATTGCATGTGTCTGCATATGTATTTTCATGTTTTGACGTGTTGGATGTGGGTAGTGAACTGACTGCATACCCGAGAGAGACGCCCAAAACATTTGCTCCTGCTTTTGGCGCACTTGGATGGGCTGCTGTCCTACAGCATGATAGGTTACACTTATCCACACACACTTTCTGTGTAGCTCCCAGTTAGTTCACAAGGAAGTGAAAAGAGAAAGTACAGACGTTGCTTTGAGCGGTTTGCCACTCCTTATAACACACACCTTTATCGACAACCACACCTATAGTTGAGACTGTAGACAGTTATTTTACTGTGTTTGTTATTACAGACAGAGAGATGTGGTTAATGGAGTGAAATGACTGTCTTTATTGCATTAACGTAGATAAATAAAGTTTAATTTTATATTGACTTGTGCTGACATGACAGTTAGGAAGATAGATGGGGAGGGATAAGCAAAGCTCCTTGCTGATCTTTGACCTCTCACACATTGATGCTGGAGATCTGCGTGTGTGGGTTTCCCAGGGGCTCCTGTGCTACATGGCTACATGGCTATCTAATGACTATCCGCTGATGCTCAAGTCTTTAATTTAATCTACCCCTCCTTTCCATGTCTCTCTAATGGAGTGTTCTCAGATTTATTCTCCATTTCCCCCACACCTTATCAAGTTATGTCCATGTGCCTGCTCATTTGTTGATGTTTTACCACAGAGCATTCTCTTCAGTTTGCAGTGTTTTCCACTTAAGGCTTATATTTGGATCATCTCCCATTCTTTATTTGCATCTTTGAACATTTTTTAATTGCAGTGCTGCTGCCTGCACTTGCCCTAATTAAAATGATAACCTGTAACTTGGAGTTGCCAAAAAGTTATTCTGCCATTTTGTCAGTTGTGTGCCAATTTTCATTAACTAGGAATCATTATGTACAAATTGTGGCAACAGGTTTTACAAGGCACCGCTTACATTTACTAAATATGCCTAGCTGGATATTATTTTCCCTGCCTGTGTGCCAGAGTTATTATATCTTGATGAAAGATTTTTTCAATTTAAAACAATAATATGCACTGTGGAGTGATAGATTATGCAACATAACACCAGAGGCATTTATTAGTAAAGTAAAATGGGTTAAGTTTGATTTGTTTTTAAATACTTGAAAACGTTATCTCTTCATCTGTACTAGTCAAGCAGGCTAATAGTGGTTTGTTTTGGGAATTGTGGCTGATTGGGCTCTTTTGCTGCCAAATTGTGTGGGCTACAGAGTGCAACAGTCGGATTCCAGAAGTCAAATCTCATTCATTTTCTCCATAGGAGAATTGATTTTTAACGAAAACGTATTAAAATTAAAGACAGACCTGCTTTGAGTGCTGAGGTTATTAATCAATGATGTATGCTTTTGTTGAAGCCATCAGTCTGCAATATTTCAACTTATTGTTAAAATAATTGTTTAATGGCAAAATTCCTAAAGGAAAACTACATTACCCATGATTCTGCAAAGAAATCTCCAACAATCAGTGAACTGAAACAAGCTAATCTTGGCAAAATAACTTTTAAGCACCCATCCACTCTCAGTGTGAAGTGACATATAAATATTTGTGTGTGTGTAAAATGTCACCCTCAAGTTGTTCCAAACCTGTATTAGTTTTTTTTTTTTTTTCTTCTATTTATGAAGATTTCTTGCAGAATATGAGTAACCAAACAGTTGATGGTTCCCTTTGACTTCCATAGTATTTTTTTCTATACTGTGGAAGTCAATTGGGACCATCAACTGTTCTTTAAATCAATCATTTAAAAATGTTTCCATTGTTTTTAATTGCATTATGTTGTTTGCAATGCTTCACAGGATTGTAGTTCTTTCCCTCATTGTAGTAGTTTCCCTCATGGCATAGTTTTAGATTCTTATTTCTTTCCCTCCATGTTAAGGTGAGCTAGATCTATGTGGCCTGTCCTGCCTGTTCTAAATGTCTGATTGAGAGTCTGGGGTCTTGATGCAGTTACTCACAGTGGTGGAAGAGTAGACTAGTTCCACATCATTACATTACAGCACTGCATTCACCTTAAACTGCCCTTAAATCAATACAGAGAGGGAGGGAAGGAACAAAGGCTGTAAAGAGAAGAGGGTGGGAGGAGAAGGAAAAGGGTAGCGGTGTTTGTCAGGGGCCAATGAATGAAATCTTTCTCTGGATGGAGAGCTGAGAAGTCTTTTTATTTCTCTCTCTTGTTATTCTACCTTCATTCTCATCAGGCCCTCTGCTGGTCTACACTGATCTCTCACTCATCTGCTGCATGCTTTTTTTTAACCATTTCCTTTTTGAAAATTTCCTGTGCTGGATTATGTAATGACTCATACAATGCTTTTTTGTTTATCTATACACATTTTCACTCATCTGGAATAAACTGTACGAAAACAAAACAGATGCGGCTGTTCAATAAGCGGAGAAAGAGTTATTGTAATGTATTTATTTTGTAATAATAATGTATCAGTGGATTGTGTGGATTGCATGTACATATCAGTAATGTGAGGCACTGACAGTAAACCAAGCAAGGAATGTTGTAATAATGTAAGAGGTGTGTCCTAATGGAAAAAAAATGATTACAATTTACTGGAAAGGAAGATAAAAAGGAGAATGTGAGAGAAAATGCCAAAAAATGATCACAATTGGAACTGGATTTTGACATTTTCTGAAGAAAATGTAGTAGGTGCTTGCCTATTTGCTGTTGTTAGGGAATTGCTATGTGTTTGCTAAGGTGTTCTGGGTGGTTGCTAGGTGGTTGCTTACAGGTTAAAAGAGTTCAATATATAATGGTTCGTAATTATTTTTCATCAAGTGACAATCGTGAGTCTTATTGCTTGAAAATGTAACAACGCATCTTTCCTTAACAAGTCATTCCATCTGAGGCAACATTATTAATGTTAACTAAAACTGTTAAAAAAATTTTCATTAATTGAAGTAAAGCTGAAATAAAATATAAATATTAATGTTGCTTTGGCAAATAACTAAAATAAAATTAGTGGACGTAAGTACTAAAACTAAAACTGAAATGAAAATAAAGATAACAAATAAAGAAATGTATACAAATTACAAAAACAATTAAAATGAATTCTGAAGATATCAAAATAACTTAATTCAAATTAATTCAAGTAATTACTAGTGTATTAATGAAAAAATGCTAAAATAACACTGCATCATTTGTTCGTTGCACAAATTTTATGAGCTAATAGTAATGCTTGCCTTAGCAGGTGCCACTTATAAAGTCATTCTTCTCTTTTCTATTTCATTTTAATGCTTTGGTTAGCATTCAGTTTTATTTAAAAATAAATAAATAAAAAAAAATCAATGTCCACTGTACACCATACACTCCATGGTGCTGTTGTAATGCTGACCCAGTTCAGTTACTAATGTTGAAGCTTAATTGAGTTTTTAAACAATGGCAGAAAAGTGCAAGTCCATTAAAAACTCCTGTGAACTAAGAACTGTTTCAGTCTGTCTATTTGTGCTGTCTATTTGTCTATTTGGTTTTAAGTGTTTATTTTAAACCACTTTTAGTAGGATCTTTCTCTTATGAGTGAGAGCTGTAGACACTGAGCCTTTACTCTGAGAGGCAGGTGATCGACGGCCCCCGTGACAAGCACATCTTGATAACAATGTTTATGTAAGAGTCTTTTTGTGTGTAATTGCTTTAACCCTTCCTGCTTTGGTAGGGAGTACAGAAAAGCAGACAGGTGCAATTAAAAGTGGATCCTAGGCTTAAATGAAAATGTGGATGTGAAGTGCATGTGTGTAAGGAGAAATTTAATACACTTAGTATTTTCTTTCAGCTGTCACCCTGCCCATCTCTTCTAGACACAGTTGTTTCATAAAACGCATGTCAGCATTTTAAGGGTGCCTTTGGATCGACTGTTTCGTATTGGTTTTCTTCATCAGGGTGTGGTTTCTCCTAGTATGGTGTGGTTGCACAGAAGAATGACAGCTGCTGAAGAGAGGAGAACAGGAGATGGAAGGAAGGATGGAGAAAAGGGAATTCAGAGGATGGCAGGCAGTCATTAAAAAAATGGGATGGCTACACGCAGTCTGGAGTGTTGAGTGGAGATGAGGTCATGCGTGTCGTCCAATCTGAGATTGATTTTTGAGGTTGCATTTGTGAGGTTGATGTGATCTGCTGCCCCCTTGTTAATCAAACCTTCATTCTCACGCATTAGCACCGTGCTGTTAATCGTCTAAATGAAGCGTGCCTGCCGGGGATGTGTGGGCAAAATAAGCCTAAGTGGTCTTTGTTTGTTATGGTGCAGATGTAATATGGGAATTTCTGTAAACACAGTTGTCATTTAAGTCAATATGAAATGAAAATTTAACCTACAGAACATATAAACTAAGGGTGTACACACACTAGGCACGGTTGCCTTGAATCGAGCCCGAGCGTAATTAAATAAACGCACTGCTTTTCAGCTTTCTCTTCATGAAAGAATCCTAAAAAATCATGGTTTCCACAAAACAATTAAGCACCAAATCAGCATATTAGAATGATTTCTGAAGGATCATGTGACATTGAAGACTGGAAGACTGGACTAATGGCCATCGCAGAAATAAATTTTAAATAAAAAAAAAAAAAAGAATTATTGAAAATAATATTACTTATTCAAAAATAAAAATGTTTCTGTTTTTGCTGTATTTTTGATTGTATAAATGCAGCCTTTGTGAGCATCAGATATTTCTTTCTTTGTATATTGCGTTATTACTTGCACCTACTTTGACTTTAATTTACTGACTTAAGGCCACATATTGTGCTTGTTTGGTAACGTTAGCTCAAATAGTTCTTTTGCCATAGTTTTAGCAAACTCTTTCAAATCAGGCTCTGTTTTGGTGAAGTTATAGTTCCTGCTTCTTAAAATATCCTGTTTTGCTTGAAAACATTTAGAATTTTGATTATTGACTAACTGATGTGTTGAGGTTCTTAGTTCACTTCCAGAATAAAAATTTCCTGATAATTTACTCACCCCAATGTCATCCAAGATGTGTATGTATTTCGTTCTTCAGTTGCAAAGAAATAAGGTCTTTGAGGAAAACATTTCAGAATTTTTCTCCATATAGTAGACTTCAGTGGGAGCCAACGGGTTGAAGGTCCAAATTGCAGTTTTAGTGCAGCTTCAAAGGGCTCTGCACGATCCCAGCCGAGGAATGATGGTCTTATCTAGCGAAATAGTCAGTCATTTTCTAATAATAATAAAAATGTATATACTTTTTAACCACAAATGCTTTTACCAGTTAAACCTGAAAAGCTGCATGCAGCATCCTGTCAAGAAGTAGTAAATAACTTTTTTTTATATATTTTACTGTAATATTGCCCCATCAATATTTGTCAGTTTCTCTTGCAGTTCTTCATAGTGAGTTTGTGGAGCAGGTGTCACCTGTTCGTTTCTGAGCAGACAGCTGTGCAGTTGAACTCCATGGATGACTGTGAACTGTTAAGATGCATTCCTATAGACGGCTAACATTCCAGCTGCCTGCCAGACAAGAGACGTTTTCTGTCACACTAAATGTCTCTTGTCTGTTACTTATGTTGCTGTAAATCATCCTTGATTTTTTTTTATTTTTATTTTTTTATACCTTGCTTCATCTGTTTCTCAGTCTCTGTCATTCTCTCTCTTTCCCTCTGTCTACATCACCCATTTTAGCGACATCTCTCGTATTTCTCCTCTTTATAGCTGCTCAGTCTTGACAGCAAACAGAAATCTCTCAATCAGTTTTGTGGTTGGTGTTTCTCCCCCATCCCCAAGTGCCACGATACATCTGCTGATTTGTGGGGGCTTGTCAGGGCCTGTGCAGAGTATTTGGTCTGTTCTGACCCGTCGGTGCTTTGTTCTACCCCCTGCTGTCTGCAGAAATGGGTCAGTGTCTCCAATATGTCCCAGGCATATGTCTGAGTGCCAGGCTTTGGATTGGTTATTGCATAGGAAATCACTGCTTATGTTACAGAAATCCTAAATAGCAGCAGCCCACACACAGCATTGTATATGTGGTGTGTGTGGATGCTGTATTTCACGGTTCACTCACAGTGGTTTTCATCACGGGCAGGCAGCTGTTCACAGTCCATAGGAACTGAACAATGTACTGTTTCTAATCAACATTTGCTCATGTACTGATGATGTACTGTATTCTATTCTTTATTTGTATGGTTTTGAATTTTGTTCGCATGTTGCAATTTTTAATTTGCATTTGTTTTGTGTATATATTTACAAAGCTATAATAAACCTAGGCTGGATCCCAATTTGCATATTTTTACTAAAGAACAAAACCTTCTGTGTTGATGATTGCAAAGCATACCATTTCTGCATGCCATTTACTTTAATATTGGTACACACGCTATTAGATTATAAAGTTGTCTTGATGGAGAAGCTCACAAACCTTTTTTTTTAACTCAAAAAACCCCCATGGATCAATTTTTCAAACAATCAGTGGTGATCGTATCCCTTGTGAAAAAGAAGTACACTTGATGATACCTGTACTTTCAAAATAAATGCTTAAAGGGATAGTTCACCCAAAAATGAAAATTCTGTTATTAATTACTCACCCTCATGTCGTTCCAAATCCGTAAGACCTATGTTTATCTTCGAAACACAAATTGAGATATTTTTGATGAAATGTGAGAGCTTTCTGACCCTGCATAGACAGCAACTCAACTGACACGTTCAAGGCACAGAAAGGTAGTAAGGACATCGTTAAAATAGTCCATGTGACATCAGTGGACCACAAGACTACTTTTTTTGCGCAAAATAAACAAAAATAACAACTTTATTAGTGGTCGACCGATATATCGCCAATCCCGATATATCGGCAGATATTTGACATTTTTCAAAATATCGGCGTCGGCCGATAAGTTTTTCCTGTATGGCCAATGCGTTCGAGGCGGGACTTTTATTTTGACGGCGCTGAGAATGGCACTGCCTGAGCACACAGCTCTCACATTCTCCCTGACTCATTCAGCTGTCGTCGTTAACAGTTCTGTCTAAAGCCCGAGACACACTGCACGATTTTCGGCTGTCCCAGACAAAAGATTGGCATCGTAAAACAGTCGTGGCGAATCAGAAATCGCTGCGATTGTTTCACGATGCCAGTCTTTCGTCTGGGACAGCCGAAAATCGTGCAGTGTGTCTCGGGCTTAATACGGATAGAAGTTTGTCTAATATTCAGATAGAACAGTTAAACAAAGGAATTAAAATGTATACAAAAAGTATTGTAACGATTGCTTTTATATTATTAGTAATAGAAAAGCAAACATTATAATACTTTATCGTTTGCTGTCAGCATTCAGCAAATACGCATTTATATCATTTAAACAAATCTTTGAATGACTAATGAACATTTAATTTCACAAGCCTTGCAAACTTAGTCAAATCTAGCTGTGAGATCTTGTGAAGTGTGCATTTGTATCCTGTATGATCGTGTGTCCTCTGCGTGGTCGATCCGTGTGAATTAAATGCAGACAGGAGGAGGAGAGTTCAGCTTCACTGGAGACACGCGATCGACAAACTTTAAAGTGTAAATGAAGCAGTCAGTTAAGTTTACATTATTTAGTAAAGTGATTTCCACTTGGATTAAAAAATATATAACAAACATGATTAATGTAAACCATTTTAAAGAAAAAAGGTTGTTTTGTTATAGCTTTTGGAGCAAGGGCGCCACCATCTTGCAGTACCACAGTGTGTGATGTCACGGGGTTGGTTCGCTCCGATGGCCAGTATAGTAATATAAGCATTTCTTTACATTTTGAGCACACAGATGTTATTTTAACACACAAATAATTTGGTTTTCACCATCATTTGGATGAATATTCAACATCAAACTGTCTACATGCTAAGTTTTGATTGTGGTATCCCAAACATTGTTTTCATAATGCGAGGCGCAACTTGATGTAAACAAGTACAACGCTGCATACAGTATCATTCACTGTTCAGACATATGCATTACATTGACTGGTTCACCAGTTGTATGTATCATATTTTAGTTCACCTGCGAATACAATTAGCTTTCCTGCTGTTAACAGTACGTAGTGTTTAACTAATCACCTATCTGAACGATCGGGCCAGTGCTGCTTCCTCAATAAAGTTTATCATTCTTACGTGTTTAAGCCTTGTCAGTTTAAATATTAAAGTGTTTTAAGCCATTCAAGCATGAGACAGCACGAAATAGATTTCAGTGCGGTACTTGCACGCTGTGATACGCTGTGATAGACCTTTTCTGAAAGAGATTTAAATGCGGTACTCAGGCGTTGTGATAGATCATTTCTGTTCGCGCCGGCGGCGCCGCACACACACACAAAAAGCCACAGCTCGGCTCGGACAGCACGTGAGTACCAAATTGAGCTTTCTTTCGCACCTTCATCAGCAAATGCACACAAAAGCATGTAGGAATGACAGTCTTGAGGAGTATCCACGTAAACGAGTATTGTTTCCGATCCGCACTTTACCCCAAACCAGCAGGTTCACGACTTCTCCAACCCCTACTGCTCGGTCCCATCGCTGTATCGACTCAAATGCATAGGCAATTGCAATTATTATGGACTCAACAGTGCTTTCAAGGTCATCTTCCTCTATTTCAAAACAAGCGTGTGTTCAAAATGTAAAGAAATGCTTATATTATTATACTGGCCATCGGAGCGAACCAACCCCGTGACAGGTACTGCAAGATGGTGGCGCCCTTGCTCCAAAAGCTATAACAAAACAACCTTTTTTCTTTAAAATGGTCACATTAATCATGTTTGTTATATATTTTTTTTATTAAAATGGAAGTTATTTTCCTAAATAATGTAAACTTGACTGACTGCTTCATTTCCACTTTAAAATCGTGATTTCAAATTATGCTGCGCTTTATGCATTTGCCCATTGTCATATTCATGTCATTTTCACCATGTGCTGTATGTGAAATGAGTGTTACCTTGGCTTTATTTGAAAAAATATGATTCCAAATGCACACAAACTTCCCAGAATACTGAGTGCCCTGTTGGTTTCAGGGTTTACTTCCATTTTAATTATATTTTTATTAAATATTTATTTATTTGTGAAAAAAAAAACTGTCATCTAAAGTATAAGTATGTTTATTTTACACGTTTATTTTTTAATCTGTTTTGAAATGATTTCAAATTTCTTAAATATTAATTAAAATAAAATTATATCGGCTTTATATCTGTCATTGGCCACCCTGCTTTCCAAGATATCGGCATCGGCTGTCAAAAAAACAATATCAGTCGACCACTGAACTTTATTCAACATTTTTTTTTTTCTCTCTTCTATGTCAGACTTCAATGCGCTTTCACGAGTACCACAACACATGTTGGTCAACACATATGTGTGTTTTAATTTTAAAACAATAATTTTCATTGTGCTTAAAGTAAAACATTTAATTTTACATTGTTTCAAAGCTTACTTGAGTGTATTTAAGTGTTAAAAACAGCCAATAAAATGTTTTCTTCTTTTAAGCATACTTTTGTGGCCTTTTATTTCATTTAATATTTTACTATTAGCAAGTACAATTTTTTTTAAAGTGCATTACAAATGCACATTCAGTACAATTAAGTGTACTTTTTTCACAAGGGATGTCATATTGGAAGCCTATTGAAGTGAATTTTTTTTCAAATATACTGTAATTTGGGATGCTCTGTCTAATCAGGAAGATCATGAAAATAATAAATAAAATCATGAAATGATGTTTAGCTATAGCATGTTTTTACCCTTTTTTTTAACCCAACTCTTTAAAAACAGTTTTGCCTTTTTAACTGTGGAACACAACACCATACTGCAGCTGTAGTCTTACATATATGCGTGCGTGTTTGTGTGTGTGTTTTCATATGCACACAGTTGTAGACTAGACTGGGGCTGCTTGGATTAGTGTAGGTAAGCAAAATAAATCCTGAGTTGGGCAGTTAGTGGACAACAAGGGGTTTCAATACCTATATGTGAGCAGCCAAGCAAACCTGCCACTTCTGAATCAGCATTATCTGACCTGGAGAATGCTTCTTGAAGGCATACTCCTAAATGGACTCATTGCTCACTAGCTTTTGTGGTTCACATGCTACATTCCCTCCAACCCAGTGAGCATGACCTGTATGTTTATGAAATATCAGATCATCTGGAATGAAGACAGCAAGAATGCATACTCCCATGCAGGGCCCCTAATCCACAGCAATCTGCTCTGGGTGGGATTTGAGGAGAGACTTGTCTGCTCGCTCAAAAGAGATTTCCCAAAATGCCTCTGAACGGATGCCCACCCTGACAGCAGGTCGCCTGCTTAAAGAAGTACTCATTCTTCCGTGCCTAGAAGTGTTTTTAAATAACCAAGTCCTGTTTGAGATCATTTTGATCTTTTGTTATGCAATTATGCTTTTCAGTGAAGCTTGATAAGACAATCGTAGAGATTTGAGTGGGCCAGAACAGCTTAGCAACCTCATAGCAACCCACTAAAAACACTCAGAACAGCTTAGCAACCTTATAGCATCATAGCGGTGAATATTTTTAGACCATCATCACTCTTTCTTATTTTATACAGAAAATGTATCAGACTATTTTTTTTCAAAGATTGTTTTCTAATTAATAGGAATCTTTATTCTCTCTTGTTCTTCTGTTTTTCACTGTCTGTCTTAATCAGGCAGATCTTATCGGCTTCATCGCTTCATCGCTTCACTGTGCGTGACCTACATCTAGGTGTGGCTTCATGTGTCTCTCTTTCTCTCTCTCTGTACCTTTCAGTCTTTTTCCAGATTTCACCCCATCCCCCTCTCATCTCTTACTGGCCATGTGAGACCTCTGCTTTGCCTGTCAATAAAGAGGTTTTATCATCCTTGCCTGTCCATTTTCAATTCTTTTTCTTTCCATCCTCTCTTCTGTTCTTTTCAGTTTTTTACTTTTGATTTTGAAGCAGGCAGCATTGGGCTCTTTTAATGAAAGCTTCTTTGTATTTGAGGGCATCTGAGTTTGTGTCTATGCATATTTAATGTATATGACATACTCACTTCCCATGTCTTGTGTGTCACTGAAGCTGATGTTCTAGCTAATGCGTATAGATGTCAGGGAGGCTGACTGTGTTTTCATTATGGTATTTTTGGATAGAATTAAAATCAAGCCTGGTGCTTTGGGTATGTGTTTGTCTTCAAGATGATAATCACTTTATCTCTTGAATCTGGCACCATATTGTCAGACTCTACCCATGATTCACCTGTGTACTGGTCAAAACCTGACATTTATAATGTCAACCAGTTCTTACAAGTGGTGTTGACACATTTAAATGTGTGTTTATATCAGTTGCAGTGGAGTATGTGTATACTGTGTACTGTATGTGCAGGGCTGCATGCTTTGCTGGGGGAGGGGAGTGTTTCTATACATCTGCACTGATGCATTGTGGGACATCCATTCCAGCTGCAGCAGAGAATATTAAAGCAGAATCCAGTATGTCACACCATTACTCTTTCCCATTAAGGTCTGATACCACTGACCTCTGTATGTACCAAACAGAAAAATGGCATGATGGGTTCAGTGGAGCAGAAAGGCTTGCCATAAAGGTTTGACAGGTTTTCTCCATCTGAATTTTTAATTTTAGGTTGGTCAGCATCTAGACGACATCTTTACAACATGCATTTTGACAAACAATACTTCCATCCTGTGTGGAGTCTGTGGCTTTTTTTCCAGACAGATGAGAGGTTGTTACTTTGGCTTTTGCAAGAGTTCAAGCGTGTTTGCATATGTCTGTGTGTGTTTGACCTTGTACAACCTTTAGCATTCTTCAATGTATGCCTTTGTTGTCATTTGTAATTTAATGTAGTGATATTCTCTTAATTCAGTATTCTAACATGTTTCTTTTTCTGTCTTTCTTTCATGTTGATGCTGCGCTGTTGCTCTAAATCAGGTAAGACAGATCTCCTACACGACACGTGTATTCACATTTAAGCCCCAAATGGTTTCTGTGGGGAAAGCAATTTCACTGAATTGTTGGTTGGTTTGTTTTCCTGCTGTTTGTAATTATGTTTGACCAATCCATTAGATCCACTTTGGTAACTCACCCATTAAACAAAAATAAAATTGGACCGAACAAAATTATGCTTTGCGATCTGACACATCAGTCAAGTAAATGTAACATAGTAGCTTTGGGCCTTGATGGTGAGATCTGTTGTGAACAATTGTTTTTACTGCTGGTACAGATAAAAAAAAATGATTTTCCATAGATCTAAATACAATAAAGATGTTTTCTATTTATTTATTTATTTAGTTATTTAATTTCCTGCATATGGATGCAAAGCTTGCTATCACTATTAGTTTAGGCAGTGACACAGCTTCAGTGTTTACTCCAAAGCTACCATTTTTGTAAAAAGTGTAAACTTATGGCTTTTATTTATATATATATATATAAAACCTTGTGGCTATACTTTAGGAACATGCATTGTAATGTTTATTCTGACATTTGCCCTCTAGACCTCGATTTTCAGTGTGTTGCTGTAATTTTATTTTTTATTCGTTTTTTTAGAAATTAATGGGGTGATTCAAAATTATTTTTAGTGGGAATTAGAGCATTCCTTGAAGATATAAGAAAATATCCTATAATATGCTAGTTGCAATTAGGGGTGTGCGATATGACTATTTTTGATCGTGGACAATAAAAATGTCTCCACGATCTGCTTTTGAAGAAATATCGTAGTATCGTGCTTCAGCGCACATTCTATCAGTTGCAGTTCTGGTGCCTCCATACCAATATACTGTACAACGCCACATACATTTAGTGTTAACTCAGCAGTAGAGTTACACTCATGGGACACTGCACTTATTCGCAATCACAAAAGTCCATAATTTGAGTGTGTTTTAAGGCCTTGCCGGTTAAACTTTTCATTCACGCATGTTTTTCTAAATCAATTTAATAAAAAAACAAAATGAAATATAATCATTTTGCTATTACATACAAAACTGAACTATTTTAATAGCCGAAACAGTAGTATAAACTGATTTGGGAGAAGGGGGAAAAAAGACTGGCTCGGGTCAGACTCGGGCCGGTAATTCTGATAAGTTGTCAGACACGGGCCGGGCTAGGGCCTGAGCGTCTCGGGCCAGGGCTGGGCTAGGGCCTAAATTTGAGGCCTGTGCAGGGCTCTATATTAGATGCGTGCAGGTCTTAAAGAGACAGTACTAAACATGTTGCCAACTGTCATTAAACGGATAGTTCACCCTAAAATTTAATTTCTGTCATTATTTACTCACTCACATGTTGTCCCAAACCTGCATTAATTTCTTTCTTGTGCTGAACACAAAAGAAGATATTTTGAAGAACGTAGGTAACCAAACAGTTGCTGGTCCACATTTAATTTGATAGAAGGAAAAAAATACAAAGACTTTTCCACATTCTTCAAAATAGCATGTATGTTCAGCAGAAGAAAGAAACTCATTCAGGTTTAAAGCTAATTTTGAGTGAGTAAATGATGGTATAAATATAAAACACTATGACAGAATCGACAGACAGATGACAGGATTTTTATTCTTTAATGTTAAAACAAAACACAAAGAGAAAAAAATAACACTACTCTTGACTGGAAAAAAAATACAGTTGCTTTAATAGAAATCAATCTATGTTGTGTTTTATTTTTATATTCGTTCATTCAGTTTCTTGAATGCTCCTGCTAAATATGCCTATTCTACCTGAAAATAAAGCACTGTTTGTTTTATTTGTATATTATGTGTATTTGTAATGTGTATCCTTGTTCTTATTTTTTAATAACAAAGATAAAATAATGACAAAGTTTTTTATCTTCGCCCACTTTGACCTAAATGGTTATTTTTTTTTATATTTTGTTACCTTGGAAGGCGTTGGCATTGTAATAGGGGAATTAATTTGGCTGTACTGCTCAGACAAAATAGTAAAACCAACATGACAAAGAATCATGATAAAATCGTGAAATCGTGATATTTCTTAAAAAAAAAAATAAAAAATCATGATATGATACTTTTGCTATATCGCCCGCCCCTAGTTGCAATGAAACGGTAGTAGTGAAAGATCTTTTCTTCCATATTGTGACCTGAAACATACCTGGAGTTGGTTATTTCCATCAGTTGTTGATTGGATTTTGAGATGTGGGTGTTGCACTTAATATAAGGTAAGAAAGAGGTGAGGTTTAATGGCAAAGTCCTCCAGAGAGAAGTCTGGAGACATATGCAAGAATTCACTGGAATATTAAGTTATGACATTTTGATTAAACATTACATTAAACTTTATTGAAAGACAGAAAAATAAAAACGTAGGATATAGTAAGTAGATGAATCATTCACAATAATAAGTACAACAAATTTACAAAATAGGGTGAATTTTCATTTCATGCTGACTTAAATATGTAATGACAAACCTCTTATTCAGTACTATATATTATGGAGTTACACTTTATATTTGCTCTCTTAATTGCACTCTTCATTGGGCTGTTTATTTGCATTCAACCTGTCTTTGATTACATGATGAATAGTGCAATGTTTTTCTCAGTCCTTTTAGCTAATCACTGCTAATTGCAGTCAGTCTTTTAAACACTACATAAGATTTTCATTCTCACGGGCATTAGTGACTGCTGGTTGTGCAAGAGTGCTTTTTGAAACTGTGTGTTGTGAAAATGTTAAGATGTTTTGGCTGTGAAGTCTTTGACTTTTACAGTTTGTTGTGTCTGGAATAGCTCTGTTATGTTTTTGTTGAAAATTCACAGATTACAAGGCAAGCGGATACCTTCAAAGGCCACACTTTTTTCTTTTGTAGATTAGGCCTCAAGTAAAAGTGTTGTTGTTTTGGAGTGACATATTGAATCTTTTTTAACTATTGAACTCCAGACAGAAGGTGAAAGCACAGGCTGTCAGATCTTTCACTAGCTTAGTTACCTTCTACCAAGATAAAATGTAACTAAAGGGACTGCAGTCAGTTGTTACATAACCAGTTTTGTGGATGAAGAATGAGAGAAAGCCCTTTCAAAGGAGTTCAGTTTTAAACATAACTTATTTATTAAAAATATTAGAAGTGTTATTCTCACATTTTACACTCTTGAATTAAATTATTCAGTGTGGGTCCTAGATATGCTATCTCATATATTGATAAAGCAAGAGGACATAATGACTACCATGAAATAGAGATAGGATTTATTTGTTCAGCACACAGCCCAGCTTATTGATACAAAAATTTCCTGAGCGATTTATACACATCGAGCCTGAGTCACGGAGGGAGAGCAACACATGCTCGAGCTCTGGCAGTGACATCACCTGTCTTGTGGTCAAAGTACAGTTCCTCTATCCGGCTCTAAAACACGCCGCTCTCTCAGAGCTACCAGGCAGCTGACTGGCACACACACAGAGTGACTTGAGAGCAAACTTCAGCGGTTAACTCAAAGAAAAACATGCGAGAGAAAAGAACAGGGAAGTGAGCGAATGGATTTCCCTGCTGGCTTTGGATTGGTGACTTGCTGGATTCCATGGAGCCTTTAGCTTTTCATAGTGGCCTCTCCTGCTTCTTTGCCTTTTAAACAAACTTGGAATAGCCTCTCGGTTCCTTTCAGTTTGAAGCCTTCCATTTCTGCCCTTAGAGTCTCCTCTCTGTAGTTCCTTTAGGTTTGTTTTCTCTTTTGCCGTGGCGAAATGAGCGTCACGGCATCATACCGACAGTATCTTCAGGACCTCGAGGAAAAGAAAGGTTGGTTTCATTCAATTTATTTTGTCACTGGTTGGTCTTTTGCCTTGTATAAAATATCCCACATAACGTAGCCTATACTCTAAGTCTGTGCATTTATTACAGTTGTTTGTAAAGATAGCTCACACTGGCACTCCGTAAGTTGAAATCCTGTGTGTTTGTGACTGGCCTCAGGAGTGTGATAAGAGCTCAGTCAATGGTAAAATGCAGGCAGTATTCAAATAAAGAGGTCGGCTGTTGTACATTAGCTTGTTAACTCTGTTGTAACCATGTATGTGCAAATACTTAAGAGCTATAGTCCTTCAATAAAGGGAGATTTGTACTAGTCATATTGAAAAACTAGGGTCGCAATTGGGTTTTAGCAAATGCACCAATATGTGACTCAAAGCTATTGAGATTAACATCAAAGTAAACTCACGCCTTTCACCTTCCCTTAGGCACTCCAAGGCATTCAAATACGTTGCTATGGTAGCTTTGAGTCATTCACCAGTTATTAGTGGTTTTGAGCCATGACATTTGAGGTTGTTTTGGTAATTGATGCTTTGCGCGTCAAAAGTTGATGTCGTTTGTTTGATAATCCTGCCCACAATAATGGCTTAATGGCTGAGTTTATACATGTGTATGAGTGTGTGTTTTGAACAGGTAGGGTGTATTCCTTTCCAGCTGTGCTGAATGGTCTTAATTTGGTTAAAAGGGAGTAGTTCACCTTCATTCAGACTGTCTCTTGCTGTGATCACTTGACAGCCATGTGGCTTCTTATTGGTTTGCCTGAATATCAGCACCCATCTGTTTGAACCTTCAAATGACACCCGTTGTCTTGAATGAAGACAACCTAGGCTTCCTGCAGACGGTGCCAAAGAGTCACCTTCCATTTGTTATATTGTTAATTGAAGATAGTATGGTATTTATTTCCTTTGTAATTCAATCCCAGATCATGGGGTCGACATTTGCACAGGCTGTTAGTGGATGGAATCAAATGCAAGTGTGTTGACCATATGGAGCGCAATGGGGTGGGTGGGGTTGGATCCTAGTAATGCCTAGACAGTAACGCTATTGTCTAAGGCCTGCCAGGTCTTTTACAAGGTAAATCCCAATATTATGTTGAGAAAGGTCATTGTATGAAATTTAACTCACCGAAATAATAGTTTTATCAGGTTAAGCTTCAAGAAGATTATGTTTGAGGATACTACAGCCTAGTTGGTATCAGTAAAAGCCATATACCATATAAGCCATATAGCCATATAAGGCTATTAAAGATAGCAGTGTACTCTGTCTGTTAAATGGTATTCACCCTTAAAATAAAGGTTCCAAAAAGGGGGTTTTAAGCCATAGAAGAACCAGTTTGTGTTCCACAAAAAACATCTAGTGAACAGTTCTTAAAAGAACCATTTTTTCTTAGTGTTAAGAACATTCTTCCACTCTAAAGAACCTTTTGTGCAAAGGAAATGTTTTGTGTATGTTATGTTAGATTATTATTCATAGAACCATAGATGCCAACAAAGACCATTTATTTTTAAGCATGTAGTAGAATTAGGCAAGGTATAGCTGTGGTACGTTGTTGTAGTGGATGACGTTTCAGGTTGGTTGGAGCACCTGGACTGTTTGAAGACAGATGGTAGATGAATGTGTAGATTAGAACAGCAGGTATATATGCGACGGCTAGTGTTTGTCTCTTGAAATCTGGTCACTGTGGCTTGACTTGCTGTGCTGTCTCCCCCAGAACTATAATCCACCTAACCCTGATTAGTCTCAATCCCCCTCAACCCTGGCTCAGACTCTGCAAGCTCACCACCAAGCTGCAGACAGTTTAACTCACTGAGGTCTTTGCTGTGGTGCCTTTTGGGTTTCTCCAAGGTCTAAAAACAGATTGAAATCTTCACTTGAGTTCATAATCAGCATTTACTCATCAAATACACGCCCCACCTCTCACATGTACAGTCAGACAGCTGGCAGAGAATAATAGCTTTGCTCCATCCAACTTCCCATCTGTGCAAACATACGATTTATTACATACTGCAAAGCTTTGTAAAGATGCTCCATAAATGTCAACATGAGCCTTAGGCACTCACACACTACAGAAAGCTCTGACACGGTGTTTGATGAGTAGGAATGTGTGAGATCTTTGAGGATGTGAAAAGGACAGGTCAGTTTGAAATAGGGCTGCACGATACATTGTTTCAGCATCGATATCGCGATGTGCGCATCCGCGATAGTCACATCGCAGGATGTGCGATGTTTAGCAGGCCTGATCGTTATATTTATACTGATCGTTTTCTTTGCTCACACACAGACACCGTGTCTACACCGGACGCGACAGCTGCATAGAGCTACCCATTTTTAAATAAATTTAGTAGCAGAGCTACTGCAAGCAATTTTCAGTCGAGGAGAGCACATCTCGGATGTTTAGCAACGGCAGGCACCAGGAAAGCGCAAGGTCCCAAGTGCTTTGTACAGGAGGAGGAAGTGGCGCGGCGGGAGTTTTCCACGCGTTTGCAGATGTGAACGGCCCCAAAGTCTTTCTACACTGGATGCGACAAAGCGACCGTTGCCAATCGTGTCAACTTTGTGTCAGTATGTGATAAATAGAGCGAGGCATATCAGTTTACTGGCGGGGATTCGTCGTGTCGTGCCGCATCCAGTGTAGTTCGACACATATGCGCGAAACCGTGTCAAAATGCATGTCTCCAAGTATCCTTGTAAAAAAAAAAAAAACAGTTGCTTATGTCTTAGGTAAACAATTGAGAAAGAAAGAGGATAACAATAACAGCAGTTTAATGTCTCTGTTGCTTTCTGTGTCATAATCAAACAACAAAACAGAGAAAAATCACTTTTGTAGCTTTAACACAGATTTATTAGATTTAATTTATACAATGAAGACTGTGTTATGCAGTGTTATTTTACATTTTATTATTCAATTTCTGCACCTGAATACTGTTGGACTTGCCTTAAAAATACAAAGCACTGTTTATTTCATTTGTATCTTTGTTCTATTATATTTATCTATGCTTGTAAATTGTTTATTTCCTGTGCTGATTTACTCATCTACAAAATTAATATTTTTTTTCTCTCCAAATAGAGCTATTCAAGTCATTTGGTGATTTTTCATATCGCAATATATATCGCAGAAAAACAAAATATCGCAATGTGAGTTTTTTCCAATATCGTGCAGCCCTAGTTTGAAATCAGGTGGATACAGGGAATTGGATTTGGGTCAGTAATATGATGCTCTTTGTGATGCTTTCATAATTTCTATTTTATTCTGAAAATACATTTTAAAAATGGTATTGACACATGATGAGCATGTTTTCAGTTTCTGAATACAAGTCACCTTTAAATAAAATTTGTTGATTCCTTTTTTTTTTTTTTTTTTTATAGAATACTGCAGTTTATTATAAATAATTTATCCATGCACATCTTTTTTTTAAATTCACATGCTATTTTTTTTCTTGTTTTTAAATATATCAGGATAATGTCCTATAATATTTATGAATCAGTAATCCATAGACAATAATATAATTCATAAAATAAATTAGATTTTTTAAAGTATTTTTCCTTTTCTCTATCATGGACAGTGGAAACTCTTATTTATCATTGACCCATTTCTGAAAGCAAAACTGTTTCCGTCTGTTTAAAATTGTCATTCAACAATAAGTGCCTACATCAGTGTGTTAAAAATTAACAGACCGAGCCTCACTTTCACCTTCTTTTTGCCTTTTACCAGAGCCCGTCTATTTGGGTCACCTTGTAACATTTTTGATTCGGTTAGTACATGACCTCATGTCACATGCTGCTGCATCCCTCTTAGTATTCAGTAGTATTTCTACTGTCTTATGTAAGTCTGTCGCACACGCTGAAGCTACAGAAAGCACTGGCTTTAATTGCAGGCTTCCTGGCTGTTTCAAGTAAACCCCTCTGGCCCAGAGTGCTCTGGTGTTATTGATCAGCTAACTATCAGCCCTGATGTGTTTCCTACTCTTGATTATATCATCACATACCATAACGAGCCTTTGATTTGCCGCCAGACCTCATGGCCAACCAAATTTACTCACACAACCTCTCTGCCACTGTCACTGGTTCTGGATCATGGTAGTTACATTAAGAGTTGTAAAATATGAGGTAATTTGATTTAACGGACACCCAGCTGGTGACTGAAGGATGATTTCTTGGTCATGTCTCACTGACTGATTCCACAGTGTTGCAGTTTAAGTGTTTCTCGCTATTTTTCCCCCAAAGAGCAAAGTTCAGAATAGTTTGTTTGCTTGTGTGTGCATGTTTATGTAATTGTGTGTATGTGCTGGTGTGTGTGTGTGTGTGTGTGTGTGTGTGTGTGTGTGTTTGTCTGAGATGTAATTAATTGATTTACATGCAGATTATTTATTTTTGCCTAATTGAAATATTCATATGGAAAATATAAATAATTACCATGCATTGCAGATAGAATTGTTCCCACAAATGATAAGTTTTAATTATGTATATAAAACACAGATTAAATTTGATGTTTAACAACACATTTTGTTTTGATCCATAAGATTTTGCTCCCACTCTGGTTTCATTTGACATGTATCTGCATGCTCTAGTTTGATGTTTGACTGATGTCAGTTACATTTAATGGCTTTTTAATCTGTTGTCACCATTTTAAAGCAACCGCTGTGGTGGAGGTTGTCTGTATGCAAAACACTGAATAATCATAACGAAATTGTTGATTATTATTTACCTTGTAAACTATTGTCGTTGCAGTCCTAGCGGAGATGCACAGAAGGCGTGAAGGAATAGTATGCCAGTGAGTGCAGGCCGAGGCAGTGACAGAGAGATAAGCGCTCTGCATATCTCCTGTGTACCAGCTGGGTGTGGCAGACCCAGATGAGAAACCAACTTCAAAACAGCAAAAACACTGCTAGTGAAAAGATGAAGGCGTTATTATACGGTCCTGGCATGCCCTCTGTGGGCATGTCCTAAATTCGGCTTAACTGTACATTTCGGGGCTCATTCTGCTGTCTTCTCTTATTGCTGTTCTTAAAGTTGATCTCTATTAAAGTGTGTATTTCATTACCTTCTTGGTGTATCCATTCACTCACTGTGTAATTAGTGTGGATCATTACCACATTTTGGCTAAGGTAGGACACCAGTCTCTAGAACTAAGGCAACAATTAAACCGCTTCAGGTGGCTGATGAAATGATTTAATAGATTTAGTGTCAATAATTTGGGATTAAACACATAGTTCACCCAAAAATGAAAATCTGCTGTTAATTTACTCATCCTCAGTCCATCCAATATTGTTTGGTTCAGCAGTTGCTTTGTGTGACACATGAACATTACTTTTAACTTTGCTAAATATTGACACTACTGTTCAAAAGTTTGGGGCCAGTATGATTTTTTTTTTTAAAGAAATTGACTTTTCAGCAAAGGCACATTGGTCAACAGAGACGTTTGTAATGTCACGTAATATATAATGTATTTCAAATAAATTGTTCTTTTGAACTTTATTCATCAAAGAATCCTGAAAAATATGTATCACAGTTTTCAAAAATATTAAGCATCACAACTGTTTTTGGCGATTTATACTATTACTAATATTAGTGAAGTGAAGTGACATGTGGCCAAGTATGGTGACCCATATTCGGAATTTGTGCTCTGCAATTAGCCCATCCAAAGTGCACACACACAGCAGTGAACACACACACCGTGAACACACACCCGGAGCAGTGGTCAGTATGATTTTTATTATTATACTATTTACTAATAGTAAATGTTTCTTGAGCATCAAATCAGCATATTAGAATGATTTCTGAAAGATCATGTGACACTGAAGGCTGTAATTATGGATGCTGAAAATTCAGCTTTGCCATCAATGGAATAAATTACTTTTTTAAAATGTATTCAAATAGAAAACTACAGAGACCCTAAAGGGACATTTGCAAAAAAAATAAAAAATACACAGACTTCCACGTTCGTACGAGAAACTATTGCATGCTCACGAGAAACTTTTTGCGAGCTTACGCAATACAGTTTCCGGTTGCGTCAATTCTTCCATCTTACAACAAAGAAAACAAGAGCATGGATGCACATGAATTAATCTAATTGATATCAATAGTTTCTTGGGCGCACGCGAAAGTTTCAGTAGTGTATAAATTACAGAATGAAACGTGTCATTAGGTGCGTTTCCATTATAAATTTGTGCAAAACTTTGGCAATATTTTATAAATGTCGATAAAAAAAGTATTTCGAAATGACAGCATTTCCATTAACCAATGTTATGAGACTAAAACGTAACCTTTTACCTCTCGTGATAATTCATGGCAACGGATTTTGGTGAGATTTGATGGATTTTGGATGTATTTATTCAAAGGAGGCGCAAGCGTGTATCTTTACAGAAGCACCACGGAGAGCCACTTCAGAAACATGCGTGGCGTGGCTGGAATAAACACAGAGTAGCCGCAGTCAGCTTCAGTGGCCGCATCAGAGCCACACTGCACCGCAGATGTGTGCAGTATAAACTGTCTAAGCATTAATGGTAGGGAAAGCCCCTTATATTTGAGAGCGACCACGTATGAAGTGTTTCTTGGAGGTTATAGTACACTGAATAATGATTATATGACTTTTTACATTCTCCATGTGACCTGTAAATGTGAAAAACCCGTTTCCATTGCAGTTTTGCGAAATATTCCTTTTTCGAATTGCCTGAAAAACCACCTCAGGCGAGCGTAAAAACTTTTTGCGATATATGGGAGTTTTTGCGAAATTGACGCGTTTCCATTAGGAGTATTTTCAATTTGCAATTTTAATTTGCGCAATTTGAAGGGTAATGGAAACGCACCTATTGTCAGATTATCAGTTTAATGTGTCAGTGAATTTTTACACTGTCTTAACTGCCGAATTGCTCTGGATAGCAGCACAGTGTTACATGAATCAGATATAAAATCATTTTTGATACCGCTTTTTAGTACCACACTAGTATACTGCCCCACTCTACTATATAATAATCTTACCATATAGTGGTAAGCTGCTCTCTCTTAAGGTTGTACAACCAAGTTAATTTACTGGTTGCTGACTCCATAATCACAGAGTATAGTTAGAGGGTAATTATGGCTGTAGAGATTGTGGTGCGAAGATCTATTGTTCCAGTCTTGTGATATGTATATGGGTGTGTTTGTGTTGTGTGTAGGAGTTCCCAGCAGTCCCCTGAGCCTTGCTCATCTTCATAGTGCAACTCTGTTCCTCCCCTACTGACTCAAACCAGGCATTACTGATAGAGACTCCTCACGCAAACGTTTTGTCTTTCCGCCAGTCCTCCCATGCTTCAGCTCAGAGGCTTTGGTTTCGAAACCTGTCATTTCCTTTTCAGATCATTCTTTGTTGTTTTTAGATTTATTTTTTTGAATTGTAGATCAGTTCTTCTTGGTTGGTTTTGAGAAGATTTAGGCTTGTTGCATGTTTTTTTGGTGCTTTGATATTCCGTATTGACTGTAGTGCATATTTTTCCTGATCATAATTCAGTTCAGCTGAATGCAGTTTTGCTTAAATTGACCCAATATAATAATTTTAAAAGGTCACCTGATGTACGTTATCTTGCATGTGGCTGATGTATTTAATAATCCTTCAGGGAAGCTAATTTCATATCAGTCAATAAAAATCAATAAAAACATGTCAATAAAAACATGTCAATAAAAACATGTTTACAACACCTTTGACCTTCTGAACACCTTTATTCTGTTCCTGTATGTTGGTTCTCCACCTTGACATTTGCTCTTTGTATCTCAAACTAAACCACTTATAAAGCTATCAACTGATACCAGCAGATATGTATTACTGATCTGATCTCCGTTATGGTCGGTGATTGATTAGTTCTCACTGCATTGTTATTACCTTCAACATTACATTTTCTTGGCAGTTGACTTATCAAATCATTCTAATAGTAAATTTTATTTTCTTGCTTGCATTTTAATTTCTATTGTTCAATGTAAACACCTACTGAACCTAGAACTTTCTCAAGAAAATGTTAGTAAGCTATGCGAAACTCACTTCCACAACTATGTGTTGCTAAGGAAAAACCCCTAACCTTAAGCATGAGCAAAAATGACACGCAATGCGCCTTCACCAGGATTGTAGTGAATGAGTCAGAGCTTAGTGACATCACTCAGCCATTGATTAACAAAGATAGAGAAGTGAATCTTGATAGTAAGCACCTTTCATTTGAGGAGGAGCAAAAGACAGATGATCATCCATCACCAATCCATCATCCTTCCCCTTCTTGTCAAGTAGAATTATTGCTTTGGATAGCAGCTTTATCTTGGGAATGATAATACTTGCGCTGTTCCAAAACTTCGGCAGTATTGTAAGGTATCATTGTCCGTTTTCTAAATGCATTTGAGCATATGTTTCTCATATCAAACTTCATCTTCTGGTGAAACGTCAGACTTCTCTCTGGTGACGCATGCAGGACATCTCCAATCATTTAGTATGCTTAAACCCTGAACAGGGCCGGTTCTAGACATTTAGAGGCCCTAGGCAAAATTCATGTTGGAGGCCCCCCACCCCCAATAAAAAGCACTTGAAACAAATGTGATTCCAAACCTTTTTATTTATATAACATTTCATTTTAAATTTGTATATTTTTACTTAGTAACAGTCAAAAGTTTGGACACATTACTATTTTTATTGTTTTTCAAAGAAGTCACTTATGATCATCAAGTCTGCATTTATTTGATCAGAAATACAGAAAGAACTATAATATTGTGAAACTTTAAATAATGGTGTTCTATTTTTACCATACTTTATAATATCTATAGCTATATATATATATATATATATATATATATATATATATATATATATCTAAATATCATAGCTGAATTTTCAGCATCATTTTAACACATCCTTGTGAATAAAAGTATTAATTTCTTTTTAAAAAAATACTGATCCGTTGAATTGCAAACTTTTGAACTGTATTGTTACAAAGGATTTCTATTTTAAATAAATGCTATAAATGCTACAATAAATGTTATTTATTTATTTATTTTATTTTTTTTACTTTTCTATTGCACAATATTATAGTTTTTTTTCTGCATTTTTGATCAAATAAATGTATAGCTTGATGAGCATAAGAAACTTATTTAAAAAACATTAAAAACTGTAATGTGTCCAAACTTTTGACTGGTACTGTACGTACATATTAATCAAACTTTATCTAAGGTAATCTATTTTTTGTTTGTTGAGGATGTTATTATAGCCATGATAAAATTGATTATTTTGCAGTAATTTATTCACAGTTCCTGAATACCACTTCAGTAAATGAACATCAGTGCATATATATATATATATATATATATATATATATATATATATATATATATATATATATATATATATATATATATATATTATATATATTATTTATTTATTTTATTATTTTATTTTTATTTTTTTTTTTTTTCATTTTATTTAATTTAATTTATTTATTTTTTATTTTTACCTAGCTGGGTATGGACAGGGTTTCTCCCTCCCATTTAACCAATATTAACTATGATATTGTCATATTATTAATATTAATAAATATGATTTTAGCCTATTATTGCTACTTTAAATAGCCTAGGCCAGGGCTATTCAATTAACTTCATTTAAGGGCCGGATTATCGAATTGAACATTTGAAGGGGGCCGAGGGGGTGGGGGGCTGTCCCAATCTTTTTCTGGGGGGCCTATTGAATTGAAACGTTTATTTCGAACATGTAAATAAATATAGTAAAAACAACACAAAACAATACAACACAATACAAAATAATTTTAACTTCTACATGTCCAAAAAGGAGTAGGAAGAAGCATAAGCTTATGTAATCCTACCCCTTCTCCACTCCACGTTAATAATAATAATCAATAACAATAATCATCCAATCAACTTCATCCTTGTCTTAATACACACTTTTGACTTTCCTACATATATTTACAGTAAATATACAAACAAAACCTAAATAAAAACTATGACTAAATAATTTGTATGAACACCTAATCAAATCTGTTCTTCCTCCTGATACATTCTGAGAACCATACGTTTATACTGCTTTTTAAACTGGATCACACTTGAGCATTGCTTGAGCACCAGACTTAGTCTGTTCCACAATTTCACTCCACATACAGAAATACAAAAGCTTCTTATTGTTGTACGAACATGCTTAAAATTACACTCTCTCCTAAGATGATATCTCTCTTCTCCAATAATGAACAATTTTTGAATATTGCCAGGGAGTAAATTATTTTTTGCTTTATACATTATTTGTGCTGTTTCGAAAATAAATCAAGTCAATGAATTTTAATATCTTTGATTTTAAAAAATAATGAATTTGTATGAAATTGGAAATTAAATTTAAATGCATATTAAGCAGTAAAATTAACTAATATTACCAACAGTAACATCTATAAAAGGTTAACATTTAGTTCTGTCTGCCATTCAATTAAAAAAAAATCACACATTTTGTCTGTAATTAATTAAAAAAATGTGACTAAACACATATTAATATATTTGTGTTGTCATATTTTCAAACTGAACTTCCAAATTGATATAGAAACAACATAAAGATGGTATATTTTAAATGTGTTTAATGGCATCTTTTTACTAGCTTATTATTAATGAAGAAGTATCATTAATACAAGTAATGTTACTGTTGTCTCTATTAAATACATTTTTCCTTTGAAAAATATAACTTTTTATAAGTGAACTTAAAACAATCTTCACATAAACTATAAATTGTATGCATAAGCTATATTGATTATTCTTTATTCAAGCTACAAAAGTTAATCAGTGACTAGATCAGTCGAGAGATTTCTCTTTTTCTTTTGTTTTTTGATTTACATCAATCACAGACTGCAGAAGGTTTCACTTTAAAAGCAGTGCTGTTTCTTTAATAAAATCTGATGCACATGACGCGGATGTGACACATATCCAATTTTCTCCCAACTCTTTACGGTCATCTATGATTTTATAACTGATTTAAGACTGTGTTTATGAGGTAACTCGCCAAAACCAGTATTTTTACATCATTGTGTGTGGTTTTGTCCATTGAAGCGCTGGCGCGTTTGTCTGAAGCGGCTCAGTTTATGAGTACAGCCAAACGCGCAGATTTTCAAACTATACTTCCTGCTTTGATAAAAATCTTCGTCCAGTGTCGGCACTATTTCTCGCCAGAAGTTATTACGATAACTGTCTTTAAACTTGTTTAAACTAACATTAGAATTGTGGATATCTCATAACTCCCTTACATAAGCGCTTGTCTGGCCCCTTGCCACCTTGTGAACAAACTAATTAGTGCAAGAACAATTCAAGGTGAATGTGCAACCTGCGTACTCTTCCTCGGGCCGGATGAAGATGATTGGCGGGCCGCCAATTGAATAGCCCTGGCCTAGGCTATACATCAGCACAATTTAGAAGTTACACACACCTGGGGTACTTTTTTTGAAACATTAAAAAATGGTCTAGTGTGTTTGCTTTTTGAATTTGAATACAAAGTTCTTTGTTTTTACTTTTGTAGCTATTTTGCTAGTCAACTCCCGACACGATGTCATTTACTGTACGCGCAAATTCAAAGCGTCGCGTTTGAGCGTGTCAACGCAGTGGCGCTCGTGCTCTTTTAAACTCGTAACAAATTGGTGAATGATCGGTCCAGAAAAGACGCTGATTGACAAAACAAATTTATATTTAGAATACATTGCAATCACTCCAAAATAAATGATGACAACTCACACTCCTGCATTAGGAGCTGTGCTTCTTTGCGTGCTTATTTAGCCTTATTCAGCACCTGAAGGATGCGTTCGTTGCGGCAAACATTCAGAAGGTGGATCCTGCTTTGAAACAGCAACATTAACTGGTTTAATTGCAGGTGAGTGACAATTCAACAATATCCAATGAACAATGAGGCTAGTATTTTGCTGTCCATGGACTGCCGCATAGGGGATGTTACGGTTTGTAGGCCCCTCCTCAAAGCCCGAGGCCTTAGGCAATCGCCTGCTCTGCCTATAGCTAGCGCCGGCCCTGACCCTGAACCTTTCTTAAAGTCGACTACAAGTTTGATCACAAATCAACAACCAATGTATAAAACAAATATCCACCTTATTTTTTTTCTTTTTTGATGATCAGTTTCACTCATCAGTATGTCAGAAGACATCTGTCACTATTTCTGTTACGTTGCTGCTTTACACACTCTTCTTGCAGAAATGTGGGAAAGATTTTATCACTTGAGCTGAACCATCCCAGTAAATCAATGCAGATATACATTGCAGTAGTTTTATTTTGTTTGTTTGTGTGTAAAAATGGAGAGAAGGCAAAAGAGATTGATAGTGAACATTAAAGCAGGAAGTTGTGCCGCATTAGAGAGTTCAATAGTGGTGATTCCTTGTGGTTTTCCCTAACCTTATGCCTGCAAAACCATTGCCTGTAAACAATTATTTCTCTATCTGTGTGTGAGAGAGAGAGTTCTTACATTCATGGATATTTGTTTGTTTCTTCTGTACTGGCTAGGGCCTGTTGATCAGATGAATGGATGTTGGGGCCCCATGCTTCTCTCATTCAGTTTCCCTCTCATGGCCCCAATATCTCACTTAATTCTCTTTCTTCTCACCATTTTCTCCTCGTCCCAGTTAAATATTTTTTCACCAGAACTTTTCATAATGGATTATTTCATTTTAATGCTGACAGCACATACAATTAAAACACTTTAGAACCGCTTCCCTTGTTCTTAGCTTCTATAATCTTCGTCTTTTCCCCTTTTTCCCCTCTATCTCTCCTGTCCTTTATAGTTAGGCATTGTGGTGAACTTCAAACAAGCCGAAGCTCTCAAGGATCCAGTCCTTCTCAGTGAGGCTTGGGCTCCAGGCCTAGAATGGCTCGTTAAAAACGGATTACCTTTCCTTAATGAAGCAGCTGCGGTCAGACTCATTAACAAGGCGACTGGTCATTTAATGCGTTTCTGATTTAAGAAAATCTGCATTACTGTTTGACAACATTTAGACCTCCTTACCAATAAGACTTTTCTTTTCAGGAAAATCCGACAACTTTGAATGGTTTTGTCCATCCTAATGTAACCCCATGATCATGACTCCCATCATACACACAGACAAATACTAATGGACACAAGGCCTTTCTTCTTGTTGAAGTGAACACTCTTGGTGGCCCTTTCTCATGGTACAGTGCGTGACTGGCTGCACTGAGCACACACAAAGCTTAGCTGTGAATCACTTCATGCTAAATGCTTCCCGCTCTACACCATTCCACATCCCAGTGAAACATGTCTCAAACACCACATTCCATTTGAGAATGGCCACAAGTTTCTGAATACTTAGAGGTGACTGCAGTGATCACTGAAAAACACAATAATTGAACTGAATTCAACTTTAAAGCAATTTTTTAAAGGGTTAGTTCTCCCAAAATGAAAATTCTGTCATTATTTACTCGCCCTCATGTCATTCCAAACCTGTAAGACCCTTCATAGAGAGCAATGCAACTGAAATGTTCCCAGGCCCAGAAACGTAGTAAGGACATCGTTAAAATAGTTCATGTGGCATGCGCATGCGTCGTGGTACTCACGATAATTGAATAAAGTTGCAGAAAGCAAGACCGTGTCATTCTCACATTTGAAAACATTCTGACAAAGTTAAGCGTCAGTGTTTGGCAACTTTCCCAAGTTCCCACCACTGGAAAAGATGCATCAACTGGACTTTGGTCAATGTCTCTTTTGGGTCCCTCACAGAGAAATAGATGAAGGATCAAGTGGCTGACAGAGGGCAAGGCCGGTACCTAATTTATGGGTTACCATGGTGATGACAGGAGCCGGGGGGAAATGGAGGTGATGGTGACGTTCTTTCTTTAAGTCTTGTATTTGTGTGTCCTCCTACATTCTACCCCTTCTTTTTATCTTTTCTGTCTTTCTTTCTTTCCCTGGTCTCTGTCCTTTCCCATCCCCGACCTCTTCTTGAAATTTGTCTCTCTCACGACCTTCTCTCTCTCCACATCCCCTCCCCCACTCCCCCTCTTCCATTCTTTTCCCACTATTAACCTGTGATTAAGTAAGCCTGTCGTCAGCTCGGGAGGTTTGGCTTCTGGGTGAAAGAGGGATGAGAGACTTGCGCTCTTTCACCACAGAGGTGTGAGAGTAAATCTTTTCTTTTTTTCCCCACTTCATTCCTACCGAATGGACCGTCTCTCTGTGCCTGCCTAATGACTTTGTGCTCTACTTCCTGGCTGCAGTGGCAAAGTGGCTCAATAAAAAGGACCTTTTAAACTGCATTGAACTGAGTCCAGGCAGCTCAGCCATCGACTCTGACGCAGCCATGGTGTCAGTGTCCACACACCAACACACAAACACTCAGCTCGTCACGTTAGGTTCACTGACTTCATGGTAGATGAACTTTAAAGACGAACTTTGTGTTGACAGTTAATGAAAGGGTGACCCCTCAAACTGACGCTGGGGTAGTTAGGTAGGTTTATTTATGTTGGTCCATTCACATTTGTCTAAGAGGCCCAATCCTGGCATTAGCTCACTTGTATTACAGAGCGTCATGTCTTCAGCTCATAACTCTCTCTGTAAAGGTTCTACAGGGGCGGTTCATTCATGTAATATTTAGAGCATACTCAGACTGTCTGCAGAAAGTGTTTGTGTAGATGGTCTCAACAAGCAGTGAGATTAAACCTGTGTTAAGCTTTGCCTCTGCACCGTGTCAGTTGCATTTGTTTGTGTGGAAGCATGTGTGCTGTCTTCTCAGATCAGCCCTTGTCTGAAGTCATTCTGCAGCTCAGTTTGATGATATCTTTTAATGGCACCTTCAGGCATATTTAAACAGGGATGGGTTACACGTGCTGCCCATTCACCTTGTCAAAACAAGCACACTCTACCTGTTACTTAAACTTCATTTAGACTAAAAAGACTTCAAAATTATATTGTTGTCTTCATCTTGTAGATGTGTAACTTGAATTAGGCATATCTCTTTAAATTCCAAATGAGTAGTCTTGTGGTTTTTCCTGTTCTTTCAAAGTTCAGCAGTTTCATCATGATACCTGCCTCTCATCACGTGAGTTTCTGTGTTGCTTCACCTGTGCCATGTCTGGCACATTACTGACGTCTGTCATCATTATCAGGCGGGTGAAAAGCAACAGATCTGAGATGAGAATGGTCATGTTACGTCTTGTGTGACTGTTGTTGGCATTACAAGTGGCAGTGCAGCCTTTGGCTTAATAATGAGGGAGTTGAGCCATGCTATTCACATCCTATGACTGTTACCACACTGTCCCCTATCATTATTTCTTAGTATTACAGGGAACTCTCAGTCAGCATTATGAGAACATTATTTTTAATTCGGGTTTTTTTTTTTTTTTTTTCATTTATTTATTATTTTTTATTATTGTGTGTATTTAGAGGGTTATGTACTTTATCCACAAGCAAGACTGCTTTCATGTTTGGGAAATTACACCAAAAATCGACCAGAAATAAAGATCCAAACCCACGTTTTTTTTTTTTTTCTTACCACAGCTGTCAAGCTCCTAAAATGAGAAAAAAGTGCACCATAGAAGTATCATAAAAGAAGATTTATTCACTTTATTGTAAGATCTCCAAAGCCATATGATGGCTTGTGACTAGCCCACATTTGTCTTTGAAGTCTTTTAGACTGTAGCTGAGATGTACAACTTATTCTAAGGAGTCGTTCACAAAGAACGTTTTTCCATTCCGTTGTGCTACTTATCAAATTTTTTTTCTACGTAAACACATGCTAGATAGACATGTTTGACCACTGCATTTGCGTCTTTTGCACTTAAGTTAAAATAAGTTCAAAATCAAATTGTAAAAAACAGATCTCAAGACCTTCTTTTCCTCATTCCACTGCCCACATCTCACGTTTTTCAAAGTATTCTGTGTGAATGGCCCCTTAACGGGTTGTAGACTCAGGTGGAAGAAATTACTGATAAACTAGTGATCTTACCAGAAAATAATGCTATCCGTGACAAAACTCTCTTTTTTGAGCCATATTGTTCATGAATGTGCTTTATCACAGTGGTATTTTTTTCCGCCTGTCTCCCTACGCCCTGCCTTTGTTTGCGGTCAGCATATTTCCTGTGACCTTGTGTTTGATTTGGAGGAGGAACACTAGGCTGAAATGGTGATGACATATTGTAGTGCAAGAACACCAAATTATATTTTTGGGGTGGGGGTGGGGGGTTTATTTGTTAGGGTGACCTTGTCAGCTTCCTCGTTGAATTTCATATTTAAATTTGCAAGAGATCTCCATGTTCTCTTCTCTGTCTTTCCACGTTATCTGTGCCTGTCCCTCAGGGGAAATGCCTTTTCCTACAGCTTACCTGTGATGTCATGCGTCACATACTGTTTGTCCTGTAGATGTGCACTATGCACTGTGCAAACAGACTTCATTGTGTTTCTTCTGTATACCCAGTAGCATTTGAACCGGAGCTTCAGGAACACCCGTCATCTTATGACCTGGGCTTTCTATGTCATCTGCTTTTGTCATTTTCTTAGTATTCATTTGACCTTTGCTTTGGGCAGAATCAAAATCTCAGCTGCCCAACACCACATTCGCAGAGAGACCATGTTGCTGTATTGAAGTGTGTTGCTTTGTGTATCACTGTCTGTGTTTTGGGTTGAATCTCACACAAAACATGCCTGGGTCATATTTGAACCAACAATCTAAAGAAAAAAAAAAAAAAAAAAAAAATTTCACCTATTAATTGAAGCTTTAAAGGGTAAAATATTTTGTTATAATTGTAATTCTGAAAACTGCCATGAAAATAGTTAATATGTAATAATAAATATGGCTTTCATTGTGGGTAATAGACTTTGTAATATATTTTATTATATATTTTCACTATAAATTAGTGTTATTGTTAAAAAACAGTTTTAAATATAAATTGAATATAAATATTTGAGACACAAATTAGAAATGCTATGTTGGCAACCAACTAAAATTAAAAGAAAATATTACTTGTTTTTTTTGTTTTTTTTTTATAAAGTAATAAAAATGCCAAAAGTGTATAAAATGACAAATTAAAATAGAAATGAAAAATGTAAATACTTAATAGCCCGTCCTCCTACGGCTGAGTGCACAAAGTGTCTAATATTCCACACTTTGTTTTTTTTCCCGGTTAATTTAAGCTGCAGTCCGTAACTTTTTTTGGTTAAAAAAGATCCGAAATCAATATTTGAGAAAGTACATAACCAGCCAGTGTTCAAAACTATCGGCTTACTTTAGCCCGATTCACAACGGTTAGCTTATAATAATGTTTTCTATAAGTTTTCGTGGGAAATTCGAGCATGGCACTGCGTCATTATGTCACATCTGTAAACATAAAGAAGTTTTCCCGGCTACAAGGCTATCGCATGTGAGGATCCTGCAGGTGGCAGATCATTTATAGCCTTTTCTCACAGCAACTAGAATAATTGAACTTATCATTTTGATGGCGGATTGTAATCCAGAAAGGATTGTGTTTATGAATCACATGTAAATGAAATTAAATTATATTCCAGTTTTAAATGTGGTTCTGATTACAGATAGCCAACGTGGGATTACACAAGTTTTTGTATTTTAATTAATTTGCTTTTTGGATTAAAAGAATTTCTTAATATGAAATTTGAATGGTATGACAATTAGGATATTAGACTGTACAAAAATTGAAATCTACACGCTAAAACTATACTCATAGTCACACAATGCTGATGTTAACATTAATAATTTGAGAACAAAGTATAACAATGATAATACTTTGCACAGTTAGATGTGATATGAGCTAACTGATCTTTAGATTTAATCACCGTTGGTGGCGTGATTTATTGTAATGCTTTTTTCCTCAGTTGGGCAGAACAAACATGGCAGACTTGTTACTTCCTTGTTCAGATGTCAATATACCGTGAAAATTCTGATTTGGGTCATATATTCCAAGACATAGGCAGTAAATATCCACACCGGTGCAGTGACTGACAACTACACATTCACCTCAAAACATTAGATTCATCCGCGCTGGAGCCGTGCCGGAACACCAGATCACAACCCTGCGCACTGAAGATAATTCTGCAAGAAACTGCAATTCCAGGTTTTCAAACATAGAGGGCGACAAAGAGGTAAAAGTTATGGACTGCAGCTTTAAGTACATCGTCATTGAAGTGCACCGATTTTGTATTTTTTTTGGGGGGGGGTTTGTGAAATTTTCAGTGTGAACACTAATCACACTATTTAAAAAAACGGTTTAAATAGTGCAAAAGTATGCGAATTGGGACGCAACCCAACCTAATATATTTAAAATGCATTTATTTCATACTAGGTATAGTTCAAATCTATTAATAATACATTTACTGACAGTAGCTTGAGACTACTGATATAAATATTATAATTAAACTTTATTTGTAGTACTACTTGTGCACAATGCAGCCTACATTTCTTAATATTAAGCCCAAAATGTGTTTTAATGTCACTATTGATGAGTCTTTAAATGCAAGATATTTAAAGTGTACCTGAAGTGTACTTGCAATAGTTCCACTTTAACACAATCGAAGATACTTCAGCATATCTTTTGTTGGACTTTAGCACTACTTTCGCACAGTTAAAGTGCATTAAGTACAAAATTAGTTGTTCCAATTTAGCAGACTTTAAGTATACCAGTTTACAATACAAAAATTGCAGGGTATTTTTATCGAGTACATAAATATATAAATGTATTTGCAGTATGCTTAGCTTGAAATAAATATATTTCAAATACATTTTAAGTATATTTATTTTTCACTAGGGACCTTATGTCTTTCACATGTACATTTCTTTTCTCTGTTTTCATTTTAATATGGGTCTTGTTGTCACGCTTGTTACCAACCAGAGCCTTTGTGGTTTAACACTGCTGCTACAGATTTGCAGTTTTTACTCATTTTTTTAGCACACATGCCTTCAAACACTTTCTTTTTTTTTATCTCCACTTGTCACGCTATAAACTTTATTTTTGTAAAGTCCCCTTCTCTCTTGTGTTTCCCCTTTTCATTTTTTTTAAATGCATGATACAACAGCAGAGAATGTGGAGACAATGAGTGACAAATGAGATTGGACAGAACTATAGCACTGGTAAAATATGATTGGATGTCCCCCATATGATCACGCAACCAGTTAGTCAGCGTGCTAATGTACCCCCCTGTCTCCGCAAAACCACAACGATTCCACTGATAGCTTTATGCAGTTGCACACATCTTTAGGCACACCCAAAATGACATGCAGTTGGAGTCATAGCACCATCTGTGCTGAGTGTAAGGTCAGCTAAAATACTTCCATTTACAGTCAAAGGCTCTAACAGTAAGACCCCCAGGTGCCTTGACTGTGCCTAGTCATGCTGCATCACTGCATAATCACATACAGCATTCAGTACGGGCAGATCAAGTCTGCTGATGCCAGAACGACTCTGTAACATCATGCACAGCTCTCATGTCATTCGCACATTTGGTGAATGCAGCTCGCCCCAAATGAGATCACGGGGTCGGCAGTCACACACCTGTCAACACTATTTGCCTCTTCCCCCTCAGACAAGAGCGCCGCTCACAGAGGATGCTCTCCGTAGAAGGTCTCGTGTAAATATGGAAGAGATGTCAGCGCTTACTCATAGCAACAGAGATACACACGCATAAACACACACATCCACGTCGCATGAACACGCGCCAATGTAGATGCACTGTCTCGTACAGGAAGCGTAAGCTGCCAGCCATGTGGGCAGATGTAGAGAAGAGAATCCTTGTTGCTCATTTTAGTTTTTCTGTTTCTTTGCTCATGTTGGGTTTATAACGGCTCATGGAGCGATAGCTAAAAGCATGCCGCTTGTTTCAGAGGAAAGGAATTCAGAGTAAGCGTGTCAGAGAGAGAGGAGGGAGTTGAGACAGAGGAAGACTGAGTTAGATGATTAGTTTCAGCAGTTACTTTTTCAAAGTAGGTGAAGTTGAGAGAAAAGTAAAACGTTTTGTTAATTTCCGAAGTGCAGATTAACGTCTGAAATTGGAGAAGAGAAAAGAAAGGATGCTAAAGGAGGCATCCAAGCTATGCTGATTATAGTGGACAAGAAGTGTAAAATTAAGTTTTGATTTGACGTGATTGAGTTTGAGATCAAGTTATGGACCCTTTTGATCCAGAAGTCTTCTTGCCGGTGCTCTTTGTGGCAGCTCACCTTCTGACGGCAACTGGAGTGTGGTTGTACCGTAGACGCCGGAACGCCAGGAGAGCTGTTCTTCTTGGTAATGCATGTGTCTTTCCCTGTCGCTTTAGCTGTCTGTCACTCACTCCAGTAGGGAATCTCCTGACTTCTTGTCTCCTTTTTGGGCTCCGCCTCTTCCTATTACATTAATAGAGTATGTTGACATGAAGTCTAAAAATAAATTCAGGAGACAACTTTAAATGTGTGGATTAAAAAAAAAATAATTTATCAATTTATTTATCCCTTTCAAGTTGCAAACATTATTTATTACATCAGCTTAATATTGTTGAAATTTTTGCATTGATTTTTTTTTTTTTTTAAGTTGTAGTTCATTAAAGGGGATGTCTAATGCTATTTCATGCATTCTGACTTATTTACACTGCTAAAGAGTTGGATTCTCATACTAAACATCACCAAAGTCTCAAAAAAAAAAAAACAGAGTTGGATGAATGACAGAGTGTTTCTGTGCCAAATACACTCCTTCAGGGTTTGTATAAGTTTCGGAAAGTTTTTTTCGCGTTTGGCCCTGTGTGACATCATAAAGGTCGGAATTCCTTTTATGGGCACTTCTCCTGTGCGCACACACATCAGCCAGAGCAAGAGCAAGAGCACACCAATCAGCGTGCTTCATTCGGGTTACGGAAGTCGTTGGCAGCTCTGCATAGGACTTGCTCAAAAAGGATTTGTCTTTTTGTTTTTGACCACAAAATCAACAATGTGTCCAAAGGTTGTGAGGGAAAGATAACCTTGTTCAGCTTCCCAAAGAACCCAGTGTTATCAGCGTTGAGGGAGTTATTTATGTCGATGTTACAGCTTGTAGACGATCGCTACGCAAAAGTTGCGCAGGCTTGTGACTCTTTAGCTCAACTGTTGTCTTTTATAAATCTGATAAAACTAAAGACTTGACTTTAGTACAAGGAAAAACCTGTTAGTGTTCAGTGACATTTTAAGAGTTTCTGTTATGTTGAAGTTTTTGTGGTTACCATAGTTGCATAAACAATGACAATGACTGTGCAAACGCCAGTAACTAGTAATATCTAACTTTTTCATCAAATTTACATAAATTTTGTACGTTTATCATGTACTATGTTAGCTGTCAATTCAATATTTGAATTAAAATAGATAAGATGAATTGGTTCCAGGGCCATCCTTCAATTATGTTGAAATTAACTGGAACAACATTTTTGTGTGTGTGTGATCAACTTAATAACTTAATTTGTTTATGCTACATATTAAGTTCCTGTAACTCAATGTAGTTTATTTCATTAGTTGTTATAATCAAAAAAGATTGATGCAAACCTTTAAAAATATATTTTTGTTGTTGTTGTTGACTTCTAAGACTTCTAAGGTTCTTTTATATTTGTGCTGCCTGCTGTACTGTAATAAACTTGTCAGCATATCACAGAACAGCATGTTATTTTACGTTGTCACACAGTACTGATAGTCATGAGCCTCACACAGCGTTAAACTATCACTGCAAAATTTGTCTTTGACATGTAAACATTGCAGGTCTGCTGTAATTTATGCGATCAGTTCACTGTCATGTGCCACATTTCTTACAGTAATACTGTTGTAAATATGACAGCAGTCTGAGCATTTGTGATAGGGATTTGTGTTTTGCACCCATGTGGCTAGTTTAGACTGACTGCAGAGGTTTGGGTGAAGGACAGAGGTTGCCCTGGGTAATGTTGAATGTCCTAGTGAGCATTATTGGTGATTGCTGTCAGTCAGGAAGGATCAAGTCAAATGGGGACGATGCGGGGTTGTGTTCCCATGCGGGTTGGGCACAGTAGTGTGACATGGTGTACCAGTGCCACATAAGTATCTCAGTACCACCGGTGGCACCATAGAATTCTTGGAACAGTAGTATAATAAATGTTTGGTGTTGTATTAGGGATGCACAATGTATTTGTACTATTAGTAATGGGCCAAAATTTTACTTTATTATAATTTTTTTTTTTTTGTAACAGCACTATTTTAAAAGTTTGGGGCCAGTATTTTTCCATGTTTTTGAAAGAAGTCACTTATGCTCACCAAGTCTGCATTTATTTAATCAAAAATGCAATAAAAAACGTTATGTTGTAAAATAGCATTACAATAGCATACAATTTAAAATAACAGTTTGAATATAAAAATAATAATTATATAAAATATTTGAATCTATTTTGAAATGTAATTTATTCCTGTGATGATAAAGCTGAATTTTCAGCATTATTACTCCAGTCTACAGTGTCACATGATCCTTCAGAAATCATTCTAATATGCTGATTTGGTTAAGAACCGACTCTTATTATTGTCAGTGTTGAAAACAGTTGTGCTGCTTAATAATGTGGAAACAGTGATGCATTTTTCTTTTGAAAACGTTCAAAAGAACAGCATTTAGTTGAAGTAGAAATATTTTGTAACATTATATATTTACTTGTCATGATTGATAAATTTAATGCGTCCTTGTTGATTAAAAGTATTACTGTCATAAAAAATAGATAAATAAATAAATAAATAAATAAATCTTAGTGACCCCAAACTTTTGAACGGTATGTATCGGTTCATATTTGATATATTGGCAAATATTGTGTTTTGTGTATTTAATTTAATAACACTGTCAGATGTAATCTTTAGCAATTCTCCAAATTAATATCCATTTTTTTATACTGCACATTATAATGTTGTGATGCCTAAATTTACTTGTAACATTTTAAAAACTGATTTTAGGTTATAGCATTTTATTTCATTTATTTAGTCAAATCTATTTAGAAATGTTGTTCCAGGTTATTCCACAACATTAAAATAATTATTGACTTATTGACCAGAAAGATATCAGTGCATCATGGTAAACTGTAAAGAATTATACTGTTACTACAGAATATAACCATAATACCCACCTCATTCTATATAAAGAACAACTCATCCAAACAACATGATGAATGTGTGATATCATGACACATTAGCTGGTATTATACCGTAAGATGTGATTAAGGTATCGTGAGAACCTTAGAGCAGAGATTGTAGAAGTGTCCAAATCTGTTTGTCTGTCAGACAGACTGTGACTTATGTAACTCTCATGCGGCCTGAGCTGTTGAAATGTCTGAGTGGAGAGGGGGGGCTGTTCTTTTGGATGATTTGCACCCATGTATATGTGTATGAGGGTGAGTAAGCGCTGGGTCACACAAGGTCTGTTTCTCTAGTGTATATGCTAGCGGTCGTAGTCTGCGTGTGGTGGAAAGATTGAAAAGAGAAAGAGATGCAACACTGCTCCACAGAGGTTATTATTAGCAACAGCAGGAAGTGTTGCAGAACATGGGTGTGGGTAAAGCGCCGGGGTTGGGCAATTCCGTTATTAGCTTTTGTATGTGTCTGTCTGTGTTTAGTTTGCACTGGCAACCACCTTTTGTCCTTGCTGTTGTACTCAGTTACGCATTAATACAGTTGTGGTAAACCTCAAGTCTGGGTGATTTATTTGGAACACAAATCCAAGACAAACTCCATGCAGAGTTCTGCCCACTGTTATCCATCAATCCCAGTGTCCTCTTAGGTTAATGCTTGTCTGAATTCTGCTACAACACCTCAAGACTAATAGACTTTGTTTTAATGGGTCTTAGTGCTTTGGCTCCTCCTGCAGAGGCTTACTGTTACAGTCCCACCACCTCTTTATCCCTGAGAATTGTTCTCAGTGGAACATTTGGCTTTCACTTCCTCTGCTATATGAAGTTAAATATTCAGTTCAAACAGCATGTGTTTGTGATGAGCTTTTTTCAACTCCTAAAATGCTGTCATTGAATTAACCAAACTAGTTAAACTAAGTACAAACTTGCATACTAAATACAAGCAAAAATATCTTGGATGTTCTTGTAACACAAGCTGTTAGACTAATGGTATTGTAAATGGAAAAGTATGTCCTCCAGATTGGTGGCCAAATATCAGACGATATTTGGCATTTTTGGGTTGCTAAGATTTTTTAAAGGAGTTTCTTTTCCTCACCAAGTCTGCATTTATTTGATTAAAATACAGTCAAAACTGTAATAATGTAAAAAAAAATATATTATTACAATTTAAAATAACTATTTTCTGTTTGAATTCATTTTAAAATGTAATTTATTCCTGTGATGGCAAAGCTGAATTTTTAACATCATTACTCCAGTCTTCAGTGTTACATGATCCTTCAGAAATCATTCTAATATGCTGATTTGCTGCCCGAAAAACATTTCCTATTATCAATGTTGAAAACCTTAAAGGTGGGGTATGTAATTTTTTCAAAAACTCTTTAGAAAACTGAGTCGGGGCCGAGTACCAAAACAAATTTGTAGCCAATCAGCAGTAAGGGGCGTGTCTACTCATGATGTGGAGGAGAGAGCTTTCAGTGAAGAGTCGAGCCGAGCGACAGAAAGATAGAGATGGCGAAGAAAAAACAAAAGCGGAAAACGTCTGCAGAACGATAAGGCAAGAAGTGGGACCCGTGTAAATATCGGATCAGCTTTCCAGCGCTGGAGAGAACCCTGCGATCGTACATCGAGGTTGCTTTGTTTCTTCTCAATAGGTGAGTAACACCGTGTCTACACCGGACGCGCCGCACCGCAACAGCTAAAGTCTGCCTACACTGGACGCGATAGCGACAATTGAAAATCATTTGAAATTTGTGTCAGCACGTCATAAATAGAATGAGTCAGCAGTTTTCTGTCAAGATTTGTCACGCCACACAGCATCCAGTGTAGACAGCTTCACTGATTATAATGACTTATATAGTATTTTGTTGCGCCGTAACATTGCTTTTGCTTTGTTTCACAGAACTAATCGTTGCCTGGGTTGCGTAGGCTACGTATGTGTGGGGCAGAGCTATCAAAATAGGAGCGAGACCCTTTTGGGGTAGGGGCGTATTTGTTTTGGTGATTTCAAATATCAACATTGGCTACCAGAAATCACTTACCCCACCTTTAATATATAGATTTTTCAGGCTTCTTTAAAAAGTAGAAAGCTTTAAAAAAAACGCATTCTGGAAATTAAAATCTTTTGTAACAAATGTCTTTACTGTTTCACTTTTGATCAATTTAATAAATGTTTGTTTAATAAAAGTTTTTTTTTTAAATGTATAAAATATATGTATAAATAAAATAACATATAAATATTATAATATAATACTATAATATAATACAGATATTCATCTATCCATCTATCTATCTATCTATCTATCTATCTATCTTGCGCTCTCTTTCTCTCTCTCTCTCTCTGTCTCTCTATAACATTAACCATCTATGTTTTCACCAAAATCTGTGGTCTCTAGACATCAGCATCAGCCATTTAAATAAACCCTTGTCGGTCAACCACTAATGCAGATGTTACTGTGCTAACTAGGTTTTCACTCATTAGAGAACTGTGGTCACAAGGAAACCAAATTTAATATCGGACTAATCGGATGAAGTGGGCTGCCTGGAGGGGGGATCAGCTAATTTCATGGATTATACAGAGACAGAATATGAAGAGCCTGGCTCTTATCCTTAAATTCCATTCCCATGTTCAGTTTAAAATGGGAAGCGTCATCCCTCGTTTCCCAGAATCCCTTGGATTGAGCTCGTTGTTGATGTGGAAAGACAAATGGAGAAGAACAGAAGTAGTGTGTGAGGGAGGGAGCGAGCGAGGAGAAGAGGACACGAGCTGTGCCAGCCTCAGAGTGCCACCATGAAGAGGGAAAGAGAGTGAGTAACACAAATCTAAAAATGAAATGAATGAAAGAGAAGGAAAAACTGGGCTCAGAATACTGCAAAACAGGAAGAAGAGAACACACGGAGGAGGGAGCTCTGTCCAACTGGACCTGATGAGAGATTAGACGTGATAACCACGAAGAAAGAGAGGGCGGGAGAGAGAGCGACAGAGGAGGGATAAGCACTCTGTGTGGCATTAGGAGTGTAAGCTCTGTCTGGTATTTATAGTTCAGAGGGCCGCAGGAGGAGAGAGCAGCCGAAAAACGGTGTCTTCAAAAAATCAGATGAGAAACTGGGAAACGGAAGTAGAGAGTTCATTCAAAATCTGCTGGAGGAAAAGACAAAGATGGTATAAGTGGAAGGAGCACTAAGGGAAATCACCTGCCTTCTATCCCTTCAGGAAGGAAGAATGAGAAAAGCTGGCATTGTGGGTGAACATTTGTGATGGACTGGTTGCGCATTGTACTCTCAAAGGATTATCAGGGTCTTTCCTACGATGCCTCCAGCATCATTGCAGGGATTTACAGACCTGTTTAAATGGGACACCATAGGATCAAATGTCAGATCACTTCTGCCTGCCGATTGACTGCAGCTCTCTGTTTGGTCGCAGCTTTATGAGATCATGCAAGCATCATGGTAGTTACTTCACTGCCTGTTTTGCTGACTCACATGTCTGTGATCACCCCGTTTCTGCAATTGGTGATCATGTGACTGTGACAATTGGAGATTGAACTAGGGCTGCACATTTAATTGTGAATCGTGACTACATTGTTTGCATTGGGGTTGCTAAATAAATGCACTTATGCTACCTCTGTGCTACAATACAATTTTTCTTTTTTACAATACTGTGCTACCATACAAAGTCAAAGTTTTAATAGAAAACCATTAACATAATTTGGAATTATTGTAAATAATAGATATTTCAATGTTTTGGCTTTTGAATCTTCTTACCAATTTTCATAATGTAGAGAAATTAGGTAAAGTTAATATTGCACTTGAGTTGACGTTTTCTTTATTTGTGCTTCATGATTCTAATGAAATTTAAGAAGAAACTTCTTCATGAAAATAATTATGATTATAAATTTTCATGATTATTACTTCAACCGTTATCATGCAGCCCTAGACTTGTCCATTGTTTTCCTTCATCCCTAAAAGTCCCCAGGATTTTCTCCCTCCTTTTCCCTCCTACATTCACTCTCATTTTCACTTTGACTTTCATTCTCTCCTCAATTCTGTTATATATACTTGTAGAGCTCTGCAGAGGAAATGATCATGTAACATCTCGTCATTCACTTGTTTATTGCTCAACTGGACCATGTTAGCCTGCATCACAAGACTTTTTATGATATGGACTTGCATTGTTGTTATGGCCTAGTTCCCTCCAGGTGTTTTGCAGTTTAAAGGTAAGGGACGGGTTGAACTTGTGACAACAGAAACTATTCAGATGATGTCATCCTGCGGGGAGGCTCGCTCATCTCACCATGCTGTTATGGAGTTCATAACAACAGTTCAGAGATGCATGATAATCTCTCATTTGTAGGCTTGCTAAAGAGACTCTTGAAGATGGATTGCTGCACAAAATGTTCTTCATTCAATAACAGGAAACTGAGCAACCACAGATTGTGAGAGGTGGAAAGGACAGCACTCTTTACTGCGTTTACGACACATCTCTCCTCTGAGAGAGCGAGAGTGGCAGTGGTTTGAGGGAGGAGGGGAACGTCACTCCTTATTAGTAGTGAAGGAGGAGCTCTTGTAGAGTTTGACATGCACGTGTGAGCCAAGCTGCATGTTTGAGCTGAGCTTTGATATGGCAGCAAACATGAAGACCGGTGAACGAGGAGGTAGAACGTGGGAGCTTTAGACAGAAAAGGAGCAAGTGAAAATTTCTATGCCTTTTTTCCTCGAGTGTGGATCAGATTTCTGATTCCTGCCAGAGTGCGTTTGGACTAAAGGTGCGAAACGCCACACTCTGAGACATGACAGGAAGACGAAAGGGAAGGTAGATCTTTCTGGAAGCCAAAAGGAACACGTCACCAGCAGAATGTGGCCTGAATATTGCACTGAACGGAGCCTGAATGCTCATCTGCACGCGCTCATGTGCTGCGCAGGTCAGTTTCTATTTGTGTTCCTGTGCGTAAGTCGTCACCTCGTCACATGGGCGCTGTGATTTGTGTGTCAGCGGATGTGCTGTTTGCTGATATGTTTGTCCACTATTGTCGTGGTGCTGGATCAGTGTGCGAGCCCACGTGGATGAGCGTGAACATGATGGTGTGAGTTTCTGTACCATGTTTGCACAGTGTAGGGTGTGTGAACCAACACAATGACTCTGTGTACTGAGGAACAAGAGAATGTGCCTCTGTGTGACAGTCACAGACATGTGGATGAAAGGGAATAAGATATTCTAAGAAACAACTTGACACACACATTTCCTTTTATACTTTTGCAAGAGTGTGAGTGTGAGTGTGAGTGTGAGTGTGAGTGTGAGTGTGAGTGTGTGTGTGTGTGTGTGTGTGTGTGTGCTTGAATCAGTTCCACAATGCAAAAGTGGGTGTGTGAGGTATGTGGAAAGCTAAAAAGGTGTGTTTGCTGCACTCATTAAAGGGTCATGAAACCCCCTGTTTCAGCCAAGTGGCAACCTCCCGCTCTCTCTCGTGAAACCAACACGGAAGTGACTAAAACTGCAATTCATCGACTGGCCGCTAGAGGCTGGCTCCAAAAGGGAGTCAGTCCCATAGACACCCCATGTTAAAATGCCCAACTTTACAGCAGAAAAAAACATTTTTACAGCCTGGTACAAAAAGTGGTTTTGGTCTATATAACTAATTTTGCCCTTCATGACAACTGTGAGGGGGTGAATTTTTTTTATAAGTCATCCGTTTAAATTATATTAAGCCTTAAAGTTCTCCATAATTAAGGGCATGGCCACTTGAGTGACAGGTGGATTGCCGCTGCTGTCACCACCGTCGAGCTAAGTGGGCATGGTTTCAGCAGCCAACTCCCGCCTCTTTGCCCATTTTCGATTATCCGGGAGTGACGCGCTGCCAAGATGGCGACGGCCGACTCCGCCCACTTCGAGCTTCAAAAACGCTCTTCATAAACCTACGGGTGACGTCATGGACACTACGTTCATGTTTTTATACAGTCTATGGTTTCAGCACTGGTTAGTTCTCACCACAGTTTTAAAAAATGCTAAAAAAAAAGTGGGTGTGGTGCACAGCGGAGCGGAGGGGGAAGAGGGGAGACAGACAACACACAGCTTCGGGTTCAGACAGTTTCATTTCGCTCCCATCGAGTTAAACACAAATAAATGCACAGCCATTCGCACTCTGCATTGAAAACATATAAATGAACGCGCTGTTGCACCTCTGAGAACTTTTAAGGCTTATTCTGCTGCGTTTATATAAGCCTTTTGACTGGTTGTGTCACGGAGCTGTAAAAACGGTTATGCTCACCAAGTGAATGAATCGCGTTTGTGTCGAACTCTTATTATAAAGCAAAAACACTCTCCTCCGATCCATGAACATTTCTCTCAGTTAATGTGCGCGATGTCATCTCACAGTTTAAAGCGTCTGTCATAGCAAATCAGCACATGCTGTTGTGAATAATTAAGTGAAGCGTCTTCTCATTGGATAAGAATACGCAGTCTCATGAATAATTAAATAGACACCGACGCGTCATCGATGTACTATAGTCCATTGCCACGTCACAAATTGTGACGTTAACACAATGTTGATTTTAAACTCGGAAGATGAAAATAGCGCAAAAAAGCTTAAAATTAACCAGTTTTCTCCAACAGTTAAAATTATCGGATGCTAACATTGTCTTCTATGATGTGCAACGCAAACACCTCTGCTAAAATCTCAGAAAAAGTTGTCTGGGGTTTCATGACCCTTTAAGGTATCAACTCCTGTTCAAAAGTCAAAAAAAATTTTTTATTTTTTTTCATTTAGGAAGGAAACATTAAGTATGCAAAAATATCACTGTAGTTTGTGTATGTCTTTTTTGTAATCGTGTATATATGTGTATATATATATATATATATATTGTGACTTTGAGAGTGGGATGTTCTGTGTGCTTATCGGAGGAAGTGGGCTGTCTGCACCACATGGTTGCTTAGTATTATGTCTCTATAGCAACCACATCAACTAGCCTCACAGTAAGAGGCTGAAAGAAAGCGGCAGATAAAGCAGGAGTGTAATGAACTCATAGAACAGCAGGCTTGTGTGATCAATTTCTATTCTGTGCTTGGTTGCGTCACTAGTCTGGCATGTTCAGAATAAGAGACAAAAAAGACCTGAGGTTCATGTCTCAATTCAAAACTTCCTGCCCATAATTCTTTGTTTGCAGTGTTTTTAGATCATACCAATATCTGTGGCATCAGGTGTCAGATCAGAAGTGTGATATGTCAGCTTTGATCCCTATTACGTGTACTGAATTGCATAACGTTTGTGCATTTCTGGTAGGGATGTGCCCGAATCCGAATACGGTATTCGGAAAGGTAAAGGTGTGTACTACGGCAACCGTAAAGGGAATAAATACGATACATACGAGATATATGAGAAAAATATATTTCAGTGCTTTCTCTCAAAATTATATCATTGTGTAATTATCCTGTATATAAACTGCGGGCATCAGGGAGCCGTTATTAATATGCGGGACATTGAAATCACTTATAAACGCGCGTTTGTTTTTTACTTTCACTTTTGAGATTCGCGATCACACTTAGCCTACTCTACTACGGAGCGGCACTACTTACCACACATTTCACAAGTTTAGATGTTTGTCAGTGGTGCTCAGGATCTGTAAATCATTCGACATCGTCCTATCGGACATCTCTCCTTACCTCTCTCTGTTTATGTGGTAAGTGAAATTTTATGTACTGTAATGTAACAGGCTACTGCTAGCAAGCGTCTAACCATGTCCCTTTTGTGGCTCCGTAGAATGCATTATTCGTTTTCCATGCCTTTCCGAATACGTATTCGCTATTCGGGCACATCCCTAATTTCTGGGTACATACCTGTACAGTGTGGTGTGATGCAACATCAAGCTGAGCATTCAGTTGTCATGGTGTTCTGAGCATGTGTTCATGTAACCTCCTACATGTTATTGTAAGTTGTGGAGAATGTAAAGACCTATTAACTGGTCTTTTTTTTAAACTTTCAGCCTAGTTTCCAATTTTACCAAACCTCTGCTAATATAGCAGATACTGATATATCTCTGTAACCTGCTATGCCTGTCAGTTTAATTTGTTAATATTGTGGATTTAATATGACTTTCTAAAAGGCTTCATAAAATAATAACAATAATAATAATTTTAAAAAATCATGGCTGTTTAAAAAATGACTTTCCAGGAAAAAATTTGCATGTTGTATTTTAAACTGGTGTGTTATTTCAATGAAAATAACCACATACACACACACACTCACACTGCTGTTCAAGTCGCAGTCGGCAAATTTTTTTAAATCTTTTGAAAGTCTCTTATGCTCACCAAGGCTGTATTTATTTAATAAAAAATACAGTAAAAACTGTAATTATGAAATAATTTTAAAATTAAAAAAATGCCGGACATTTAAAATTACTTTTTTCTGTTTTAATATTTTAAAATGTAATTTATTTTTGTGATGCAAAGCTGAATTTTCAGCATCATTACTCAGTGTCACACGATCCTTCAGAAATCATTCTAATATGTTGATTTGGTGCTGAAGAAACATTTCTTATTATTATAAATGTTGAAAACAGTTGTTCTGCTTAATATTTTTGTGGAAACCGTAATACTTATTTTTCCAAGATTCTTTAAATGGAAAGTTTACTGTCATTTTTCATTGTCAAATTAAAGCAAAATAAAATAAATTAAATCTTTCTGACCCCAAACTTTTGAATAGTAGTGTATTTACAATATGGCTTTCTATTAAATCATGTGACCATGGGTAAAATATATTATTTATATTAATGTATCATTAAAATACACGATTTTGCATTTTATGGTCCATGTTTGAATTCAGGCTATTTAAAGCAAGACTGGAGGGACGCTTGTAAATAATACACAGCATGATGCTGTAGTCCTCTTCATGTGTTACATAATTAACCCAATCTCTCTTCCTTCCCCCTCCTCGCCTCTTCCTCTGTCTTTTTCTGCTGTTTCCTCTTCTATCTCTCTTTTCACAGATGAACGAGACAGGGTGCAGAAGAAAACTTTCACAAAATGGGTCAACAAACATCTCATAAAGGTACAGTCCAGCACGCAGGGTTATTTTTGTCTTTTCTGCTGCACTGCACAATGATAAGACCTGCTGGCCCCTGGGCTTCAGTCCTGCTGAACACACAGCATGCATGCTCACACGTTCGCACTTACACATAAGACTCAGGGACTGATCTTATTAATATTAGGACGCTTGCAGTTGGTCCTGCAAGTCAGCGACTGTACAGAAACTGTTATTTGTTTAATAATAATAACACAATGACAAAGGTATCTCCCCAGTGTTTTGTCCATATGACTCTGAAAAGACGTTCAGCATGGTGTCATGCTCCAGAACTATATTTGTGAGTCTGTTAATCCTCTGTAACTCCTGCCCCACTGACTACAGATCATGAGAGCAAAGAATGCTGGGTATTTCAAGGGCAGGGCAGATGACCAAATGCAGAAAGGCCAGAGTTATGAGGTTAGAGATAGTCATAACTCTGCTGGTATTACTGTAATGTAGGTCAGACAGACCATAGGAAATGAGATAGGTTTACACAGTGCTGCTGGAAGCTTAGACTCTACAAGTAGTCAGTTATATATACTAGACCTCTGTGACCCTTTTGGGACATCTTTATATTGTATTAGAGACGACAGACTGTTTGTTACCCACATATAACAAAAGACAGATTGCGTGTCTTCAATGCTTCAAAGTAGGGCTGCAAAACGATTAATCGCGATTAATTGCATTCAAAATAAAAGTGTTATATTAAGGAAAAATGTTAGATTTATTTATATAAAATATTTGTATTTAAATATAATATAAATTATATACAAGTATAAATATATATATACATACAAATATTTTTTTTAATTTATACATATGTGTGTGTATTTATATATACATAATAAATAAACACAATACACACTCACATAGTATGTAAATATAAACTTATTTTGAATGCGATTAATCGCGATTAATCGTTTTGCAGTCTTTCTTCAAAGTGACATAAGATCCCACTAACATGCTGAAATGTGACGGATGGAAATGTGCAATTATTCAGTTGGCTCTTTGGCTGTTATAGCATAGCTCGCATAGTTTGTCATGAGTCTCATTAGCAGATACTAAGTAGGTGATGATACCTGTTAGCATTGTGTTTACACATCTCTCTCCATCTCTGGCTGGTGAACAGGTATGTCGTTCCCCTCAGGCAATGTTGCACTGACTGATAGAATTGTGTAGATTGTGTCGCATCCGTTTGTTTGTCCTTTACACACTCCTAACATAAACAGTGACCTCATTGCAAACTGGTTTAAGAGGGGTTGTACAACATACCTGTCTACAGGAATGACTGCTGACTACAGAGGGGGGAAGCATTTGAGTGTGACGCATTTTATTAATACTCCACCGCTTGGGTATTACTCCAGTGCCCAAGTATAGTTTGTTATTCTCTCTGTCCATGGCAACAGGGCATCCCCTGATAATACACCTGTGATAAACACTGAAATGACATGGAAGAGACAGAGGTGGAAAGAAATTACTATGTTTTGTTCAGGGAGTGTGGGAACACAAATGTGGCCATAACAATATCACTGACATTGATCATGTGATGTCTCTATACAGACTGACAGAAGTACTAGATGCTCTTTGAATCTTCTGAAATCTTGCTGAAAAACATGATTCAGTTTTTACACAAACACTTATATAATATAATACAATATAATTAATGTAAATAATATATTTTTAAATGTAATTTATGAATTTATTTGAAATAAAAATACTTTTGTAACATTTTAAATGTCTTTACTGTCACTTTTGATCGATTTAAGGCACTTTTGCTGAATAAAAGTACTAATTTCTTTAAAAATAAAAGTAGTACTGACCCCATACATTTGAATGGTATGAGATATAGTATATATATATATATATATATATATATATATATATATATATATATATATATATATATATATATATATATATATATATATATATATATATATATTTTTTTTTTTTTTTTTTTTTTTTTTTTTTTCCTGAATTGATTGAAATAAAGGGAGGAAATGGAGAGGATTGTGAGTCTCACAGATGTCAGTATGTTCTTTTATACTCAGCAGATGGTTCCTCTGTGACCCTGTGGGGAAGCAGCTGTGTTGGATTTTGCTGTATATAGCTTAGAATCTCTGAATCCACAAACACACACTTGCACTTCAGTACAGAACTTCAAGATCTTCCATGTTTTTCTTGTTGCTGGTTCACTGGCCCATCTCAATGAGTCTGGCGCCTTCTGCTGGTTAGAGTTAGTGCACTGCAGTTGTCTCTCTATGAAACTAATTTACTTCACAATTTTATCCAAACTGCTTTTGTTAATGGGTCGCAACCAACCAAACAAATTAGTTTGCTAATTGTCATTTAAATACAGATTAATATATAAAGTCAGCCTGTAACCAAACATGGTAATTCTAGCACAAACCTTATTGAAACCGTTGCTTATAATACAAACACTTACACATAGGCCTCTAAATACTGTAAAGAACTCAACATCTCACTCTAACTGTATTTCTGTCTTTTTCTTTCCAGGTGCGGAAGCACATCACAGACCTGTATGAGGATCTAAGGGATGGGCATAACCTCATTTCCCTGCTTGAGGTGCTGTCTGGCGTCACATTGGTGAGAAAGCAGCTACCATCACATTAACACACACACACACAGGATGTACATAAGGTTGTACACAAATTTGATTCCAATGCTTTATGCAATTCTCCCAGGTAATTCATGTGGCAGAGATCTGCTTTATGTTCCATAATGCAATTCAGAGTCACATGGTGCCAGGGGATCATGTCACATGAGTTGACCTGGGGGTTAGGCTGATGTCATGAAGTGTCCTGGCTTGTTGCCAAATGCAGATACAGGCCTTGCTGCAGAGAAATAGCTGAGTCTGATGTGTACTGCAATGTGTTGTAATGACATCTGCATTAGTACATTATTTCTGCACTCAATCTTGCCCACTCTCATGGCTGGGGACCATGATGCACTGGGGCAGACTGAATGATGGGTGGATTAACAGAGACAGACTGCTGACACACCACCTGCCCTCTACGATTGCTCTCTCACTCCGTCTTCATTCCTTTCTATTATCTCATCTTTTTTATGATTTATGTACAGTATTATTATTTTTTTGGTTTTGGGTTTGCTTCACTCTCTTCCTCCATCTTTTAATTTTTTTAAACTGTTTTAAACATATATCATCCCTTCAACACTGTTTCTGTCTTCATCCTTTCTCTGTGACCCTCTCTATGATGATGTCATCAGCACAAGGGTGCGTCGACTCTGCGGAGAACATCTGTGTCACGTGCACCCCCACTCATCCTGCTGGGTGGGGAGGATGAGGAGGATGGAGCTCAGGGAGTATGTGTGACCCCCCTCCCTCTGTTGAAATGAACACAGTCACACACAGTCAGCTCTGTACACTGCATGGCGTGGACTCATAGGACAGGTCAATTTCGTGAATATGCAGAGGGGAATGTCTAATACGCCGATGCATAATTCATGATGCCGGACATAATCTGATTTATTACATTTAGGTGTTTGAGAGACCTCGCCTTGCGTACACATTTTATATACACGTCACGTCAGTCCTGCCAACACTCACATCACATGCTCACATTGAATCTGATGACTTTGACACATCTGCCCTATTGTGGGGTTTTTCTGGTCACCTGTTTGCAAGTTTGCTGTACATGCTGCTGCATTTGTGGGTGATAGTGAGCATGCTTTGCATGTAAGGGTGTGTGAGTCTGCTACATGACCTCAGTAGAGAGTAGTGATAGACCGATATATTGAACAGGCCAGTTAATTGGATGATATTTGGCCATTTTGATTATTGGCCATGTCTGGCTGATTAATAGAATTAGCCATTCGGCCTTGTCAATAGATAGAAACCTGAGAAAATTTTGGTACATCTTATTTCCTACTGTTAAATTGTAATATACACTTACAGTTCAAAGGTTTGTGGCCAGTAAGATTTTTTAATAAATTATTTTATTCAGCAGCGATAAATTAATTTGATTAAAAGTGATAGTAAATATATTTGTTTTCAACATCGATAATTATAATGTTTCTTCAGCACGAAATCAGCATATTAGAATGATTTCTGAAGGATCGTGTGACACTGAAGACTGGAGTAATGATGCTGAAAATTCAGCTTTGGCATCGCAGAAATGAATTACACTTTAAAGTATATAGAAATAGTTATTTTAAATTGTAATAATATTACTGTTTTTACTGTATTTATTTGTTAACAAATGCAGCCTTACTGAGCATAAAATACTTATTTCAAAAACATAAAAAATCTTACCAATCCTGGACTTTTGGATGGTAGTGTATATTGACATTATATCGGCCATCTACTGCCCGGCACTCTAGATATTGCTATTGGTCACCCACTACTAGACAGATGTTAGCAAGCGAGACAAAGTGTGTGAGATACAATAATTATGTAGCTTTACTGTTTGAATGGTTTGCTAATGGCAACATTCTCACAGTATGCTAATTATTCCCTGTAACTCTGAGACAGGATTATTAATTACTGACAATCCTGTGAGGGTCTTGTGTTATTTTGCAGTGTGCTGCTTTTGCTGCTTTCAGGCTTGTGCTAATGAAGCTGTCCTGTTTTCACACAGACCTCCAATTTGCCCAGATTATCAGTGCACTCATCTGCATTCTCTCTCTGTTTTCTCTCTCACTCTCTTTCTGTCTTCAATAGCCCAGGGAAAAGGGTCGCATGCGATTTCACCGACTCCAGAATGTGCAGATTGCCTTGGACTTCCTTAAGCAGAGACAGGTATAAATGTCTAAAATGACACTTTCTCACTCTCAGACTTGCTTTTTACAGATCTTCAGCTCTTTGTTTATAAATGTAAGGAAGTAACCAGATATTCAAGATTGGGTGGGGTAAAACAAGAGTGGAAGAAGTCTCATTCATGAACTACTTTTCTGAATATTGGGAAGGACGTGTCCCCTTTAGTGTTTAGGCTAGTTACCCTCACTAATGAACTAATGTAATGCACATTTAGGGGAAGTGAATACAAGATGATAGCTTGGGACATCTGTGTCCTCAGTTTCATTGTGCTTCAGTTGGCAACATGGCTCTGAGATAACATGACATGGAGTTGATAGATGTGTCCTGCCCCATGCTACTCTGTCCAGTCCCTTCTGTGTTGTCACCCCAGCCCAGGGTCCCTAAACCAGACGAAATGCCAACCAGCGCTCTTCTCCCAATGCGCAGTACATAGCTTCTGACAACTGTAAGCGTAAGAGCACAACAAACGCCAAAGCTGCCCTGAAATTACATTACATCGTCAGTTTTCACCTAGGCATAGTCTTTTATTGGCAATCAGTTCTTATTTTAACACCTTTACACCAAATTGTACCAGATATTTTTCACTAATGAGTCTTTTTTTTGAATGCAGGTCAAATTAGTGAATATACGCAATGATGACATCACAGATGGGAACCCAAAGCTGACACTGGGACTGATCTGGACCATCATTCTTCACTTCCAGGTAAGTTCACCTTAGTCACAGCTGTGTCCTATTTGAATATGTAATGTTCAACACAGCATGCCAGAGTTAGAGGTGACTCTGCTTAATGCTAGTAGCGGCTGTTTACCAGCCTCTCATGTCCACAGCTGTCAGTTTGAGCAACAAGGATTTGCCCGTGGCAAGAATATGAGAACTCAAGAGGGAATGGTGCACAAGGAGAATGTGATGGATAGAGTACAATCCTAAGCTCAGAATCAGAATATGCTTAGGGAATGGTTTATATGGTGCTTCAATAGAAAAGACCTGGCAGTCTGCCTGTTTTGCAGAATGACTTTCTAGACAGGCACTGCCAGCCTGCATGCTGATAAAGAAACAAAAATCTCTGGAAATGGGCTCTGCAGAGCACATTTGTGAAATGGCCTTCAATTTTCTATACTTATGTGTCAAGCTAGAGAAGTAAGGTCTGTTGGATGAATACTTCACTGCTGGATGGTAGAATTGAAATGTCCCATTTATAAAGGCAATTTAAATAGGCTGCATGGTAGTTTATCGGAAGCAATAAAAAGATATTTTCACCCTTGCTCCAGAATGGAATACTAGCACAGATTGTTCCAATCATATTAATAATGTACTACAATAAACGCACAACCAGTTAAGCTAATTTATTTTATCCAAATTTGTGTAGAAGGCTTATAATCTGATCAAATAATGGCTCAAGAAAGATATATTCAAATCACTGTAGTTACTATTTCTGTTCATTCTTTGAAAATGCATTGTATGCAGTACTATGCTCTGATTGTAGTCTTCATGATTTAGCAAATATAGTATATCAGTTTGTGAACATTGTATGTATACGCAAAAATACATACTACATACAGTATACAGTTGTGAAGTTGTATTTCATTCCAAACATAACCTTAGTCACCCATCAGCTATGAAAAAAGGCCACAATGCTAATTTAATAAATACTAGAAAAAATAATAAAACTGTTATGATGCATTTTTAACAAACTCTCTGCTGATAATTGAAGAGAGTTCTATTAAATGCTCTTAAAATACAGTTATCATTTACTGCATACTAGCTGCACTTCCCAGGATCGTCCAGCAGAGGACACTGTTATTATCAACAGAGCGGTTACATCACAAGGGGACACATGCAGCTGGTTGCCAAGGTGATTGTGTTTAGTATGACCCCAAAGCCTTTTTCAATCAGCATGATTCAGCAGAAAAGAGTGGAGGAAGCATAGGCCTCATGAAATAGCAAATCAATTCAAACTAAAACAAAAAAAAAAAAAACACCTTCAGAAAAATATTAAAATAAAGAAATATTGCTTTAGAAATTAAGCCACTTTCCCCCACAGTGCTTGAATCTGATATTTTTATGTCCAATATATTTTAACAATAACTAGAGTGCAGAGATTTGAAACAAACTATCAATTATCTAGACAAATTGCAGTAATTGGTTCAGAACAGAGCAGGCCACTGGCACACAAATAAGTACTTGTAAACTACTTGTTGCATCTCTGGGACAAAAATAAAACATTTGAACAAGCGAAAAAACAAGGAATGGAACTTGCGTGCTTAATTGCAATACTTAACATTGATTAATTATGAAACAATGGAAATGAGACAACAGTACACAAAGCAGAGCATGCCACTGACAGTATGGCAGTATGGAGAATTTGCTTTGGTTGAACATTTCAACATTAGCTTTATTTTCTGTCAACCAAAAATATATTGGAAAGAGAAATAATAGGTTTGATGGTAGACCACTATAGAAATGCATAATGTTATTGTTGTCATGAACAAGTTGCAGCCAAAATAACTATAGCCCAATATAATATAGCATGACTCATTTAGTGAAACATCATCCAATTTAATCATTTCAGCAGAAGCAGATTAGGAGCCATTAGGAGGAGTTGCTGTTTGTCAGTAGAAGCATTCAAAAACCACTCCTCTAAGTACCATTTTGATGCATACTGTACATTCACTTCAGACAGCCAAGAGAGACTAGCTATCCAACCTCCCCCACACTCAATCTGGGACACTTCCCTCTGTTTTGAAACCACAGCTGTAATTTAGGCTAACAGCAGCCTTTCGGAATTGTGTTTTGTATATCAGTGGTTCCCGACCACAATCCTGGAGGCCTCCCAACACTGCATGTTTTCCATGTCTCCTTAATCAAACACACCTGATTCAGATCATCAGCTCATTAGTAGAGACTCCAAGACCTGAAATAGGTGTGTCAGACAGAGGAGAGATGCAAAATGTGCAGTGTTGGGGGGCCTCCAGGAACGTGGTTGGGAACCACTGTTGTATATCCTCATATTGACCTCATATATTTTTGTCTAAGTTTAAGATCCTGTGGGAAAATACCAATCAAGCTTCAGTGTGTTAGCCTAGGCTGAATTTGCGCCAGCTGTCTCTGTCACAAAAACAACTGATCTGATTGGCTATTATGTTAGTCACATAAAAGGTGTGGTTGTCTGGCCAGCTGGGTTGTCTGGCAAAGATTGCAGTGTGCGGAAATCTTATGCTCTCTATCTGCAGTATAAAGTTGATAGGTGCTGGTCTCTGTCTGTCAGTAAACAGAAATTTACCCCGTCTCAGTTACAGTACAGGAGACTCTGGGTGCATGACAATTAGGCTGGTTAAAAAAAAGTGGGCTCAGCTGGCTGATTATCATGGTATCACGGTTCTGATTGATTGATTTATTGCTTGTTAATTCATTACCTTCCTTTGTAATCCTGCTCGTGTATGCTGCTTCTGATCACATGACTAAATATCATCACAGTGCTGTATTTTGTGTAGGAGTGTCTATAGAAGAGGGATATCTTCATCTTCATGTCACACCCTCTTAAGGTGTGGTCACATTTAATGCTATTTGCCAAATTTCCGCTGCCGAAATCCAGTAATTTCAACAGGAATCCACACGATCGAGAGAAAGATTTCCCCATGTGAATTGGGAAAGCGTTGGGTTCAATTGCTCATGCAAATGTGCAGTATTGACCCAACAGCCTGCGAAATTCGATCAGAATTTAACAAATGTGAATGCATCTTAACAGCTGGCAAGATCTTTCATCTGCATGTTCTTAACTCTTTATAGATTGATCATGTTCTTTAGACCAGTTACTGATAAATCCATTCATCCCTTGTTCATTTTTGTTAAAATGTCTTATGGTTGGTGTGTTAATATGTATAAATATATACAGTCATGGCCAAAAATATTGGCACCCTTGGTAAATATGATCAAAGAAGGCTGTGAAAATTAATCTGCATTGTTAATCCTTTTGATCTTTTATTTAAAAAATTCACAAAAATCTAACCTTTCATTGGATAATAAGAATTTAAAATAGGGGAAATATCATTATGAAATAAATGTTTTTCTCTAATACACGTTGGACACAATTATTGGTACCCCTAGAAATTCTTATGAGTAAAATATCTCTGGAGTATATTCCCATTCATATTCACAATTTTGAGCACTCCAGGGTGATTATGAACATGAAATTATCCAGCCATGGCTTCCTGTTTCACAGAAATATAAATAGAAGGGAAAACAAAGCCCAAATTCCCTTAATCATCCATCACAATGAGAAAAACCAAAGAATATATTTTTGATGTGCAGCAAAAGATAATTGAGCTTCACAAATTAGTGAAGTGGCTTTAAGAAAAGAGCTAGAGCAGTGAAAATTCCCATTTCCACCGTCAGGGCAATAATTAAGAATTTCCAATCAACAGAAAATGTCACGAAACTGCCTGGAAGAGGACGCTTGTCTATATCGTCCTAAAGCACGGTGAGAAGGAGAGTTTGAGTGGCTAAAGACTCTCCAAGGACCACAGCTGGAGAATTGAAGAAAATAGTTGAGTCTCGGGGTCAGAAAACCTTAAAAAAAAAAAAATTGTCAAACAGCACCCACATCACCACATGTTGTTTGGGAGGGTTTCAAGAAAAATTCTCCTAGCTCATTCAAAAACAAACTCCAGCATATTCAGTTATCAGACACGACTGGAACTTCAAATGGGACTGGCTTCTATGGTCAGATGAAACTAAAAAATTAGCTTTTTAGCAGCAAACACTCAAGATGGGTTTGGTGAACACAGAGATAAAAAGTACCCCTTGTGAACAATGAAATATACTGCTGTATTTTTGATGTTGTGGGCCTATATTTCTGCTGGAGGTCCTGGACATCTTGTTTAGATGCATGGCATCATGGATTCTATCAAATACCTACAGATAAAAATTCAATAAGTGACTGACTCTGTTAGAAATCTTATAATGGGCCATGTTTGGATCTTCCAACCATACAATAATCCAAACACAAACCTAAAAAACAACACAAAAATGGGTCACTGAGCACAAAACCAAGCTTCTGCTATGGCCATTCCAGTCCTCTGACCTGAACCCTGTAGAAAATGAGTGGGGTGAACTGAAGAGAAGAAGCACCGACATGGAGCTGGGAATCTAAATGGTCTGGAGTGATTCTGGATGAAGGAATGGTCTCTGATCTCTTGTCAGGTGTTCTCTAACCTCATCAGGCATTATAGGAGAAAATTTAGAGCTGTTAAACTGGCAAATGGAGGTTTCAAAAAGTATTGAATAAAAGGGTGCCATCAATTGTGGCCAATGTGTATTAGAGAAAAACATTTATTTCATTATGATATTTCCCCCCATTTTAAATTCTTATTATCCAATGAAAGGTTAGATTTTTGTGAATTTTTAAAATAAAAGATCAAAAGGATTAACAATGCAGATTAATTTTCTCAGCCTCCTTTGATCATATTTACCAAGGGTGCCAATATTTTTGGCCATGATTGTATGTAAGAGAGGAGAGGCAATAATATCAGCGGTGAAGTGACATGTATGTTAAGGAGCAAAAATTACAATTTCAGGTTCATTTTATTCTTGCAGTCTCAGGCTGCCAACCAATTTGATTGGTGTGCATGTGCGCGTGTGTTGAGCTCTGAGCTCACCAGGCATCAGAGCAGGGAGGGAGGGAGGGATGAGCACGTGGATAGGAGGAGAGAAAGAGAGAGGAGGAGGGAGATTGAGAGGAGGAGGGAGAGAGGGAGGAGGAGGAAGCTAAAGCAGCAGCAGCGTATTCTGTGAGGCTGCAGCAGACTAGAGATGAAGCTCTTTTTTTCCGCTGGTGCCTACCAGTGAGAGCAGAGGAGCTACCCAGCAACTGAGAAGAGGACACATGCAACCTGCTATTACTGGAGCCCCTGGCTTCCTCTCTCCCCTGCAGGCCTCTTGAAGCACACCACATATACAGCGACACATATGCTTTCAATCTCAGAATCAGGATCGCTGAACCCTGCAGACACACACATGTAAGTCGCACATTTTAATTTGTACCCAGGTTGTGCAAAGGAGAGCACCATATCAATCGGATCAATTTCGCCATGCTTGACTGATGGAGCTACGTTTTTTTCAATACTGGGGCAACCACTCTTCTCCGAGGCCAGCAGTGCAGCTCCAGGTTGGGGGAGGATTCCTCTGGATTTCCCTCTTTTCCTCTTCCAGCCATGGTTCAACTGCCCAGCCCAGCCCTATCCTGGCGGCGTTCTAATTAGATTCCACAGCCAGAGAAGCTGACAGTATCAGGGAGCGGCACCTTGTCAGTTATCACTCTTTCTCTCATCGGCTCACCCCAATCTAGGGACGTACACTGCTTAGTGGCGGAACAAGGAAGACAGGATTGCTTGAAACCGTGTCTACTTGATGTATGAGACTGGACTATGTGCTAAACCACATCTATAACCAGCCATGTCAGCAGGGGGAAAGTGGTTGTTGAATTTTGCTGGCTGAAGGTGAGGTCTTCACTCATGGTAGTCACCGTCCTTTTTATTGACTTGAATGTGCTGGCGTCAGTGCATGGGATGTCAATTCCCGTGGCAGCAGTGGCGAGACGCTTAGTACCTAGCCCCTCCCCTTCTTTCTCATCAATGTCTGGAGACTTGTTTTAATGGAGTTTGCATGCCTGGGATGTGAAACACTCAAAGCTACAGGTGTGAAGACCAAACATCATCTGACATGGGCTGGTTATGCTTGGGTGATGATGGGAACAAAAGATGTTAAGCTCCGATGGGTTGTGACTAAATTGTAGATGAGCTGTCTAACTCTGCTCTTTCGTCCATTAGTAGCTGATCTGGGACCTGTTACACAGCTTTACTGTAAGCGTCCCACAGGACTTTTATGACTGCTTCCCAGTGCATTACCTACCCTATGTGATGTTAGCACTACGGAGTGCAGTGATCAATAATGTATACTAAAGATATTCAGAGAAGCAGGTGTTTCTAGGCATCTTACTGTACACGCATAAATACATGTTCAGACATAGTTTTCTCTGGTTTTTAATTGCATGCAAGCTGACGATTAGTGCATTCTAATGATGCATCCTGATGCAGAGTTATTGAGCATGTGCATGTGTGCTCACATGAGTATGTCTGCAGTGCAGTTTTATTGTCGTTCTCAACTTGAGGAATATCTACAGTGGCTTTTATAATAGTGTGTCTTCGAGTACCATGACAAATGGCCTGCTATTTAACACACAGCTTGTGAAATGGGCTAAAAGGTACAAGTTTTTCTTCAGTCAGTGCTGCATCATCTCTGCATCATGAGGGAGTGAAAAAACATCAAATGCTTTGCCGTAGGATTTTAATATTTTATAAAGGACAGTAACCTATATTCAGCATCATGTCCTAGAGGCTTACTAGGACCTTAAGTGATATTTGGTTTAGGTTAACTGCAACATTGCCTGAACGACAGAAAGAGAAGATCAAGCAACTGGAGGTATGACTGCTGTCCACACCTAAAGTTGAGACATGATGTCCTGGGAGAACCTCACCCTGTACCAAACCCTTTTGTCATGGTTAATACTTCTTGTCATGATTTTCACTCCAGATGAGTCATTAACTTAACATTTTAATTTACCTTACCAGCCTCAGGCTGACTGTTTTGCTCCCATTGTAGACATCACTTTATTTCCTTTTGGCTCATATTTATTTGCTCTGTCTCTATGAGATATGGGGAGCTCCCTTGGTTGTGTGAAACAACCCAGGGATGCTGGACCAGGTGATGCTGCACCACTATCACCCAAAAGAAAACTTCGCTGCAGGCGAAAACGAAAGGCCAAACAGAAGTTAAAAGGTGCCGAAGGGGAGGACAAGAGAAGCCATGTCCTTGAAGAGAAGGATAGTGGAAGCGTTGACGTCACGGAGGAGTCTACGACAAGAGCCCCTGATTCAGTCAAATTGGTATCTGGACAAATAACCACAGAAACTGAAACGCCCACCAATGTTGTTCTTGTTCCTGGTATGGCCCCAATATTTGGAAGCACAGGGACATTGCGGGGCAGCAAGATGGCCATTCTTTCCCCAGATCCCAGTCCAGCCTGGCTGGGGGCACTTCGCCAGTTTGAGGTAGAGGGACTCAGCGAAGAGTCTCATCCTGAAATAGAGCAAGGCAACACAACTCCTGGAGGAGGAAGAGTCTGTAAGGTTCGAGAGCGAGTTCAGGGGGTATTAGAGAGACCCTGTCTTTTACGCTCCAAACGTGGTGACCTGGAAATAGAGAAGGAAGGAGGAGATATACATGGGCAGAGTGAACTGATGTTCGGTGAGCCCTCTGAAACCGAGAAGAAGGGAGTTGTTCACATTCGTGAGTTTGGAGGGCAACTTTGTGTGGTCCGAACTGTGTATCCATGGGACTATGGGTCGCCCGTATGGCGTGACAAAGAACTTGAGGTCCATTCTGAACCTCCAGTTGCATCTCCTATTACTGGAGGCATTACGAAAATACAAGTGTCCGCAACTCAAGGGCGACCACCCAGGAAGAACGACCCTGCCAAACCAGCAGCAGCTGCAGCTTGGGGAAAAAAAGGGAAAGAGTTCCTATTGGACAACTCTGCTCAAGTAGCTGAAGGCGTTGGCCCCCCACCACAAGACCTTCAGTCTTCAGGTTATGCTAGCGATGTGCCTCTCACCTCGCCCGAGACGGGAGGTGCTGTTCAGACTGACTGGGGGAGCTCCTCTGATGTGCTTGATTCTTCTGTGCTTGAGAGTCCCATCTCCCCCCAAGAGATACCGGCTCAGCCTTCCACCCAGGTCAGATTCTTTTCTCTCTGTCTTCCTAAAGCTCTTTCATATGGCTTTTGTAGCATAGAAGGGTAAAGATTAAAGCTGACAAGGCTTGGGTGTGGATTGGGGGTATAGGTGTTTGTGTGTTTTGCACTTAATTCTATTTCTACACTACTATCTCTCATGTGGCTTTTTTTCTCTCAGCCAATCAGCTGTGCATAGAAAACAGCAAATCCTTCCTGAACCTCTCCCAGGAGCCTAATCACTACTGCCCAGACCATCTCTCACTGTCTGCCTCCTTCCCTTCCCTCCATTCCTCATTATTTCCCTTCCCTCATACCACCCACTCTCTTTCCTGTCATTCCTGATGCTCTAGGTTCTGTATTCGAGTGAAACTGCCTGGCAGTGCCAAAAACACGATCACAAATGATGTTCACAGACATTTTGTCAGCTGTTCATCTTTTTTCTCTCTGCACCAGTGTGATTGCTGCATATTTGTGTCTGTTGCCTGCCCTCCCTTGCCTAGTGCTCCACCTGCACACTTAAGAGTTACGGCTGGTGGAGAGGGATTTCATGGCCTCGTTATAGGCATCCCAGCAGTGTGCTAGCTGCACTTGGTTTATTAAATTCTCAATATTAAGCATAGTCAAACCATGACTCTGCATGCTGTTTTTCAATGATGTCTACCTAGCTATTTTCCTGTCAGTGCACAAGAAATGCACCATAACTGTGGAAACCGAAACCAGCATGCACACCCAGAAATGCACATCAAAAAGTCAGTGGTGTGTTTAAATGCAGTCTCAACGATCTCTCAGCATAGAGCAAACTGTCTTCTTTAGAGTTCATTATAGAATGTTTTGGTTGCAGTCATGATGGCATGAAATTTCACTACATATAAGATTAATCAGGCCTGCAAACTTTATTTGGGGAAATGTTTGCTATCTGCATTTTTGCTTTCCTTTCTTTCCATTACATAACATTGCATTTTTTTCAGTCATGACAACTCTTGGATAGTTTAGCTTGGTAATATTCATGGCAATGTTAATGTGTTTCGTCTTGCACGTAGCAAGTTCCGAGACCTACTACTGCCAATACATCCACAGACATGCTGCTGTGAGCATGTAGGATATAATGCTGCTGCACATATAACATATATGAAATAACCCCCATATATAACATACATGAAATTACCCTATAGAAGATCTATACAGGTGGAGCTGGGGATGGTGGAGGGTTTTCGAAACAGGCTGCAACTGCTACAGCAAGCACTAACCAAGTAGCCTGTTTGAATTATGAGCAGCAAGCTACTTATCGGTGTGTGACATCCAGCGTTTCATGACAAAACTTTGTATATATTTTTAATATGTGTTGATCTTGTAGAATTGTTGATTTAGATTTTTAGATTTTTTATTGGTTGGTTTTGCATTTTGTTTTATTTTTTGTCTTTATGCTATGTTATATTACATATTATGTGCTATTCTATGTTGTTTTATATTTTTTGTTTTGTTTTGTTTGATTTCTCATATGTCATTTATTGTTTCATCATCAAATGCCCTTTTACATTGCTGATTGTAGCACTTCCTTCACTATCCTTTATGCCCACACTACTTTAAATTCTTACAGTGCACATTGGTGTGTGTTCATCTGCCGGTAACGCGCTCAGTGTTAACTGTGATGTAATTAGACTATTTGAGGGTTGCAGCTCATCACAAAGCACGACTGTCCTTACTCTATTATAAGGTCACATACTCAGTCATGTGCACTCTAATGGAAATACCAGCGTGTCACAGTATGACCTGTCCACTGTTTTTATGACATACTCAGCATGTCGTCAAACCCAGATTTATCTCTGCTGTCATGGACGGTTCATCTTGAGACTGATTTGACTCAAGCGTTCTTGTCTGGAAAACATGTTTGATGGTGATACCAAAAGAAGAGGCAATGTTTGGGTGCATTTTTATGGCTCAGAGCCTGGATGATTGGACTAACGTTAGAAATCTGTCTGACCTCACCTTCTAATCATCTTTAGAGTAAGAGGCTCAGGCTAGGACAGTTACTGTTCTGTTTCTGTATGTCACCAAATTTGCTCAAGCTAATCTTGGCCTGCATTGACTTTGTGAAGATTGATTTACTCTTATGTCAGTCTATACTCTCAGAACTGTCTGCATTCATGCCAGGATTTAAAGTGTTCTTTGCTAGCTAGGCAAGAAAAGAAGCAGGCAGGGATGTGAAGAGCAGCATATGAGAGGAATGACAAAGGAATACAGATAAGAGCCTGGCAGATACTGCGGATACTGACTCCCTTTGTCAAGAGGAAGAGCGAGTGAAAGTAGAGGAAAAAGATAAGTGAAAGGTTCATGGCCTAGCTGTGGCTTACAGTGGCTACCCCTAAAAATATACTTTTGCAAACTAGCAATGCTCAAACTTTTTAGTGGAAGTATAACATCAGTTCTCCTTTACATACAAACCATGAAGTTCAGGTACAATATAAGCTCTTTCTATTTACCAGATTTCTGAGATCTATGTGAGCGGTGAGTCAGGTGACCTCACAGCAAAAGAGAAGCTGCTAATATGGAGTCAACAGGCCACAGAGGGCTACCCCGGTCTCCGTTGTGCCAATTTCTCCTCCAACTGGAGCGATGGACGCTTGTTCAATGCTCTTCTGCACAGATACAGGTTCACACACAAACACACATTAAAGCGTAATGAATGCTCAGTTTAAAAGGATAGACGGACATTAGGGCATGTAACACTCATGGCATTGTGATTTTTAGGCCGGACCTGATTGATATGGAAGTGGTTGCGCAACAGAGTAACCGTGAGAACCTGGAACAGGCCTTTGAGATTGCAGAGTCGTTAGGTGTAACACGACTTCTAGATGCTGAAGGTAACATTGGTGTCTTATCGGTCTTTAGTTTTCATCCATTCTGCATATAGGAATTATTATGTGCTAAACTCCATTTGTCTTAGTTCATCATTCGTTCAAACTTTTTATTCTCTCTCTACATTAGATGTTGATGTGCCGTCACCAGATGAGAAATCTGTCATCACGTACGTCTCCTCCATCTACGATGCTTTCCCCAAGATCCCAGAGGGTGGAGAAGGCATTGCAGCTCATGTATGCTCACTTCACAGTGCACTCACTCTCTTCAAGCCGTACCTTCTTTCTCTAATGTACTTAATGTAATTTGTCTTTCATTCTCATTCCTTGTTTTCTCTCATATGGTTTCCGTTGTTCAGGAGGTTGACCAGCGATGGACAGAGTACCAGTCTGGCTTCTCTTCTCTGCTGCAGTGGACCAGGCAACACACGGCCCTCATGGCCAACAGGAGCTTCCCCCACAATCCTGTGGAACTCAAGGTAAGAAACGTGAGGGAAGGAGAAGCTGAGAGAAGATAACTGGATTTCACGAAGAAGGGATGGGTTTAAGTTTGGGTCAACAATAAATTAATGTTTTTATTTGGCAAAAACACATTATTCAGATCAAAGATGCCATTTGTAATGTTACAAGAGATTGTTCTTTCTATTCTATTTCTATAAAAATTTGTAGCATGGTTTCTGCATAAATATCAAGCAGTGCAAATGTTTTCAGCATTGATAATAAAGAAAATGTTAGGCACTAAACAAGCATATTAGAATCCACTCTGAAGCATATTATCCACTCTGAAGACTGGAGTGATTATGATAAAAATTCAGCTTTACCATCACTGGTATAAATTACATTTTAAAATATATCAAAATGGAAAACAGTTATTTCAAACTGTAATAATATTTTACAATATGACTGTTTTTACTATATTTTTGATCAAATAAATACAGCTTTGGTGAACATGAGACTTTTTTACATTAAAAATCATTGACTGCAAACATTTGAATGGTAGTGTACGTAGCAAGTTAGCTTTCAAGACAGCATCCCAACCATCATGAAACCTTAGTGACTGATTTGGAACATTCTACATGTACAACAATCCATATGCCACAAATAGGGACTCACAATTTTGATTTCAATATAGAGTTTGACGTTAGCATGTTGCTAAGCTAACAGAACCATATTTTTATAAACAAAAAACACAGCACAAACAAATATTGGGTAAAATAATCCAACGCTTTTCAGTATTGAATAAAATGTTTATTTAAAACACATCATTATTTATTTCTATGCATTCTAGGATTGCCTTTTTTGTGAAGGAAACTGCCTTACAATTTGGCTAAAAAGAGATCTCTTACAAGGCAGCATATTCACTCAAACAGCCATTGTGTCTGGAACAAACCTGTGATGCCTTAAATTGCTAATTACCATTTGATGTGTCCTTTACTTGGCCGTTTACCAAAAGTGTTGTCTTCCCCAGGCACTTTACAATGAATATGTCCACTTCAAAGAAACAGAGATCCCTGCGAAGGAGAGAGAGAAGAGCCACATTGAGCACCTTTACAAGCTTCTGGAGGTGAGATAGACTGTTACGAAGATAAAAAGAGAATGACAGAGAGAGATTGAGGCTGACCTTGATTCTGCAGCTAAATGCAGGCGACAGTAGAGCTGCACATTAACAGATTCAGGCTAATGTAGAGCGCAACGCTGCAATGTGGGAGAGGTGGAAGACTGACAGTATAAAGAGAACACACATGCACGCAATCAAAAACACTAGGAAAGCTTCTTTTCATGTTAAAATGATTGATGTTTGTGGATGTTGTTTAGGCGTGGTTAGAATTCGGCCGCATTAAGCTGCCTCAAGGGCTACACCCTAATGATCTGGAGGAGGAATGGGGAAAACTGATCCTGGAGATGTTGGAGAGAGAGAAAGCACTGAGGCCTGCTGTGGAGAGGTTAGTGAGTCCACGTCTACAAGAGATGATTGCTGCATTTAGAATTGTAGCTGTTTGAAAGGATTTTTTGATGTGTCGTTTGTAAGTAACTTTGTTCTTAGGTTGGAGCTACTCCTACAGAAGGCCAATAAGATCCAGAACATGGCACTAGATTGTGAGGAGAAACTCACGTTGGCGAAGAACACTTTGCAGGCTGTAAGTATGGGAGTAGAGTTTGATGTTAACTGCTAGGCTAGATAGCACACAAATACTGAGTAGATTAATCAGTTTTAATTAGAATTAAATATTTTTATTTCTATATTTCATTATTGATTTAAACAGAAATAGATTAGTATTACCATGAAGGATATAGGCAGTGCTGCCTTAGAATAATCCCTAAATAAGGTTTGGGTAACACTTTAGCATAGGGACAAATTCTCACTATTAACTAGTTGCTTATCAGCATGCCTATTATTAACATATTGGCTGTTTATTAGTGCTTATAAAGCACATATTCTACAACCCTAATCCTACCCGATACTTAAACTTAACAACTACCTTACTAACTATTAATAAGTAGCAAATTAAGCATTTATTGAGGCAAAAGTCGTAGTTAATGCGTTTGTTAATGGCGAGAATTTGACATTAAATTAAAATGTGACTTTGATATTTATCATTGAGAGATGTTTTGTGCTTCATTGTCTTTTGTCTTTCCTCAGGACATGTCTCAACTAGAGAATGGGCAGCCGGTGCGGTGTGAGAATGAATTGGGGATGTATTTGCAGGACTGTGAGGCTTTAGTCAGACAGCTTCATCTTGACCTGCAGGTCCTCAGAGATGAGAAGTACTATCAAGTGGAGCAGCTGGCTTTCAGGTAAGAGGGAGAAAATGGAAAAAAAAATGTTTGCAAAAAGCAGGCCACAGAGTGGAATTAGAGGCAAGAATGTCTATGATTTCATTCTTGCTGACAGTTATTTAAGATGGATTATTCACATTTGTATGACAGTTAATTGTCAGCCAAAAGATTTTTGTTCATATTGTTGCCATTCTTTTTGAGAATGTATATTACCATTTAAAATTTTTGGGTCTGTAAGATTTTTTTATACAGTCAGACCAAAATTTATTCAGACACCTTCAACATTTCTCACATTATCACAGTTTATTCACTATAGTTTAGAGAATGGTAATAAAATATGACAAGAACTCAGAGTTAAAGTGTGTCAGAAAAAATTCATCTTGATAATGTCAGATAACCTTCGTAGAAAGGTATGTAATGAATTAGGTTGAATAGCTGTCAGCTGTTAAATTTAAGTACACAATTAGATAATACCAATTTAGGTCAACCAATTACCAAGCAATGCTTAATTTTGCTCAGTCTGAGGTGTAAAAAGGTCGCATAAGCAATTAAAGAAAAAACGCTTAAGCAAAACATGGTCACATCAAAGTGTCTGAATAATTTTTGGTCCCAAATTTTTATCAATTTTACTAGTAGTCTACTGTATGAAGAATCATTTGGTATAATATGTCACAGTTTACTTTATTTTGCTATCCTCGCTTACATAAATGTACTATAGTGTCCTGCACCCACTAGTGAAAAAATATCTAAAATTATATCTGGTGTCTGAATAATTTTTGGTTTGACTGTATGTTTATTTTTGAAAGACGTCTCCTATGTTGGCCAAGGCTGTATTTAAATAATCAAAAATACATTAAAAACATTGTGAAATATTATTACAGTTTGATTTATCTCATTTATTCCTGTGAATTTATTCCTGAATTTTCAGCAACCATTATTCCAGTCTTCAGTGTCATATGATCCTTCAGAAATCATTCTAATAGGCTGATTTGGTGCTCAAGAAATATTTCTAATTATTATGTTGAAAAGCTTAATATTTTTTGTAGAAACCGCAATACATGTTTTTCAGGATTTGTTTTTCATTTATGATCCTGAGGTCTTTTCTCTCTTGTAGGGTGTCATGTCTGCAGGAGGAGCTGGTCTCTTTGCGCTTGCAGTGTGCCAGTGTGTACAGGAAGGGTCATTTCTCCACAGGGGGTCTGCTGGGAGAGCATGCGGGTCAGAAGGGTTCCTCAGGGGGTCTGGCTACACTGGGAGCACAGACGCTTCTGGGTGCGGTGGGTGCTGCGGCATCCCTGCTCAGACGGCCGATGTCTCGTGCAGACCTGGTAGCCATGTCTTCATCTGAGGATGAAGGCAATCTGCGCTTCATCTACGAGCTGCTGGGGTGGGTGGAAGAGACTCAGGACCTGCTGGAGCGAGCCGAGTGGGGTTCTGATCTTCCGTCTGTAGAACAGCACCTGCAAGACCACCACATCATTCACACAGCAGTGGAAGATCTTCTGAATAGCCTCAAAGAGGCTCGAAACTATGAGGTACATGAACTATCACACACCTCTCATACAAATTCTGATGTAGTCTCAGCAATGCAATACAATTTGTGACTCTGAAAAAATATTTAGGCCTGAGTAAAGCTCATGAATGGTTGTATGCAGGGTCCAAAATTAGAACTGGTGTGAATAGACTCCAGGAGCAATACTGCATGCTTTTGCATAAGCAATAATTTATTTCTTCATGTTCTCTCTCCCCCAGTCAAGGGTCTCGCCTAATTTACGTAGCAGTTACTCTGAGACTCTATCCAAGCTGGAGAACCAGTATTGCAAACTGCTGGTGAGTTGTTCTGCTTTAGTATTATGATAAGCAGGCATCTGTGAGTGTATTTGAGTTCATTATACAGTGCATTATGGATATTACTGTTCTCTAATCTCATCAGGGTGTGACAGAGTGTGTCCTTACAAAAGCAGAATACTTGAGAATGCTTGAGTGTGACATGCATAAGAGTGCTGTAAAACACCTGCTCTTGACAATATATCCACACCCACACGTCTCCTTAATTTAACCAAATCAATTTTCCATGAAAACCTGCAATTGTTCAAAAGACTTGTGAGGCCAATTCGCCAAGGGTGCTTTGCTTACCTCTGCTAAAGCATCAGACTGAGCGGTTGCCCATGTCATATGGGCAGTGTTATGTATGTTGTTTTGTGTTGTCGCAGGAAAATTCATCATGGCGACTGCGTTGCCTAGAGAGCCTTCGAGCTTTTGTGTCCCACTGCACTGAGGAGCTGATCTGGCTCAATGAGAGGGAGGAGGAGGAGCTGGCCTTCGACTGGAGCGACAGCAACACCAACATGGCTGCCAAAAGAGAGCAATATGCTGTAAGACTCCATCTATAGAAAGATGCTGTAGTCCGCATACTACCTCCGGCCACTACATGTTCCATTGCTGATTTAGAGATGTTTTTTTTTCGCCTTTTTGACATGCAAACGAGTTTAATGGATTATCAAAAAACAAGAAATGTAGAGCAGTACCTGGTTCTATGCATTGGTTGTTGATTGGATTTTGGAATGGATTGGATGAATCTTTCACAGTAAAATCAATAAAATGCCTTTACAAATTAGATTAGGTGATTTTTCCTTCCATTCTGACTTTAATGTTATAGTTGGACATTACGTTGTTTTGGATTTGAGGAATATCTCAAATTCTCCTTACTCTCTCTTAGGACATGAGGTCAGAGCTGGAGGAAAAACAGGAAGTGATGCGCTCTCTCCAGGAGACAGCTGATCGCCTGTGTCAAGAGAACCACCCAGCCAAACAAACAGTGGAGGTGAGCTGTTGACCAATATGAACAATCTTCACTCACTGACCTAAAAATAGGCTGCATTTACACTGCAAGTCTTAATGCATGGATCTGATCTTTTGACCATATCCAATAATTTGTTTTTGGCCCGCCTGTTTACATTCACTTCAGACACAACTGGTATCCGATATCTGTGTTTACATTAATTCAAAAAAAAAAATTGTCAGTGCTCGCTTTACTATGCACATGGAAGACCCTCAGGTTTTGATTATCTGTGCTATTAAAATGATTTATATAATTCATGTCAACTGGTCATTATTATTTACCAGCATGGACAACAGCTGTCATGGATGTTTTGCAGCACAAAATCTGACTGAACAGATAAACACTGGAAAATAACAGTAATTTTCATTTGTTATTTTATCTACAGCTCGTTAGAGGTAGAATTCTTTATTGAAATAAAGTAGCGCCAAGGTGATATTTATTTAAATTAATTCCAATGAATTAACAAGAGAACGAGAAGATATTGGATATGTATCCGATTAAAATCCACATTCGTAAATGGCCCAGCTAAGATGAAAAAAAATTTTATCTTGTGTGGATTTTTATGTTAACGTGTGCAACAAATTCCGATCTGTGTCAGATGTGAGAAAAAAATCCGATATTTTTGTGCCAGTGTAAAAATATCCATAGTTTGATATCAGATTTGTAACTCAGTCATGACCTGTTGACCCCTCTGATCACAGGCCTACAGTGCTGCCCTGCAGACTCAGTGGCAGTGGATCAAAGAGCTCTGCATATGTGTGGAGCAGCATCTCAAGGACAACACTGCCTACTTCCAGGTACTGAGTCAAGCTTTTCAATAGAATAGCATTCAAAATTAAATTTTTAACATGGGGTTTTAATGACATGTTTTTGTTTTATAGTTTACGAGTGATGCACGGGACTGTGAAAGCTATTTACGTCAACTACAAGACACCATTAAGAGACAGTATACCTGTGATAAAAACAGTAGACTCGGTAGACTGGAAGACCTGCTGCAGGACTCCATGGTGGGTCTTTCTTCTTATTTAAAAAACAAGCTTTAAACATCTTTTACATATTTTTATTTTTATTTATTGAATAAAAATTCTGATTATGCTGAAATAGCGCTGGTCATAGGAGATTTTATGCTTTATACAGTATCTCACGAAAGTGAGTACACCCCTCATATTTCAGCAACTATTTTATTATAACTTCTCAAGGGACAATACTATAAAAATGAAACTTGGATGTATTTTAGAGTAGTCAATGTGCAACATGTATAGCAGTGTAGATTTACTGTGCTCTGAAAATAACTCAACACAGCCATTATTGTCAAAATAGCTGGCAACAAAAGTGAGTACACCCTAAGTGAACATTTCAAAACTCTGTCCAAAGTGTCAATATTTTGTGTGAGCACCACTGTTATCTAGCATTGCCTTAATCCTCCTGGGCATGGAATTGACCAGAGCTGCACAGGTTGTTGCTGGGATCCTCTTCCACTCCTCCATAATGACATCATGGAGCTGCGGGATGTTAGACACACGACGCTTCTCCATCTTCCACTTGAGGATGTCCCACATGTGGTTAATAGGGTTCAGTTCTTGAGACATACTTGGCCACTCCATCACCTTCACCTTCATCAGCAAGGCAGTTGTCATCTTGGCCGTGTGTTTGGGGTCATTATCATGTTGGAAAACCCAGTTTCTGAAGGGAGGGCATCATGTTCTGCTTCAGAATGTCACAGTACATGTTGGCATCCATGTTTCCCTCAATGAACCGCAGCTCCCCAGTACCAGCAGCACTCATGCAGCCCCAGACCATGATGCTACCACCACCGTGCTTGACTGTAGGCAAGACACAATTTTCTTGGTACTTCTCACCAGGCCGTCACCACACATGCTGGACACCATCTGAGCCAAACAAGTTTATCTTAGCCTCATCAGACCACAGGACATGGTTCCAGTAATTCATGCTCTTGGACAGGTTGTCTTCAGCAAACTGTTTGCAGGCTTTCTTGTGAGCCAGCTTCAGAAGAGGCTTCCTTCTGGGACGACGGCCATGCAAACCGACTTTTTGCAGTGTGCGGCGTATGGTCTGAGTACTGACAAGCTGACCTTCCACTTCTGCAACCTCAAAAGCAATGCTGGCAGCACTCATGCGTATGTTTTTTGAAGCCAGCTTCTGCACCTGACGCACAGCACGAGGACTCAACTTCTTTGATCGACCCTTGTGAGGCCTGTTCCAAGTGGAACCTGTCTTGGAAAACCTCTGTGTGATACTGGCCACTGTACTGTAACTCAGTTTCAGGGTGTTACTGATCTTCTTATAGCCTAGGCCATCTTTGTGGAGAGCAACAGTTCTAATTCTCAAATCCTCAGAGAGTTCTTTGCCATGAGGTGCCATGTTGAACACCCAGTGGTCAGTATGAGAGAATTGTACTCAAAGCACCAAATTTTAACTGCTCTAATACAAGGTACACAAATTTGTATAGTCCTATCAAGCAGACAAAAACATGTACATGATGAATAGGACATGTGGCTTTGCATGGTTAAACGACGTATAGCTGTTATCACTTAGGGTGTACTCACTTTTGTTGGCAGCTATTTTGGCAATAATGGATGTATGTTGAGTAGTCAATGTGCAACATGTATAGCAGAGTAGATTTACTGTGCTCTGAAAATAACTCTAAAATATATCCAAGTTTCTTTTTTATAGTATTGTCCCTTGAAAAGATACAATAAAATAGTTGCTGAAATGTGAGGGGTGTACTCACTTTTGTGAGATACTGTATGTAGTTGAGGAATGTGAATATTTGAGCACAGTGAGTGCACAGGAGGTGGTGAGTGTCCTCACATGTGACAGATGGCACTATGAGAGAGGAGTTGCACGAGAGCAGGCAGAGCGATGGGCATATCCTTTCTGGCCATACGGAAGAGAGACCCAGTCTGGCACAAGTGCATTGGAGTTCAACTAGGGAATGAATGCAGTTAAAAATTAGATCGAAGCTGGGATGGATTATCTTCTTAATTATTATTAATTATTATTATTATTATTTTATTTTATTTTTTTAGTAAATTAATTAGTAAAAATAACACTAATTCCTAGTGATCCACCAGCACTGACTATTATTCACACAGCTAAATTTTAAATTTTAAAAATGTAATGTATTATTACTATTTTTCCAATTAAAATTTGACTGATTGTTTGTTTGTTTTTTTTCTTTAAAAACAAAAAAGTAATCATGCCATGATATTAAGAAAATGTTCTAGAATTGTTGCATTAGCTCATAATTAAACAAGCATCATCAAAAGTCATTTATTTGAGTTTGATTAGAATTAGGCATACTTTTATTTATTTAAAATATTTATGTTAGACATAAACTTAAACCATTTTTTCTTACTCTCCCTGGGAATGATTTTAATTAAGCATTTGATGTCTCAAAAAAATGTTGATATGCCAAGTAACAGTTGATAGCCCTCAAATTTATTTTTCATGTTTGCTATAATTTCACCCTCTTTGTAGCTCTGAAAATCCTTTGCGGTTTTGATGATTTCTAACCCCATGCTGGCATGCAGTCAGATTTAATATCACATGTTAAATTCTTGCAGTGAGTGTAATGTTATTAGCTCTTCCTGTCGGCCTCTGCTTCCCAAAGTCAGAACTAATGAGTCCCTCATGAGCTTTTCATGTAAGTCTCAGACCACATACTCATTAATTTTAGCACAATGAAAGCTAAGCAAATAATAACCCAGGAAAGAATATCAATGATGGCTTTTCATTTTCTTAAAGCTATTTCAAAAGTCATTAATCTATTATAGTGAGAGAAAACGAATATTTATCATCATGAAAGCAAATTTACATTGAGTTTGTTTGCCACAAGGCAAGGAAAAACAAGAAAATCCAATTATGCTGACTATTCAGAGGCTGAATTAAAACAAATTATTTGAAATATTCTGATTAACGCATTTAAATATTTATTCAATTAAGAGTTTATTGAACAATATTTGTTCTGACTCTTTTGCTCACAGAAAAAATTAATTATGGCCACTAATAGTGCAACATCAAGTTACTCTTCATATTTTACTTCTGTTATCTGTTTGGCTGCTTGATTGACTTTCTTTATTTTTCAGGAGGAGAAAGAACAATTGATTGAATACCGCAGCACAGTGGCCAGCCTTGTAGGCCGAGCCAAGTCTGTAGTCCAGCTCCGTCCACGCAATGCAGATAGTAACCTGGGCACCACCACACCAATTCGTGCTATCTGTGACTACCGACAAATAGAGGTATAACATGCTCCAGATATCTCACCATCACAATTTGCTTTGCCTTAATTTACCACATCTCAATCCTGCATTGATCTTTATGCTCTTAAGAACTGAGCTAAGATCACAATTGGGAAATTAAAGTGATCCTAATTCAGTTTTTCTGAGTTTTACGTTTGTAGCCCACTCCTACCCCACCTGAACAAAAAGTCTTTTAGCTTTTATATCACTAGCCAGAGTCTATCCACACATATTTAGTCATAAACAGCCCTGGAGCTATGAAGGCAAGTATAATGGGAAAAGATGCCATTGACCAAAATATATCCAGAAGATCTGTCCTATGTTTGCCCATTTAGCTGTTAGCAAAGAATTCTGGGAAAGTGGAGGTGTGGCATATCATGAGTAATGAACAGACATGCTATAGCATATCTAATCTGCCAGGTTGAATATATGACGCTCTTCATTCACACATCACATACTCTATTTAAATGATGAAATGAGATGCTGTCATTTATTGAATATTCATTTGAATGCAGAATACTCATAAACGCTCATTCACTCTCCCAGCTGTGGCCGTTTCTTTTCCTGATCATATTATCTTAGTCAGGCGAGGTCTGCAAAATGCCCAAAAGTAATCTTTTTCTCCCTCCCTATCCCCGTCCCATCCCCGTTTTCTCTGCCCTCCCCCAATTTTCCTCCTTTTCCTTTTTCCCTCCATCTACCCCCATCTTTCTCTCTCTGTTCCCCTCCTTCTCCCTTCCTCTTTATGTGTGTCTGCGGGGCTGGGCAAGGCCAACTCTCAGGTACTATTGCCGACCGTTCTCCTCCTCTGACCTTTGCTCTCTGGCCTGGCCCTGCACACAAGGGACCCCTGCTTTACCTCAGGCATCCTGTACATTGTTAATTTGAAATATCACATATATATTGTGAATTCGGTGTTTTTCTTCCAGCCCAATAAATCGTCTATTTTCCATGGTGGGAGCATGATGCATGTTGACTTGCGATGTCATTTTAATTATATTGTATTTATCAGTCACAAGCAGGTGGTAACCCTCTGTTAGTTTTAATTTCTTACCAATATGTGATATATTGCGAGGCATAATGTTCTCTGTGTGCAAGGGATAGGGTGAGAGTTGAGGTGGGACACTAGAAAGTGCTCTCACATTTTTTTAATTTGATTTTTAATATGCTTAAATCACTTGCTTTTCATTTTATGTTGCCTTGAGGGTTATTGGTGACCTTTAGCTTTCATGTTAGCCTGGGCAAAATTAGGTAAAGCAACTGCAACTGAAATTTGAGTAAAGCAACTGCAATTTGACATTAAAATGAAAAAGATGAGTGCTTTTGATTTTTTTTTTTTTTTTGGCCAGGTCAGTTGTAAAGATATGTTAGTGCAGTAAGGCATTATTCCATGAAATTCATATTTCATGTACTTCAGCTCATATGAAGGCCATTAGCATTAACATTTTATTCCTCATCCTTTGGTTAATATTTTGAATCCCTTTACTTTTTAATCAACATTGACCATCAGTTCTGCTTTTTTTGCTCAGTTTTTCAAATCCTCTCTCCCTTACCTGTTATGTTTTTTCCATCCCTTTTTCTGTCTCTCCATCTTTCTCTCTTTCTCAGATCACGATCACCAAAGGAGAGGAGTGTGTACTGGAGGATAACTCTCAGAGGACTAAGTGGAAGGTCATCAGTCCTACAGGAAATGAGGCCATGGTGCCATCTGTGTGTTTCACCATTCCTCCTCCTAATCAGGAGGCCATCGACACTGCCAGCAGGTACAGCACACAGATCCTCACAGGTTCCTTACAAACACGTTAATTAGGATCTCATACACAAGCAGGAATATGTCTTCTGTATTGTGATTTGTTTTCAAGTGAAACAATGTATGGCATAGAAATACTACATTTATGCTATGGACATGAATTACACACACACAAAAACATTTCACTTTGGCCCAATAAGTAGCCACCCAGAATGCTCTAAGAACCAGCTGCTACCCTAGCGTTTTAGTGACAAGTTTTGAATGGGAAGACAAGTGCTGTTATTGTTAACCAAAATTAAAACTATTTAAAAAAAATGCATTAATTGAAATAAAGCTGAAATAAAATAAAGAATATTAGATGATAAACGTAAACTTATAATTTAAAATTAGAAATTTTGAAATAAAATAAGTGTAGGTTATACAGTACTAAAATTACTCAAAATAAAGCTAAATAGAAATATTTAAAAAATTAAACAAGACAAAAGCACATAACAAAACTGAGAATATAAAAATAAAAGCTAATTCAAAATATTAATACATAAAACAATGGTATGTCCACAATATTAAAATTAGTGCTGTCAAATGATTAATCACGATTAATCGCATCCAAAATAAAAGTTTTTGTTTACATAATATATGAGTGTGTACTGTGTATATTTATTATTTATATATAAATACAAACACATGCATGTATATTTTTAAGAAAAATATGCTATGTTTATATATTAAATATATTTATATATAATATAATAATATAAATATATATACAGTACATGTAAATATTTTCAAAATATATACTGTATGTGTGTGTATTTATATATACATAATAAATAAACACATTACATATGTTATACAAGTAGTATGTAAACAAACGTATTTTGGATGCGATTAATTGCGATTAATCATTTGACAGCACTAATTAAAATAACACTGGGGCAAACACAACTTAATTTTTCTTGGGAAAATACGGTTTTGTTTTGTATTGTTTTTTTTGTTTGTTTGTTTTTAGTTTTCTTGTTTTTGTTTTGTTTTTATTTTATTTATTTAGAATGATGAATTGTGCACTACAACACAAACACCAATTATTAAGAAAGAAAAATTGCATACATTTTTTATTGTATTTGTATTATATTGTCATATCGTTATATTGTTTTTATTGCATAATCAACTTTATAAACTATGTAAGATGATTTTTTTTTTTCTTTAGAATGGAGCAGATGTACCAGAATGTCATGTCTCTATGGCACCAGCTGCATGTTAACATGAAGAGCGTGGTCTCCTGGCACTACCTGCAAAAAGACATACGAAATATTGCCTCCTGGAGTCTGGACACAGTTAGTACCCCAAAGTTTCACCAATTTTTCCATATACCCTCGTATCACAACACTTTCAGAGGTTTATCATAAACATTTGTCTGTTTCTCTAGATGCGCTTACAGGCTCCAGCAGAGAGGCAGCAGGCTTTAGACAACCTTGAAGCCCACTTGTCCGACTTCCTTACAGACAGTCGCGAGAGCTCACTTTTCACACCAGCTGAACAGCGTGAGCTAGAGAAAGAAGCTGAGAACTGCCGTGAACATTGCCAAACACTGCTGGTCTCTTTGGAGACAGGTAAGTTGTTATTGTGTGTATTAATTACTTGCTATGCAATCATACGACGTGGTGCTAAGTTTTTGTTTTTGTTTTTTGTCTTTTAGTGGAGAAGGATGAGTTGGCCTCTCGTGCTTACCTCTCCGAGCTGCAGAGCATCAAGTCCCATCTGGAGGATGCAGAGAGCAGACTGATGCGTGGCATGCAGACTCCACACCCCAGCATAAAATCAGGAGACATCGCAGACAATGCAGTTCACATAGCAGAGCAAGAGGTGAGGAGTGATCAGCACAGCTACTCCCTCTACTGGTCAATCAACTCAATAACTGTGTATTAGTTCAAATCTGCACTACCAGGGTGTCCTCTGGTCCTTAAAAAGTCTTAAAATGTCTTAAATAATGTTTTCCTAATAAAAGGCCTTAAAAAGT